>CM062817.1:1231761777-1232361777 GCA_031772625.1 Pinus tabuliformis | reverse complement strand
AAGAAAGGGAAAAACAAGAAGAAACAAAATAATCCCCCTCAAGAGAAACCTCGTTACCCATGTTTAATCTGTAACCTCATTCCTTCGGCTAGGAAACCTTGTTACCCATGTTTAATCTGTAACAATGAGCACTTTATGCGAGATTTTCCTCACCGCTCCGAAGTCTCAAAACTTCTTAAGACTTCTGGTACATCCGTAGCGTTGGCTGATCCTTTTCCAAACCCGAAGACACATATGGTTGCTACAGACCATGCTTCCACTTCCCAAGTGCTTACGTTATCCACATCTAAGCCTAAAATTGATGTTTTGGTGTCAACACGAGTAAAGATTATTGAAATCAACCATCGTCGTTGAATAACCAGGCTGATCAACCTAATCCTTCGACTTCAACTTCGTCTAATCCTATTCCACCGCATATTGCACCAGAGTGAACAATAAAACCGCCTAAGGGAGTTGTACATAAATCAACATTTAACCCTTGAGCTCGAGCAGCACATAACTATAACATAGTAGAAGATTTGGCTCAGTCACCTTCTACTATGTCGATGCTTTGTCCCTCCCAGAAGCAGGCTTTGTTGTCAGCGATTGGTGGAATCGATCCAACTGATTCCAATCTTGTGGTTTTCAACCATGTGAGTTATACGCCACAGTTACCAGCGCAATTAGAATTCTTGATTCAAGTAAATGCCTTGAATAAACTTATTCACTGAACCATTATTGACGAGTGGGGATCTACTTGTATTATGTCGATGAATTGCTGGAAAACACTTGGCTCATTGCCTTTGTCACGTTCACCAACAACATTAAAATCTTTTGACAGTCACACATATACTCCTTGTGGAATCTTGAGTAATCTACAAATTGAACTAGGGGGAAAAACAATAATTTTTGAAGTTGAGGTTGTTGATGGACCCCTTGACAACAACATTTTTCTAGGAAGATTGTGGGTTTATGCTATGGCTGCTGTGGTTTTAACATACTTTCATACGATTGCATTCACTCATAAGGGCAGAATCATAGTTATTGATCAACTCGCCTTCTTCACCTCTAATTCACAGGCTATTGGAATCATTCTATTAGTTCACAGACCCTTGCTATCTCTTCAAAACATTGGTGTAGGTCTCTTCAAGGATTCTTCCGTAATGGGTACTTTTTCACTATCGTCACCATCAAACATGGCGGAAGTGGCAAAAGTTGAGAGTTGCAACATGACATATTCCACCTCATTTGATTTAAGGAAGATTACCAATAGTCTGATGTTGATAGTAGTAATGAAATCTCGTCACTAAGCCCCATTGAGCTTGCATAGCAATCAATCTTTTTGGCTTGCGCGGTGAACCCAAATCCATCTTCACCAATTGTATGCGTAGATTGTTCGTTAGAATATGGTACTTCCTCTTATCCTTTTTCACATATATTTTCTACAGATGAAGGAATCATCCAATCAATGATGATGGAAGAATAACCATGGGAAGATTATCATCATCATTCCCATCTTCCAGATCACATAGAATATTTTTCGAGTGAACTTAATCACCCTTCAGTTGTTGATTTTCTTTCGAATTCTATTTTCAAAGATACAATATATTCTGAGCGAAACTTGTCAAATATTGAAGAAACTATTTGTATCAATATTTTGACCAAACCTAAAGTTGTAGAAAAGATTCATGTTGGAAAATCTTGTTCTCCATCAGAACTTGATATTTACCGTGCTCTCTTTCGTGAATTTTGAGATATATTTGCATGGTGATATGAGGAGATGCCGCGTATTGACTCTAGTATAGTTGAACATAAAATCAAAATGTATCCTGATGTCAAACTAGTAACGACAATGCCTTTGTCCTATTCATCCAAAGAAGGTTGTTTCCATTAAAACAGAAGTTGAAAAACTTTTGCATGCTGGTTTCATATACCCTGTTCTTCTTACTGATTGGGTTTCCAATATTGTTCTTGTCATGAAGAAACAAGGGACAATATGAGTGTGCGTTGATTATAAGGATGTTAATCAAGCTTGTCCAAAAAAAAATTATCCCACTCCCTTTATCGACTAGTTTATTGATGAATGTGTCGGATGTGAAATATTTTCATTTATGGATGGTTTTTCTGGCTATAATCAGATCAATATCCGCCCAGAGGACCAATCTAAAACTTATTTTATTTGTCCATGGGGCACATTCGCGTACATGAAACTCCCTTTTGGTTTGAAGAACGCAGGGGAAACTTTTCAGAGGGCAATGAACTATGCCTTCCATGACATCAAATATATTGTTCAACCATATCTTGATGATTTACCTGCTTATTCACGAAACTGGACTGATCACCCGCAACATTTGAGTGCTATATTTTTACGATGCCGACACTATAAAATACGACTCAATCCACACAAATGTGTGTTTTGTGTTGGTTCTATTCGTTTGCTTGGTTTCGTAGTGTCTAAGGAAGGAATTCAACTCGACCCACTTAAGGTTCAAGAAATTCTTGATTGGCCTCCACCTTCCAATCTACTACAGTTATAGAGACTCCAAGGGAAGGCTAACTTTCTAAAGAAGTTCATACCCAATTATGATGAAATGGATAAAGGATTTACTTGTCTATTGAAAAGTGAATAACCTTCCATTGGGATTAGGTCGTGTAAGATTCCTTTGATGCTCTTAAAGATACCTTGATTAGAGCGTCATTAATGTATTCCCCGAATTATCAAAACGACTATTTCTTGTATCTCTCCACTGTAGATACAACCATTGGAATGGTTTTAGTCCAAGAATAAGATGGGATTGAACATCCAATATATTATTTGAGCCGCAATCTCAATGATACAAAAGTTAAGTACTCTTACATTGAAAAGTTAGCTCTAGCTGTTGTTCAAGCTGTACAGAGATTTCGCCACTATATCCTTCTTCAAAAAGACCACTGTCATTTCAGATTGCAACCCTATGACATATATTTTGTCACGTCAATTGCTAGGGGGAAAATACTCAAAATGGATCATCATTTTACAGGAATTCGATTTGGAATTCATCAAATCCAAATCAAAGAAATCTCTAGTTTTCATTGAGCTTCTTTGCGACCTTCCCTCGAATACCATTGATTCAACATCAGAACCATCAATTTTGGATGAGTCTCTGTTCCTGATTTCATCATCTGACCTGTGGTATGGAGAAATACTGATTTATCTCTAGACCCAAACTTTCCAGCCCGATACCTCTAGACCCAAGCCAAAGATTATCTAATTATTGGCGACACTCTTTACTGTCGTGGTATCGATATGATTTTACGGAGGTGCCTCACTCATGAGGAAGCCGAGAAAGTTTTGAATGATTTCCATTCAGGTGCTTGTGGTGGACACTTATCTGGTTATGCTACCACACAGAGGATTCTCTGTGTTGGTTACTTCTGGCCTACCATATTCAAAGATTACATTATTGCTGTCAAAAGCTATCATGCATGCTAAATCTATGACCGTAAAGCTAGATTACCACCTGCACCACTACATCTTATCGTCATTGTTGGAACATTCGCCAAATGGGGCATTGAATTCATGACATGTAACCCTCACTTGGCATGGGTACATTATAGTCGTCGTTGACTATTTCACAAAATGGGTTGAGGCAATGCCTACATCAAACAACAGTGGCGAGAAGGCTGCACTTTTATTTTTCAACCACATGGTTGCCCGGTTTGGTGTACCACAGGCTATAGTTATAGATCATGGGTCACATTTTCACAACCACATGATGACTAATTAACTGCCAAGTTAGGAATTTCACATGATAGTTCTACTCCTTATTATCCGCAAGCTAATGGACATGTTGAGGCCATCAACAAAGTCCTAAAGTGAATGCTTCAAAGAATGATAGGGGTTCATAAACGAAACTGGCATTTAATCTTGTACTCTGCTTCGTGGGCATATCAAACCTTAGTAAGGAATGCAACTGGGTTCACACCCTTTCAATTGGTGTATGGTCTGGAGGCAATCTTGCTGATACAATGTGAAATTTCATCTCTTAAACTTGCAGTTGTCCTGTTATCCGACACTTCTAATGAAGAAGCGCATTTCTTAGAACTCATCCATCTGGATGAAACCCGTCGTGAAACCGCATTCGCTAACGAAGCGCATAAGAAACGAATCAAGGTGCAATACAACCGAACTGTCAAGCCTCGCATTTTCTCAAAAGGAGACCTGGTCTTGCTTTATGATCAGGAAGCTGATAAACTAGGAGTAGGGAAATTTGAACCACTATGGATGGGTCCTTACATTGTTAAGCGTGTTTTGGCAAAAGGTGCCTACGAGTTGGTGGATTATGATGGAATTCCATTGTCGCAGCCCCGAAACGGGTTGTACCTCAAACATTACTATGCTTAATTGAGTGTAGTAAAATCACTGTATATATGCTTTATTTGCATGTGTGTGTGTAAGCGTGTCTTTTAGAGTTTTTTATGTGGTTAAGTAATCCACTTTTCATTTGTTGCAGATGTCAGAATCTTTAGAACCATTTGTTGGTTATGTCGATGGTGCTAGTCGTAGTACACATAACTTATCTTCTGCAGCATGAGACATTTTCGCTCCAAGTAGCGAGTTAGTGAGTTGTCAAGGGATTTGTATCCTTCATTCTATGAACAATATCCCTAAGTATAGTGCATTGATTGAACTTCTCTCTGATGCCATTTCACTTGGAATTCACCGAATCATCATTAGGCTAGACTCACGACTCATCATACCGCAAATAACAAACGTTTATACCATTTGAAACCCAACTATTCTTCGTATGTTCCTTAGAGTTCATCTTTTGGAAAGACATTTTGAGCACACTCAATATCAATATATTTCCAGAAAATTTAACACATTAACTAATTCATTAGCAAACTGTGTTAAACAGACATTTATGACACACGTAAAAGTAAATTTTCAATTCACATCATTAGTTGAATCGGATTGCACATAACCATTTATATAAAAAAATCTGAAAGTAAAAAAATAGATAGATGTTTTAAAGTTTTTACAAAATTTGTGTCGAATACATGTTTGGTAATCTGACCTAAAAACTCAAAATGCATACAAAAATCATCCTAAGTAGACCTAGTGATGCTCATGATAACAGGTCACAACCTGAGCTATCATGCGCAATAGCCTCATCCAATAGCTAGGAACACCAATAATATGGTGTTGCAGCCTCATAGGTAACTCCTCAATCCGAATATCCAGAATACCAAGGGTTAACCCCTCTACATGATCCTACAACTCTGTCAGTGTCTCGGTCAAATCCAAATCCTGGAGAACTGCTCTCCCAACATTTCTCTGCGCTGGTCCACCTGCCTCCTATTGATGTCCCACAGGTCGAACAATACCAACATCTATATGCATGAGAACGATTTTATTTTAGTCTTGGAAACATTAAAAACACAAAAACATGTAGAAACTTAAAAATAAAAAACATTTGGTCAAAAAACCAATTTACCTATAGCACCCCATTGAGCGCCCACTGGTAAACTCAACTTTGGATCTCCACGAAAATCCATCCCTGCATATGGATGTTCCTAGATGAAAATGTGTTATCAATCGATCCAACTGAAGAATGCAGTAGAAAATGTGATTGATGACTGACCAGCATGTCTAGCCATCAATTCGACCCACCTCTACATCCGTGGATCTCTAGGACCAGCTACACCTAGTGTTACATGCTGAGGTTGCATCAATGGAATTCTCTCTAAGGTAAAATCGATTAAGAGCGATCCATAGCTAAAATTCTTCGTCTTACCTCTCTTAACCTTTTGTTAGGTGCTCTTTTAGTGAAGAAAGTATGGCCTCACACCAGTTGAATATAGTTGGCTCAAGACACTAAAGTGCATTTGCATGTATGATCTATTTGCCAGATGAAGTGTCACACTGCCTGCCAACTTTCTGATAGTGAAAAGGATTGTTCTCAAAGGAAATCATGAATATCTTTGATGATTATCTTTTCGTCTTTGCTAGCCTATGTACATGGCCAACAGAATTTTCAAATGTAGTCCCTCACTGATTCACCCCCACGGGAAGAACCTGAAAGAGAAATGGGGGCACCACGTCTTGACAACCCTGTAAGAAAGTAAACATCATCGATCATAATAGGGACCACTTTGTCCCTTATGTGAAAATCCTGATCCATTGGATCCCATGCATGAACTAAGAACTGCAATAGTTCTAATTGTTGCCTCATCCCGGACAACCTGAAGTATTTGAGCAACCCACAGTTTCTGAGGGCCTCAACAATACCCGATCATTTAGGGAAACAATGTCTTATTCTTCATGCTCTCTTTCTCTCCAAGTAATAGAAATTTTTATCCGATGAAAGCCTGAAATCAAACCATAAGCTTAGTTAGGATCCATTTCATGCAAAAAACTAGAGAAATTTTTGGGCCAAACAAGTGAAACAAATTTGTAAACTCGCCCAACGCAGCCCAGGCAAGGAGACAGTGCATTGCAGAGCAGCTACCCTTTTGTTTGGGTACTCTGCAGCGCAGTTTTCGATGTGGAAGGTTGTGTTGATCCCAGGGTGAAATATTCTAACCCCAGGGGCCCTAAAAACCCAAAAAATTTGCCTGAAACTGTAAAATAATGACATGAAAATAAATAGGAGGGGTAGATCTTCTACCTGGTCTAGACGGCACGAGAAATGATCCACAAAATCTCTCGCAATCAGCTGCTGAAGATCGAGGTAAAAAATTGGTTTAGAGCACAAAATGAATGGTAAATATCAAATGGTGAAAATGACATGGTAAATTCTTGTTTTATGTTTATTTCATGATCATTAAATGAGTAAACTTTAGTATTTACCTATTTTTACCAATGAAATAGGTATGTTTGATCCGTTTGGTGTTGCTTTGAACAGATTTACAGCTGACTTACAAAATTTGACGTGCACGATCATGAATTGTACTTTGACCACAGAGCATACTTTTATCTCTTTTTTGAGCTCTGTTAAACATCGAAAAAGGAATCCCCTTGGAGTCCACTTTAAGCTCTTTTTAGACTCTCGAAATATGAAAATATTGTTGAGCGCTTGTCCTTTTTAGCTCGTTAACGGATTGGAAACGATATCTACTCAGTATAAGTTTAACCCTTTTCTGGACTAAGATAGATTATTTACGAAAAAGGAATACGTTGATCGAACATGGTCAATAGGTTCTCTCTTGTATTATTTTACGCTTTTTTGGACTTGAGAGACAAATCTACAAAAAATAACTTGTGGAGTTTCTTTTTGTCCCTTTTCAAACTCTCTAAAAATGAAAAGGACTGAGTTATCATTGTCGTTAAACTCCTTAAAACATCAAATAACGACAAGTTTGTCCATCATGACAAGACCGAGTTTCACCTTCGCTAGACTCGTTAAAACATCACATAGTGATGGATTCACCTGAAGGGTGGAATTATACAACAAGAAAATGTTATCCTCCTCAAGCTTGTTAAAAAATAAAGAGGTATTGGTCATCAATGACTGGGGAAAATGGGAAAAGGGGTAAACCACTTTATGGCAACAGGTCGCTCTTGAACATGACACTTTCACATCATCTCTGTGACTATTTGGGTTGGGTTATTTTCTTGATGGTTATCATACCTATGGTTTATCATACCATCCATTACTTTGATTTTGGGTCAATGCTGCCAATTCATTTAGTGTCGCTGACATGTGAAGAGAAGTCACTCAGTTAAATTCATCCTTTTCAATACTCATAAGCCTTCATTTTCATCATCGCCATTCCTGAACTTTTTATTGTCAGTCACATTCCGTCTCCAAAAATCATTACACTCGTTTTGTGTCGTTGATGTGGGATACATCAATGCCCTCCTGCGACGAGTCGCTTCTTGTCCACATCAGCACATTATCCAAGAAGTTGACTTAGAAACACCCTTTGAGTACCTTGTGGCTTGCATACATCAATGGCAAGTTTCTCGCATCTGGCAATAGGTTGACATCACTGGCCTTCAAATGAAAGACTTTGTATGGTGTTCGACATCAAAAAATCCATTCATACCATGCAAAATGTATTGTAGTACCTTGAGGATCATTATCATTATCGGTGATTTCTCTCGTGTCCATTAACGACTAACATCATTGGCTGGTAATCAGATGATGTCTTCCCATGTTCAACTTCATATCACATATTCACATGTACTAAATCATCTGTACAATGGCTTTACACAGATAGTCATCCTATCATGGGTATATATCTGTAGATGACTATCTATTAACATGTAATGAAAATGTTATATGTTGAGAATGGGTATGCCTTCCCTCAGCAATTCATGGAAAATCCAAAATATCATGATATTATGTATTGTAATTGATGCAGGTCACCATCCGCTTCGGAACCTCCTCATCACATCGTAAAACATATCACTCGACATTATTGTTTTCGACTTCGTGCTTTAGGGGGCAGCTGTTACAGATCCATTTGGGCACATCACTCCCAACATTAGATCAGTACTATTAGGGCTCACCAAACCCTAATCCAGTTGCTACATGCCCTAGACAGTGAATTCCTCCTTCCTTGAAAGTTTCCTAGCCTGAAGCCCTCCAGAAATGCCTCCTTGAGGGACCAGCGCAACCTTGGTAAGGGGTAATTGCGCTTCAGTGCAGGTAGGCCCATGTAAGGGTGCATTTTAGTGCCCTTAGGCCCACTTTGACTTGCACTGGACGAGATTGAGCGAATTCTTCATAGGGTTCTGGGAATACTCTTATCTTTTGGAGCATTCTAGAATATTCCCACACTTATCATCTCCTATGAGCTCAAAATTGAATAGGGAATGAGTTAAGTAACCTCCTATCCTCTCGTCCCTTCCTCCATGGAAACTAACTCTAAGTTTGAAAGTCCATTCAATACCCTCATTTATGACCAAACCACCTCCATTTTCCTATAAATTGAGCACTCATCTAAGTGATCAGGGGATGGACTTTGAGAATTTGTAAGGAGATATTGTTGGTGTGAGGGTTGAGATTGTAAGCAAGTATTGTTATGCTATCGGAGTGTTGTGCTTTTGATGTGATGTTGGATGGAACTCAAGCTGGAGGAGTGACATTGGATCAGACTTCATGGTTGTAACTCTTCCTTCTACTTAATAAAGTTGTTTACACCTTTTCCCATATTATTGTCTTTATTTATGATTATTATATGCTTAAATGCTTTCGATAGCATTTGCTTATAGTAGATAGATCTCTTGCTTTGATTGGTTTTTTCCCTCTATTTATGATTGCAGGTACTTGTCGAGCGGATTTAGTTAGAGAAGGAGCAACGAAAGCCATACAAAGCAGACAAAGGGAAAGCGAAAGATAACAATTAGGTCCCTTATCTTATTTATCTTTTATAGAAAAAAATTAAACTCTTTAAATCTGTTGTTCTAGGTGTAGCTACCCACCTAGGGAAATTGTATTTATCCGTAGATGAAAAATTCCACATAATAGTGTTAAGGGAACGTATATGTTCCTGAGAATAAAGAATAACTAAGTAGGAGAGCTGAATGAAAATATTTAAATATTAGATGATAAAGATATAAGTTTTATATTTTTATAGTAAGAATGTATGTGTATATTCTTTTTAATTAACCATTATAGATCTATTTAAATTTTGGAACTATCAAGCTCTAAGAGGGATCAAATCTCTTAAGATGTAATCTTATTTTTCAGTGAAAAACCTCAGGAAAGGTTTGCATCTTAGGATATTTGATACTCTCATTTCTTGGTAGAACCTTAGCTAAGAATATCCACGAAATATTTTTAGTAGTAGTAAGAATAGAGGGCTTAGATATATCTCCAAAGTAATTATAACATTTTTTCTTGTAGATTTAATTAAATATATATATATATATATATATATATATATATATATATATATATATATATAATAAAATATTTATAAAATATATCCTGATGGGGGTGCATGCCCAAGAGGAGGAAGCTAGATAGCCGATTTATCCCACGTGGAGACATGACTCAAAGCATAATGCAAGGTGGTGGGAGGGCAGGTCAGCCCCCCCCCCGTATTGTTTCATTTACTCTGCAAGCATGTGACAGTTGTGTCTCTTTGGGATGGTGGAAGTATAGAGAGATGGATTTAAAGACTTGGGAAAATGCTTGGCTAGACCATTCGGTAGTTAATTTGTTCCAGAGAAAAATATTGCAGTTCTTGCAGTATACCAGTGGGGGTCTCGAAGGGAAGTTGGTGCATGCCAACTACGACATAGACATGAATCTGAGAGACCCAGAGGATTGAATGAGCCTGGACTCCAATATGGAAGGGTTCTATTGATAAGTATACTTGTCTTTGTTTTTTCAGTTCATCCTAGTGCATTCAACTATTTGGATTCTCAACAAATTGATCTTGGAGCAAGGTCTGGGTGGTGTGAGTGACGAATTATATTTCTCAAGGTTGTACATTGTTATGGTGGATTGTGCATGGGGTTCTTTGGGGTTTTTATCATTTTTTAGCTTCAATATTCTCCTTTTCATTCTAGTACTTGCCATATATGGTGTTCTGGGGAATTGTTTCTCCCTCGCTTAATTTTTTGGTTCAGGTGAAAATTGTGTTACTTTTTAGGGTGCTGGCAAACTCTGGAGTGTTGTGGTGAATAGTAAATGAACGGGCCCCCCAGGAACGTCAGTGTTGCAAGATGGCTAGGGGACTCTGGCAATGGGGGAAATACCAGTTGTGGAGGAAGATGTTGTGGTTATGTCTGTTGCGCAAATCCATAGTGGCTAGAAAGGAGCTGGCGGATTTAACTCTGGCTAGGGGTGGTAAATCTTGGATCGAGAGTGAGTGGTGGTTATAGAGGGGGAACCTCATTATCATTACTTGCGGTGAGGGTAGAGGCCACCTGGTCAAAGGGCTGGTGCACTCTTTGGGAGGTTCAAAGTGGTTTCGCGATGGCCAGAAGATAATTAATTTTGTTCATGTCTAGTGGTTATCTAGTGGTTTAGGTGAGGCCATATATAATATGAAGTTGGCTTCCATAGTCTTCTCATTTAGCTAAATACCCCCCTGTCCTACCTGGCTGCAAGGGGAATTTTTGGGGTGGGGGCATGAAGGTTGGTCATGGTCATGGAGGAGGTAGGAAAACTCGCAGAGGTCATGGTCATGGCAGTGGAATGACCCAAAGTAGCGGCAAGGGTGGAAGTAGGAGTCCTATTGGGCATGTGTGAGGGCGTGGGGGTCCTCCTTGTCATGCGACCACTTCCAGGACATCATTGTAATATTTTCAGGAAATGTTAGAGGCTTAGGATAAGGCTCGTCAGGAGGAACAAGAGACTGTGATGAAATCACTCCAGCAACTGTAATACTTCCAATGCCACTTTTGTGGACATGTGGTTGTGGTGTGGCGTGGCCATAATATGCTGTCGAAAAATCTGGACAAATTTGAAGCATGCTTGACTCATCTGGAGAAGCATGGTGACTGATTCATCCGGAGTAGCATGTAGACTGCTTGTATCTCCCTCCCCCGCCCCCAAGGACAGGGCTTAACAATCTGGCATCCATCACTTCCAACTATTAGCCATGGTGATTGGAGTCATATGTATTTTGCAGGTTTCTTGGTGTCTTTGGCCTTATCGTATTTGGGTGGAAACACATAGTTTGTTTTTGATGTTTTGTAATGGTCAGTTATCGATGGTCAACAAACCCGGTTGGGGTGAGACCACTATTTTTTAGGTACTGTATGTAAAATCTTTTGGAAACTAATAAATAGTGATTCACAAAAAAAATATTTATAATTTTTTTTTTTTGAAATGAGTTATGGTTTGAGCATGTGGTATTGATAAGCCATGGTATTGTAAGAAATACCATTTACAAGTTAATAATATCCATGGTTAAGAATCTTGTTATATTTTAAGTTTAATGTAAGTATTAATTTTTAATGTGCTTATTAATTAAATTTAAATATGGCTTCTTCTTTTGTATGTGGTTCACGGACCTCGGAGACCGCCACTACATCCACATAATATTTGTACCAGTAAGACCCACCCAAAGGGATCACTTCTTATTGGCTTATCCATTGAGCTTGACCCTAAGAGTGTTGAGATAATTGAAGCAATGACCTCCAATAGCAAAGATGTTTTAATGACGAGGACTCAACTAATTGAGCTAACTCTCGGGGTTTCAATTTAAATATGGTTAAATAATTTTAATTTTAATTTATATGGTAAAATGGATCTTAATTTATAACTAATATTTATTTTTTATATATTTTAATATGATAGGTATGTTATGATTTTCTTTTATCTAAACAAATGTTCATAGTTTTAATAATAAAAACAAAATTACAATATAACAAATAGATTTTATTTTTTTTATTACTTTTAACTTATTATTGTTAATTGAATCAACATTTATTAATTAGGGGATTTTTTAGGTCTAAAATGGGCCTCTTAAGGAAATTATAAAATAATAGTGGAAATAATAAAATAAGATTAGATTACATCATCAAATTTTAGAGGGAAAAAATAAAAAACTATTTTTTCAACTCGTATTTTCAACTTATCTCCCTAATATTTTACTCAAATTTCAAGCGGGAGTACTCGTTGGATGCAAAATTTAATTCCTCATCCAAGGAGTATCCATGTTTCATACATATCGATGGAACCTGCTACAAGAAATACATGACAAAACATGATTGCAATCACATTTTTTCATGTATTTCTCATTTTTCGTGTAGTAGGGTCCATCGAAAGTATGCAACATGGGTACTTCTTGGATGAGGAATTAAATTTTGCATCCAACAAATACTCCCGCTCAAAATTTGAGTAAAACCTTAGGGAGATAAGTTGAAAATATGAGTTGAAAAAGTAGTTATATCATTTTATTATTTTTTAATTTTTTTAGCTTTTTACTCCAAAAATGGTGAATCGTCCCCCTTGGTTGACATCATCATTTTGAATCCTATTGGTTTTTATAAAGTTTATTTTGGTTGTACATTTTTCTTAGGAGCCCCATTTTAGACCTCAAAATTCCCCTAATTGAATGTTTATACTCATTTACAGACCTACAACATCCTCTCATACTCGGCTCTATATTACTTTTAACCTTTCATTGTTTTTTAATTAAGTTGACATGTAAATGTTTACAAACAAACATTTACATTGCTACAACATCTCCCCCATATTGGATTGTAGAGTGTCTCTTGGCACAATAACACTTACATAAAATATTCAAATGATTTAGTTTGAAAACTTTTAATTGAGAAAATTAATAAAATGTTTAAAGCCTCAATTATTATTTTTTTAGAACCATTTTATTGTTGTCCCATCATTCCTCACACCTATGGTTATCATCTACAACATCATCAATTCTATGGTCCAAATATATCCTTACTTTGTAGATTGGAAGGGGAAACCAATGATCATCTTTCTTGCGCCTGTGAGTACACTAGATCTATATGGGGTGCGACCAAAAATGAACTTAATCTTGCTAATATCTAAAGTGAAGCTACAATTGGGGACTGTGTTAATAAGTTCTTCTCTGATAGAATTTTAAAATCATGGAGATGCATCCCTTCAATAATTTCATGGGCTATCTGGACCTCTAGAAATTATGTCATATTTCAGGATAAGCCTATCCCTACTTGGGTGACTTCCTCAATGGTGATAGCTTTTTAAAAATTATATGGTTTGGTTTCCTCTCCACGTGTGTCCAAACCAGTAAATAATTTGACCATTGACAAATCAAAGTCTTAGGATTTCTTTGATGGAGATTTTTTAGACAGACTCAAGTGTGCAATTGGATTTTCCATATAGATTCATAACAATGATCAATACACTTTCAAAGCTAATATGGGCACTGGAAGCAACAACTTAGTTGAGTTGATGGCTTATTTATGCTTATTTAGACTGGATGCAAAAATTGGCTTATTCTCATTTCATGTCTTTAGAGATTCCATGTTTGTTATAGGACACCTTAGTGGATCAAACATAATAAGTCACTTGAATCTTATATATGTAACATCACAAATTAATGAAATTTTGTTCTTATTCAATAGGATGGAATAAAAGGATGCAGCAAAATAACAAATGGTTTAGTAAATGGGGTATTTGCTTGAACGTGTGTCCCATAAATAGCAAAGAGATAAAATCTTTTGTTATGGAAAAGTTCCACAAGCGTACTTGGGATAAGGAGCTAGGAAGACAAAAAAAGTATTGTATTGAAGTTTTTAATCTCACTCATAATCATCAACAAAAAGCATAGAAGCTGGATATCTGTAGCACTCTAACCATGGAAGTCGACTCAAAGATTCACCCGTTTCTTTCTTACGTTCTATCTCGGAGGCCCCTGCGGCAGCCATTAAAGCTGAGCTCCAAACCCTCGTTTTCGAGCGCCATTAAAGTGGATTTTGAAGCGATTGAACCTCATGGCGAGGATCTGCTTAAAGAGATGCCTATGCTCCGGGAGCCGAAGCTCGTGGCTAAAATGAAGGCCGTGGTTTCCGACGTCGTTCAGACAAGATCCGAGCTGCAGTCCCTGGGAGAGCGTCCGGATTACGAGGCCGTCGATAAAGCCCGTTTCCGCGTGGCAGAGATCGAGCGCGAACTTTCCAGGCGATTGGAAGAAATTTTTGCTGTGAAAACCCCGGAAGGATCCGAATGGAGGTCTCTGCAGGTTACGGACAGCAAGAGAGCCGGGAAGACAATGATGAGGATTGCCTGTATCAATCTTTCTGAAAACCTGCCTGACCATCCGAGCTGCGCGCCAGGGTTCAGTCAGCACGTTGCTGTGGCTCTGCGGTTCAGTGCGAGGAAAGATGGGAATCTGGTGACGTCCGAGATGTGCCGAGGCATCTTGAACACGCTCACATGGAGACACGATGTTAAATGGGGCAAAATGGAGTTTGCAGACAAAGTGTTTGAGAAAAGTCTTGAACGAGACGCTATTGATTGGAATGCATCGCTTTCTGGTTCTGTGAAGAATGGGAGAGTGGACGAGAGAAATGTGGTCTCAGGGACTACCATGAATACAGGACATGCGCAGAAGGACTGTATGGACAAGGCACTTCTAGCCGGAAGCAAGCAGCGAATCTGCTCCTCATTCTCGCCAGACTTGCATGCAGAGGTTCCTCTTTTGATTCAGCCAGATCTGTTGGAAGAATCTCAGGAATTTCAAATCCAAGTCAAACTACTTGGAAAGACAAGGATGCATTGGGTTCGAGCAACAGATCTAGTCCAGGATCTACTGCAAAAACTGGAATGCCAGCTGGGGATCCCCTCCTCCCTCATCAGATTGTTATATAAGGGTAAGCAACTATTGAATCCCCTACCTCTCTCTTTTTACAGCATTCATAAGGACGCCTCCATCGAGGCTTCTTTTCGTTTAAGAGGTGGTTCCTTTGGGCAGACCTCCTCTGCCCCTTTTTTCTCTTACAAAGATGCAGCTAGCAAAGACGCTGCCCAACCTCAGTCTTCTTCGAAAACAGCCCATCCAAACGGGGCTCCAAAGCCTTTTTTGGTAGATAAATCAGAGGAAATTCCCTCCCTCAATTTCTCTCATCCTGAGATTGAAAATCGTTTACAGATTTTCGAAGAATCGGCACTCATCTGCAGATTTAATGGGCTTTGGCCTCGCACAGCAGATCTTTACCAATGGATCCACTCCACTTGGACCAAAAAAAGCAAGATTTACTTATGTTCAAAAGGATTCTTCATTGTGGTTTTTGACTCAAATGAAGATTACCAGAAGGCCTTAATGGAAGGCCCTTGGTTCTGGGGTGCGGCTGGGCTCTTTCTCACCCCCTGGTTTCCAGATTTTGACCCTTCTACAGCAGTCATCACCAAGCTTCCCATTTGGGTCAGGCTCCCGAATCTTCCAGCTCATCTATGGCATGCATCTGTTTTCATTGCCATTGGAGAATCTTTGGGACGGTTCCTGGCTGTAGACAGCTCAAGAAAGGAAAATGGTCTTTACACCTACGGCAGACTTTGTGCAGAAATAGACATCAGTAAAGGACTACCGGATCAGATTATTCTCAAGATTGGAGATTTCCATTGGACTCAAACCTTGGATTACGAGAACACAGCCTTCAGATGCCGTCATTGCCATCAAACGGGGCACCTCCAAAGTACATGTTCTCAGTTCCTCCAAAAAAAGAAGAATCTAAATCGCAAACCCAAATCTAAGCGCTGGAATCCTTGTGAGCCTCCCCGCTCAATGTACGATCTAGATTTCTCTAGCTCGGATGAGGAGGAAACTAAAGATGTTTTGCAGAATGATGAGGCTACAGTAGCAGATGTGAAGAATGATGTGATTCCGATGGACACTCCCTCGGGTGCTCCAGCAGTATCCTCTGACCCACAGCTTTCTCAGAAACGTACTCATTTGTCTTCTTCCTCAGATTCTGACAAGGAGATTCTACCGCCATTGCAGAATAGTCTTCAGATTGTCATGGCTCAGCCAAACTCCACTGGGTGGGTCAAAGTAAACAAGAAAAAAGGCAAAAAATGTCGTGTGGCTGGAAATGACTCCTCGGGGTAGTTCTCTGAGCCGAGTTCTTTCTTTTTGTTCTCCTTTGTCTACTTAGTCCTTTCATGGAATGTCTCTTAGCGCGAGGTGGTTTGCCTTTCACCGGTGGCTCCCTTGCTTTTCTGCTTCGCTTGCTTGCAAGCTTGATTGTACTATACTTTTCTTTTCATAATAGAATTAGTCTTTATTCAGAAAAAAAAATAGGATGGAATAAAAACACGTCTACAGAGAAAATAACTTGTTGGTAGACCAATTATCAAAACAGGGGTTGGAGATGGCAACAAGAACCTATGAGATTACTCATACGATGGATGGTCAAGTAGATATGGAAAATGGTTCCTTTCAACAGTTTTTGGATTGAATGCATATTTTTCTATTGTTTTGAATAATGGGCATTAAGTTGCCACTAATATAGTTACTTTTTGTAATGATGTATTCCTTATGGGAGGTATTTTTACTAGGACAAATACCAGTGAATATTTTGGACAAATAATCATCTATAGCTTTTGAGAAATTATCAGTGAGACGACTTGTTGATTATATCGAATGTACTTTGTATTTTTTCTTGAAATGAAAAAGTATGATTTTTTCCTAGGAAAATATATATATATATATATATATATATATATATATAAGAGGCATTATTTTGGTTAGTGCTCCTATGTTAAATTCCAAATATCTCGAGATAAAATCTCATTAAGTAATTTAGAATTACTAATTTCTTATGTAACTCATAATTCACCCAGTGTAGAAAACTAATAACTTTGCTAGAAAATGTACATGAAAATACTTGGATTGAATATGAAATTTTTTGTTAAATATTAATTTATATATTATTTTAATTTTAATATTTGATTTATTAATATATTGTTATGGTTTTTTTTTGTAAGCTTGGTAGGACTACATCTTCATCATGTCCAATATATCACCCCAATTGGGGTAGGGAATTGATCCGGTGACTTCACATCAAGGAGTGCCTTAACAGAGCACTCTATCACCATCTATCCAATACCCAATGGACATATTATTATTATTATGATTTTAAATATTAATTTAATAACTAATTTGTTAATAAACGTTTTAATCAATATTATATTTTAATATCATTTTTTGGGGTTAAAGTATGTTAGGTCCCTATAATACTAGTGATTACCCCATTACTATTGTAGTTGTATCCATTATTAATATTGTTGTGCCCCTATTGTCCCCATATTGTTATTATTGTGCCCCATAGAATCCCTCTATTGTTATTTTTGTGCCTTTATATTATTATTGTTAGGTCGGCTGGGTTATATTGTGACTCCTTAGACTCCTATATATAGAAAGGAGGTTTTGTCATTTGAATCATCAAAGAATCATTCATTTGTGTAATGTAAAGGAGGCTTCCCCTCGAAGAGGCTGAATTCTAAGGCGTTGATCTATCTTTTCTATCTTTTTGTGAGATGGTTTCATAACATTTGGTATCAGAGCTTTGGATTCTAGGGTTTCGCTGCTCCAAATAGGTCATCGTGGAATTTTCGCTATAACTTTTTTTTTTGCGACATTTCAGAAGCTAAAAAAACCCATTTGATAAGAGATCGTATTGAAGCTTGGGTCTAAATTTCAGAGCTTTTTGCACTATATTTGCGGAGATATGATCTGAGGAAGTTGGTATTTTTGCAGACTCCTAAATTACATTCCAAACAGGTGACCTGGGGAAAATCGTCATAACATTCTCTCTGAGCATCAGATTGAAATTTCGTAAGAAGGTACAGAAATAGAACGGACTCTAGTTTCTTGTATATATATTTCAGAGCCAAAGGTCGAAACAAGGACACGTTGCACGTCGTACAAGTTCGCGCTACTGAACTATTCAATAATCAGGTTACTGTGGGAGATTTGGCATAACTCTTCCTTGGAGAATCCAATTGGGATCAAACTGGTGGCATTGGAAAGAGGACACAAAGGGCTACTACAGGTCGCAATTTCAGAACTGGATGATCTGAAATTACAGAGATACATCATAGGCAATATCGAGCTCCTACAGAGTGAAAAAAGGTGTGTAGATTCTTTTTAAATTTTTGCTTAAGCTTGGTTTGAAAATAATTTTGAAGGAACTCAAAGGGCATAGTAGAGAATTATTATTGGTAAGGGACGCCCCGAGGAAAGAAAATGCAAACACCTAGTAAGCAACCTGAAAGCTCTAGCATGACTCATGAAGAAGAGGGAGAAATGCTACATGATATATCAAAATTACAAGACCAAGTGCAACAAGTTTCACTGTCACAAAATCTAACAGAAGCTAAGATAGATGGCGTGTAATCTAAGATAAAAGGGCGTGGAAGCTAAGATGAATGGTGTGGAAGCTAAGGTTGACGATTTGAAGACAAATTTGACAAATTTTCTACAAGAAATACTTACTAATGGTGAAAGGGTAGTAAAGGAAACTCATGATGCGAACAAAAGAAATGTTAATAATGATTTCATAGACTCTAATGTTGGATCGAAGACCCACCATATTCCAAAAATCGATATGAGGAAGTTTGATGGCAAGGATCCCGCAATATGGATATTACAGATGGAGCAATTTTTCGATCTCAATAATGTGCAAAACACACAAAAGGTACGTATTGCAACTTTATATTTGGAACCAATAATTTTGTATGGTATCAATGGCTTTGCTCTTGTAAACAAATTATCACTTGGGCAATTTTTACGGAAGAATTGACAGCACATTATGAGGATACAAAAAGCAACACTTTTTTTAGCCAATTGATAAGTCTCAAACAAAATGGTTCAATAATGGAGCACACTGAAGAGTTCCAAAAATTGAACATAAGGGTAAAAAATATTCCAGAGGAGCATAGGATTGATGTGTTCATAGGGACTTTAAAGGATAATATCCAACATGATGTTCACCTTTGGGAACCTGATTCATTAGAGAAGGCATTCAGGTTAGCAAGAAAAATGGAAAGAAAAATCATGGCAACTAGGAAGCATACCACTCACAACTACAAAGATGGAAGTATTGTTGCCCCTAGTCTTCCACAACCTATAAGGTTGACACCACAAAAAATTGGAAGAAAAAAGAGAAAAAAGGGCTTTGTTACAGTTGTGATAGAAAATACACTAAAGGTCATAAGTGTGCTGAGAAGAAATTATTCTACATAGATTGTGAAGAGGAAGATGAAAAGGAGCAAGAAAGGTCAAAAGAAGAGGATATACTCCAGGAACAAAGCCTAGATAAAGAAGAATTGAATCTGACCATATGTTGTAATGCATTGGCTAAAATTACCACTCCTCAAACCATCAAGATAGAAGGACAAATCAAGAAGAAAAAGGTAATAGTGTTGATTGATTCACGAAGTACCCACAATTTTATTCATTGTAAGGTAGCAAAAGAATTGAATTTCTTCCTATATCCAGCACCAAAGTGTCAAGTGATGGTTGCAAACGGAGGAACAATAAATTGCTCTGGAAAGTGCCATAATATCAAGCTATCCATGGGAGAATATGTATTGACTAGCCCAATGCTTTCCATTCCAAGGGAGGCATTGATGTTGTATTAGAAGTCTAATGGCTACAATCCTTGGGTACAATAGCTTTTAATTTTCAAGAACATTTCATGAAATTTTATGCGGAAGGAAAGGAAGTTGAATTAAGGGGTATTGCAGGGAAACCAAGAAAGATAATCAGCTCTAACAGTATGACATAGCTTCTAAAAAAGGAACAAAGAGGTGTAATTGCACAATTATGTTCGCTATATGTTTCCACATCGAAATCATATATTTCTCCAGATCTCCAAAAAGTCTTGGACAATCATTCCAAGGTATTTGAGACTCCCAAAGGTCTCCCACCTATTCGTGATCATGATCATGCTATTCATCTGATTCCAGGAAGTGTTCCTCCAAACATCAGGACGTACGGATATCCCTATGCCCAAAAGAGTGAAATTGAACATATGGTTGCAGAAATGCTAGAGGCTGGTATAATTCAACCTAGTCAATGTTCTTTCTCTGCTCCAGTAGTATTGGTGCACAAGAAGGATGGATCATGGCGCATGTGTCCAGATTATAGGGAGCTCAACAAGCTCACTATTAAAGATAAGTTTCCCATTCCTATCATTGATGAATTACTGGATGAATTGCATGGATCAATTTACTTCACCAAGTTGGATCTTCGTTCAGGATATCATCAAATCAGAATGAAGACTGAAGATATTCCGAAAACAACATTTAGAACTCATGAGGGTCATTATGAATTTTTGGTCATGCCTTTTGGCCTTACCAATGCACCCTCTACATTTCAAGGTTTGATGAATTCCATTTTCAAACCCTTCCTTAGAAAATTTGTGTTAGTATTTTTTGATGATATACTAATCTACAACAATTCTTGGAAGGATCATGTTGAACATGTTGACAGGGTGCTAAAACTATTGGAGGAGAAACAATGATATGCAAAAAGATCCAAATGTTTCTTTGGAGTACAAGAGGTGGAATATCTGGGTCATATTGTATCTCATGAAGGAGTTAAGGTAGACCCTAGCAAAATTAAAGACATTAAGGAATGGAACATCCCCACATCCATAAAGCATCTGCAAGGATTTCTCGGGTTTACAGGGTATTATCACAAGTTTGTTAAGAATCATGGGAGAATAGCAGCACCTCTAACAACATTATTGAAGAAAGATGCATTTTCATGGACTCCAGAAGCAACAAAGTCATTTGAACATCTTAAAGAGGCAATGTGTCAAACACCAGTCTTAGCTACACTGGACTTCACAAAAACCTTTATTGTGGAATGTGATGCTTTAGGAAATGGAATTGGTGCTGTTTTAATGCAAGATGAAAGACCCATTGCTTTTGAAAGTTGTCCAATCAAGGGAAAGATTTTACACAAAGCTATTTATGATAAGGAAATGTTGGCAATACTACATGCACTTAAGAAATGGCAACCCTACATAATGAGAAGACACTTCAAGGTAAAAATAGATCATGATAGCCTTACATACTATCTAGAACAAAGATTATCCTTTGAAGAGCAACAAAAGTGGGTCACAAAGATGTTGGGTTATGACTTTGAAATCATCTACAAAAAATGGAAGCAAAATTTGGTGGCAGATGCACTCTCAAGAAAGGATGAGGATGTGGAAGCATTGGTATGCGCCATTTCTATTATCCAACCAGATTGGATAAATGAAGCAAGGGAGGAATGGAAGAATGATGAAGAAGTGTGGGCACTTATTCGAACACTTATTCGAAAGTTACAACAAGATTCCAGTACATCTAATACATTTAGTTGGCAAAATTATTCGTTATGGTACAAAGATTGCTTATACCTCTGTAAGAATTCCCAACTCAAACAAAATATTCTTATGGAATTGCAGACTTCTCCCTTAGGAGGGCACTCAGGATTTTTAAAAACTTACCACAGGGTTAAGAAGGAATTTTTTTTGGATGGCCTTAAATCGGATATTCAAAAGTTTGAGGTTGAATTTTTGGTTTGCCAACAAAATAAAGTTGAAACAATTAAGACCTTGGGTCTATTACAACCTTTATCCATTCCAAACCAACGTTGGGAGGAGGTTTCAATGGATTTTATCACAGGTTTACCCAAGTCTGAGGGAAAGAGTGTCATCATGGTGGTAGTTGACAGACTTACCAAGTATGCACACTTTTGTGCATTATCACATCCATTTAAATCCAATACAGTTTCTACTGCATTTATGGAAACAATTCAAAAGCTACATGGAAACCTAAAGATTATTGTAAGTGACAGGGATCCCATTTTCACTGGAAATTTTTGGATAGAATTATTTTCTTGTCTCGATACTCAGTTAGCTCATAGCTCATCTTATCATCCTCAATCTGATGGGCAAACTGAGATAGTAAACAAATGTTTGGAAGGATATCTTCTTGCTTTGTATCTGATAAACAAACACAATGGGTCAAATGGCTACCTCTGGATGAATGGTGGTATAACACTTCCTTCCATACAGCAACAAAAATGACCCCATTTATGGCGCTTTATGGATATCAGCCACCATCCATCACATCATATTTAAGAGAAAATTATAAGGTTCAAGTAGTGGAACATCACATCGAGCATCAACAACAAGTCCTCCAACTCTTAAAGGATAACCTCGTGTTGGTGCAGAATAGAATGAAACAATAGGCAGATCAACATCGCAGCGAAAGAAGTTTTGATGTAGGTGATTGGGTATTCCTACGGCTACAACCATATAAACAGATGTCCCTCAAGCAAGCTAAGAAGGATAATAAATTATCACCAAAGTATTATGGTCCGTACAAGGTGTTGCAAAAGATTGGTATTATGGCATACAAATTGGAGCTTCCTACAGCTTCTCGAGTGCACCTAGTTTTCCATGTTTCATGTTTAAAGAAGGTTATAGGCAACAAGCTCCCAGTTCAAACAATATTGCCAGAACTTGACGAGGAAGGAAAAATTATATTGGAACCGGAAGCAGTCATAGAAACAAGAACTCGACAGCTACGAAATCGATCAATTTCGAAGTATCTCATCAAGTGGAAGAACTTATCCATTGAAGATTCCACATGGGAGGATGAGAATTTTACGCAGAAGCATCCAGAACTACTCAAGCGTTGAGGACAACACTTTTTTGAAGGAGAGGGGCATGTTAGGTTCCTATAATACTAGTGATTACCCCATTACTATTGTAGTTGTATCCCTTATTAATATTTTTGTGCCCCTATTGTCCCCATATTGTTATTACTATGCCCCATAGAATCCCTCTATTGTTATTTTTGTGCCTTTATATTATTATTGTTAGGTCAACTGGTTTATATTGTGACTCCTTAGACTCCTATGTATATAAAGGAGGTTTTGTCATTTGAATCATCAAAGAATCATTCATTTGTGTAATGTAAAGGAGGTTGCCCCCCTCGAAGAGGCTGAATTCTAAGGCGTTGATCTATCTTTTCTATCTTTTTGTGAGCTGGTTTCATAACAAAGTATTACCATCTATATTTAACTAAATGAAAAATAATAAATTAAATTAAATTCACAATAAATATTGACATTAATTTAGTACATAATTAAATTTAACTTTTTAATATATGACACATTTTTATTTTTCATTCTCAATTTTTTCATGATATGTTTATGCTCTTTTCTAGAAAGTTTAAATTTTAATCTTTAGTTATGCTATAGGTATGTCTATTTCAGAATATAACTTCTAGGATTTTAATTTAATTATAAACAATTATTGAATAGATGGTAGGGATTTAACCTCTATATAATATTGTAGAATATTCTTAGTATTATACAAAAATTAAAGGCTAAGATTTAATTTCAATGTATCTATCTTTTTTGCTCTTTTAATTAAATTCATAATTAAAACAAGAAATAACATTAGCTTAATAATACAACAAAGAAATTAATCATCGGATCTTTCATCTGTCTGAAAATGTTAGACATGAGAAGAGAGTGACTAAACAATCGACATGTATTAAAAACACTTCCAAATGTATTACATCTCTAACACGATTAATTTCCATTCATTTTCATGAGCTTAAATAATATCCATTCACTCTCAACACTTTACATTACAATCCTAAAATAAGTCTAATATGTAGCGTTGTTGCTTAGTACATGCCTCTTATGCAAAAAGTATTTGACAATCAAAGTTATTGTCAGCAGAAGTTATATATATATATATATATATATATATATATATATATATATATATATATATATATATATATATATATATATATACTTAAAAAAATTATAGAGGCTTTACCTAGTTTTGTCGAGCCTGAAGAGATGGAGGCCTTATTAGCACCGGTCTCGCTGGGGGAACTTGAAGCTGTGATGAAATGTTTTAAAAAATACAAAAGTCTAGGGCCAGATGGGTGGCCGGTGGAATTCTATAGCACTTTCTTTGAGCTGATAGGGTCTGATCTTCTCAAGGCTATAGAGGAGTGTAGAACTTCTGGCAGAATGCATGAAGGTTTTAATGCGACTTTCCTAGCCCTCATCCCCAAGATTGATAAGCCCCTTACCTTTGATGATTATCGCCCTATCTCCCTCTGCAACAACTTCTATAAAATCATATCCAAAACCATCGCCCTGCGTGTTAAACCGATCCTCTCCAGGATGATATCCAAGGAACAGTTTGCTTTCCTCAGTCATCATCAGATTCACAAAGCTATTGGGACTGCTCAGGAAGCCCTTCATTCGATCAAAAAGCAGAATAAGAAGTCCATCATTTTAAATATTGACCTCTCCAAAGCTTTTGATAGGGTGAGTTGGTCCTACCTTCAGCTCATTCTCACTCATATTGTCTTTCCACACTCTTTTATCTCCTGGATCATGTGTTGTATCTCTTCTGCCTCTTTTAGTATACTTATAAATGGGGCGGCTTCTAATTTTTTTCATGCTGAGTGTGGTCTTAGGCAAGGATGCCCTCTTTCCCCCCTCCTTTTTTTGCTAATCATGGAAGGACTAAGCAGACTAATTAAAAATGCCCGTGAGGTGGGTGATCTAGGGGGTGTTCATATTTCTCATATGACTACCCTCTCGCATCTTCTGTTTGTTGATGATGTTCTTATATTTCTAAATTTTTCTTTTCACGATTCATATGTTTTCAAAAACATATTATCTCTTTTTTGCAAATCCATAGGTATGGAACCCAATTTTGGAAAATCCATGATCATCTGTGTGTCCTACATCCAAAATGAGGATCAGTATGCATCCCAACAATTCGAATTTGTCAGTCAGGAACTAGATGCATGTCTAAAATATTTGGGGTTTAGACTGAATCCAAATGGCTATTGAATCGTTGTCTGGGCTTGGCTCATTGCCAAGATTGAAAGCGGGATAAACATCTGGCAACAACGATGGCTCTCCAGGGCAGGCAAGCTTACTCTCATAAAATCAATGCTTGCAGCCATCCCAGTTTACTAGATGACACTAGAATGGATCCCAAAAGGAATTTTAAACAAGATTCAACAAATCTGCTTTCGCTTCCTTTGGAGGGGACATCACACAGGGAGGACTTTCGCCTGGGTCAATTGGGATAGGATTGGGAAGCCTAAGAATCTGGGGGGATGGGTCTTAAAAAACCTTCAGTCTTTCTCAAAGGCCCTAGCGGCCAAAATGGGCTGGCAAATTATCAAGACAAAAATCCTCTGGAAAGAGGTAATATACTTCAAATACATACACCCCCTCTCAATTATGGAGTGTATTCGCAGCCCTAGCATGTCCTTTGTTGGTGCATCCATTATATGGAAGGCAATCACCCAATCCTTCAATACCATCAAACAGGGGCTTGCTTGGAAAATTGGTAATGGGGAGCAGGTTCGTTTAGGCACTGATGCCTAGACCAGGTGCGGGAATGCCCATATCCTTCCTTGGGCCCTTCGACAGTTCCTCTCTGCGACTGGTTTCTCTAAGATAGCTCATATTGTGGTTGCAGGTCTTGACCCCTGGTTGCCCCAGCGATGGCGGGATCAAAGAGATTTGAACATACCAGAAAGATGGTCAAAGGATTGGGATCATTTCATTGGGGCATTAGAGGAAGCCAATATCAGGCTAGCTGAAAAAGATGATGAGCTCATATGGGCCACCGCCCCTCATGGAAGATACTCTCCAAAAGCTAGCTATGTTACTCTTATGACAACAGAGGAAAATGGTATGATCAAATGGTGGTGGCGACATCTCTGGAAATTAAAAGCCCCTCCAAAAACTAAGTTGTTCATGTGGTGTATACTCACAAACAAAGCCCCAACTGAATTAAACCTTATGAGATGGGCTATACACGGTCCCTCTCATTGTTGTTTATGCAAATCAAATGTTGAGGATGTGAATCATCTTTTTCTCCTCTGCCCGGTCACAGCACAGTTTTGGTCACAAATAATTTCAACGCTAAAATTAAGGACTACATGGTCTGGCCAAAATCTTGAGGAGGCTTGGCACCATTGGTGGTTTGAGGCACACACTCAAAAGGACAAAAATCTACCCCTGATTGTTTGTTGGGGAATCTAGTTAAACAGGAATCGTATGATCTTCCAAGACGCACAGATAAACTGGCTTGCCACCATTACGAACTCTGTGGCCATCTTTAATCTACTACCTGATACTTTGGACAACAAGCTGTCGCAGGTCATTTCTCCTGAAATCATTGATACACATTCACCGTGGGGTTATTTTGATGGATTGGCCCAAGCTAAGGGTTGTGGGGGGGGGTTCCATTCTTCACTTGAATGAACATTTGTCTTTCAGAATCCAAGTTGGCCTTGGCAGGGGCACTAATAATTATGTTGAGCTTAACAGTTTAAAACATCTCCTATTATTCGCGCGGGAACAAAATTGTCAAAGGATTCAGATCTTTGGGGATTCACAGCTTGTAATAAATTGGATAAATGATGTATATCATTGTCACTTGCACACACTCAGGGACACACTGGATGATGTATTTACACTAAAATCACAATTTGATTTTATTGTATGCTCTCATATATACAGGGAAAGGAATGAGATCATTGATCGTCTTTCCAAAGAGGTTGCGCAGCTGAACAGGGGTCAATGGATAGTTCAGGAGTTTAGAGATGGAGAGTTCTATTAGTTTTTCCACTGTCCATTCATTGAGATGAATGGGAACCACTCAGAATGATCACTCTGATCATTCTATGTTTATTTTGTTTTTTGTCTTAACAGTTTTCCTTGGGACATTGCTATGGTTTTATAGTTTCTTGGCGGTTATATTTCTCTCTGCAATTTGTTGTAATCTGTATATATGCTTAGTACTATGATGATTGGAACTATTGTGAATGCATCTCATACATGTTGATTGATACAACATGTAATTTTCTTAATTTATTAATGAAAATTGCGCCTTTTTCCTTGGAAAAATAAATAGAAAATAAATAAATAAAACTAATTAATTAATTAATTAATTAAAATTAAAATTTATTAACTCCAAGTCAATATAGAAATGAATGGATTTTATTAAAATTATAGAAATATAGAAAGTTTATAGTTATTAACATTTTAATATGTGAGAGTTTTAACATATTTTGAAATTCCTTTGCAACTAGTAGACATATGGTGAAAATAAATGTAATTAGGAATTCCTTTACAACTTCTCACATCAAAGGTGAGATTAACTACAATTATTATAATAAGGTATAAGAAGAACACGAATCATCACAATTATTATAATATGACAATGAATGAATTTTATAGCAATGAATGGATTTTATTAAAATTATAGAAATATAGAGATATTATAGTTATTAACATTTTACTATGTAAGAGTTTTAACATATTTTGAAATTACTTTGCAACTAGTAGATATATGGGGAAAATAAATGTAATTAGGAATTCCTTTACAACTTATCACATCAATGGTGAGAATAACTACAATTATTGTAATATGGTATAAGAATAATACAAATCATTACAATTATTATAATATGACATAGGAAAAACATGAAGAGCATGCATAAAACATTTAAGTAAATAAGTAATGTGGCAATCATTTTTATTCAAAAAATTTGACTAGGTGAAAGAGTCAAGATTGTTAGGTTAATAGTGGTGGTTTGGAGTATCTACTATTGATGGTCCATGGTATTATATAATAAATATATTTTTAACTTGGGATTGTGCATTGTGTGATACAAGAAATAATGTTGGTTGTAATGAAGCAACATGATAAGAGCACATAGTATGAACATGTGTGAGGAATGATGGGACAACAATAACCAAATAAACATACTTTGCAAATGGAAATTTGCAAAGTACATGTAAATAGGCACTCGTGTGAAAAGTAGTTAGTACCCATAAAGTCTTGACATAGATCTAGGTGATAAGGACATGCGCATGTAGGTTTTCAATAATCAAGTTTAAAGGACAAATCGCTAAATAAACGTGACTTTGGAAAAGAGTCAATGTTGTTAACTCATAATAAAAGTTTCAATCAGTACTAATGATCCATAATTTTAAGTCCTTGATATTACGTAGTTAAAGAATTTAAAAAGATTTAATATTATATTCTTTCTTGATTTTCTATGCACATTGACTCATAGTTACATACATGGAACATATAAACGTTGAGAACTCGATGGAAGAGACGTGTACACACCAATTCTCTTTGATCTTCCCCTTCTCCATGTAGTAGTTTACGATGTATACTAATAAATCCAACCTTTGTGCCCTCCAACATAACTTCAGTAATTATTATGAAGATGATGACACCTAGCTGATTATATATATATATATATATATATATATATATATCTATATATATATATATATATATATATATATATATATATATAGATAGATAGATAGATAGATATAATGTCACTTCACTACTAGAAATATAAGGAAACAAAATTACATGTTTCATACTGAGTCATTGGAGCATTTATGTCTCCTCAAAGAAATATGTGGATGATAACGAGTGGATAAAAATCATTTAGTTAAGTTTAACACATGTGAAAGAGTTGTGTATGGATTCCAATGAAGAAAAGTCACACGAATTGACATATTCCCTTACACTGGCAGGCAGCACGTGTCTAGCCCCTCTATTTCTCTCCTCTTTCTTCAATGCCATGGATTTGTTGTCACCACATGATAAATCCATTCTTATTTTGCAAAGGCTCTTCCTTCATATTTCATTAATGGAATTTAGTTCTGCAGAGAGGAAGTTGAGGAAAAAATTCTATTTTATCGGTAAAGTTTATGGTACAAAGTAAATGATGTAACTTTAATAAATTTTAATAATGATTGTTATTGTAGTCTTTGCACAATAGAATGCCATGTGGATAGCTTCCCGCCATTTTTATGTAAATACTTGCTTAAATTACAGTGGGAAGCTATCCATATGGCATTCTTGCATGAAAAATGGTGGGCAACTATCCCCATGGCATTCTTGCATGAAAAATGGTGGGCAACTATCCACATGGCATTATGTTGTGCAAAGTTATAACACTTGGTGATTAGAAACTTTTTTAGATTTTTTATTTTTTAATATAATTTTTATATCTCGTAATTCAATTTAAAACCACATAAAAATAACCATCAACCAATTAGAAAAAATATTTCAAATTTTAAAATATTATTATTATTATTATTATTATTATGATTTTCAAAATATTCAGTTTAATATTTTTTTTTTTCAAAAATTTAGTAAACATCATAAAATATGTTTAAAAATTCCAAAACTAATTGAAAGTCAAAGTTTTTTTGACCCAAAAAAAATATAACATGCCTTCAACAAGTATAGAAATATCATTTGAACAAGTACCACATGAAAAAAGCTATGGTTTTTTTGGAATGTGGTATTGATAAGGCATGGTATTGGCCCATGGTGTTGTAACAAATCCTATTTACAGATTAAGAATCGTCGTGATAAAGTGGGAGTGAATCTACATGGTTATGTTGATGTTTTATATAGCAGTGGAAGGTATTCCCTTCCACACGATCATGTATAATATATATCATATCATGCACAAAAATATATCTTTATATATTATATTATATATAATATATAATATATAATATATAATATATATATATAATATATAATATTATATTATATTATATTATATTATATTTATGTAATATATAAATATAAAAAATCAAAATTAATAATAATAAAAAATATCTATTAATGAAAAGACACCACAACTATGTATATATATCGAGACTCTCAATAGTAATCAGACATCAATAAATATCTCATATATCTTATATCAACCAAATAATGTTTACTAAATTGTAAAAACAAAATAAACGCCGGGAATTTTTCAAGTGTGTAATTATTAATTATAAGGTATTAATAATTACCAAGATCTGAAAATAAGAAAGAATTCAATAGGTTAAAAATCATGTTACATGTTTTTTGCAATGTATATATATTTAACTTATATTAATTTTTTTATCATTATAATGATTTAAATAAATTTATGATTTAGTTAATTCATATGATTTTTTAAATTTTAGCAACTTGAGATGTATGACAAAGTTTAGTATGGATTGATGCCTATCAACATTTGTCAGCCATTTAATTCATATGGTTGTGTTAATCCTATCACTATTGAAAGCAACTTCTAATTTAATTTTAGGATTAAGACAAAATGTTTGTTATATATATTTTTTTCGATTCACACTTTTCAAATAAACTAGCAGAGTCATAGTTCAGGGGGTCTTGATAGACAGTGATTGGGTGCTTTGTTAAGGCACTCCATGATGTGAAGTCATTGGTTCAATTCTCCGCTCTAATCATATTGATATATTGGACCTGATGATGATGTAGTCCCACCCAAACTTACAAAAAAAACTAACAGAGCCATATAAATTAAATGGTTGGTAAATGCAGATAGAAATCAATCCATAATAAACATCAAAGCACTTAGTTCATCATACATATCACGTTGCTAAAATAAAAACAAAATCGTAAAAACTAACTAAATTATAACTTATTATTATTATTATAAAATAATTAATTATATCAATAGACATGTCTATATTTTAATAGGGCTTCTATAATTTTAATTTAATTATCAATAATTATTAGGTATATGGTAGTGATTTAAACTCCATCGGATATTCTAGAATATTCTTAGTAGTATACACAAATCAAAGATTGAGGTTTATCTCAAAAGTAATTATGTCATTTTTCCCCTTTTAATCAAATTGATTTTAAAAAATGTCATATGAACAAGTGTCATATGAAATGGATTATGGTTTTTTGGGCATATGGTATTGATAAGCCATGGTACTGTAAAAAATTATATTTACATATTAAGAATCTCCATGGTAAAGTGAGGATAAATCTCCATGGTTAAGAATCTTGTTCCATGTTTTTAAATGTAAATATGTTTAACCTATATATTAATTCTTTTTATAATAATAATAATAATAATAAAGTTATAATTCGGTTAGTTTTTATGATTTTTTTTGTGATATCCCATTACTTGAAGCTTTTGTTCTAAATTTGTATATAGGTTAAGTGTGATTGTGTCTTAACTATTAAAAGACTTATTTGGAAATAGTTTATCAATGCGATAAATTGATCAAGGTTGAATGTAAATATTGTATTTATAATGTTGTTAATATATAAATATCTAGAAACTGATGTTGAAGTTATAATTGTTGATATTGATTACCACTCAATAAGTTATAGGAATTTAATCTAAATGATTAAATTATTTATGATCGTGTAAGTATTTATCATTAACTTCCCTAAAAGACAAGAAGTTGTCTTTGAGAGTGGGGAAGTGGAGCTCATAAATGAGCTAGTAATTACCTGTCACCTGTTGGGTGAGGTGGAGGCAGTTACCAACTACCAAATGGTTGGTAAAAGGTTAATACGCTTTTTGCATCATATTGTTGAAATTGATAGTCACGCTGAGCTAATTTGGTGAGAAGAAAGAAAAGACAAAAGTGAGTGAAGTTGATAATGTGTAGACTTAAGTACTTGGGGGGATACTATTGAGGAAAATATCAAAGGTTGGGAGGTCCAGTGAATTACTGTAACATTTCCAGATATTGATTTTCAAGTCGATGTTCTTGACCCTCTAAATTTTTAGGAAAGAAAAAAAACTATTATGCTTTATTTAAAATTCTATGCACATTCATACTAATTGTGGAGTGTTAATTTTAGTAACAGAGAATGGAAATTTCAAGAAGTGAAGCTTATGAATTTGAGATTGTTTCAAGAAAGTTAGTTTATTGGTAAATGTACAATAAATTATGAAAAAGCAAAAAATGAAACCAAGGAAACTTAGTTTGTATTCAGTGGTATTTTACAAAAGTATCTTACTATGCAATCGTTCTAGGAAAATAAGAATGTTTAGTTGCTATTATAGACTTCCTGCATTAGTAAATTAGAAATACCAAAATACAACAGAAACATAAGCATTTGTAGACAAAAATTAAAATAAGAACCTATGAAAGGTTATCCATGTGAAATGGAACTTGAACATAAAGTTTTCAAGATGAAGAGACTTAAGGTAACAAAAGTATATGTATGTTATATACAGAGTCATATAATATAATCATTGATAAAAAGGAAATAGCAATAGATTGATGTTAAGTTAATCTTAAAAAATTATATCTATATATATATATATATATATATATACACTGTGATAATAAAATGATTACTGGAAAATTACAAGGATATTAATTATAAATAGTTATAGTAGTGGAAGTTACATTGTGGTATCAAATATAAGAATCCAGTAAAAATTATTCCATAAGGTTTATTGTAAAATAACAATAACCATGGAATTTATATGGATTGTTTGAAAGGCTAAAATAATTTAGTCTCATAAGAGAAACAATTTTAACAAAAATTACCATACAAGAGATAGAACATTTCAATATTTTAAAGAATAAATATAACTAAGTAAATTAAATGGTTGTAACAAAGTCTAAAACTTATAGATAAATTAGTCATGCAAATGTGTTAACTATTTATACAATGAAAGTAATAGAAACCATGACCATTTATTGTCAAATAGGAGAACATAAGCACATGAAGGAAACTATGTAGACACACAATTGAAAAACATAATAATTCTAGTATTGTGTTAAAAAAATGAAGCCTACCCAAGTAGGAGAATGGGTCAATAAAATTGACATCAATAAATTTAGTTGAAAATAGTTCTGGATTGTGAATATCCACAATAAAAATACATATGCAGGCATAAAAGCTTGATGTTTATAATATTCTAGAATGGAAGTGCAAAGTAATAACAACAACTTATAAAACTGGAAACATATAATAGATGCCTAGTAGTTGTGCCACAAACTTAGGAACCATGTGAAAGCAGATAAGAGTCCAAGGGTATAGGAGCATATGACCTCGTAAGGGCAGTTGAATGTCCTATAAGATGTTGAAGCAACCCAAATTGGAAACATGGAGGGAAAAAGTAATTAACAGGATTGCAAAAGTAATAATTGTGTATAAATAAGGAAACAAGATAACCATGTTAATATTTAATAATAAAATTAATAAATGATATGTAGGAGGGATATGAAAGTGACTTTGTAAAACTTTACCGAGGAGGGTTTAGACCTTGTGCTCTGCTAAAACCCTCTGCAATAGGGTAAATATATTTTAGTAAAAGGCATAGTAACTTCTTCAATTTCAAAGAAAGAAAAAATAAATTTCTAAACAAAACTAAATACATCAAACTAGACGCTCGTAAAAACATTTATATGATGAAGTTATGGGAAAGAGAATAAAGACAGTCGAAAGAGGAATATGTTCACTTTCTCTAATTAAACAGAAAACAAAGTACAAAAAAACTAAGGACAGTGAAACCAAATTCAAACATTATGTAAGAGAGTTGAGCATAATAAAATACAGTCATGCTTGTAAACAATTATAATAATTATATTGACAGGGTTTAAGAATTAAACCATTTTGTATTTTTCACTATTAATTCATACAGGGGCAGGGTTTCATCCAATGAAATCAGTCGTAACAGAAACTAAACTTATATTCCACAAAATGACATGTAAACAAAAGAAGTAGAATTTATATATATAACTGGACTCAAAATAAAAATGGATTCTTGCGGGAATTGGAAGAATATATATAAACAAACAAACAGTGGAAGGAGAACCCAAATTCCGTATTGCAAATGTCAAGAATATTTATATATAACTATCAAACATATAATTGTAGCTTAATAACTAAGCTAGGTATGTGTATGGAAGAGATATAAGCTAGGGTTATATGAATTACCTAAATAAATGGTGAATTGTAACTACAAATGTATTTTAAACCTCAAATATATGGTGAATACCAATTGGTGAAGGATTTAGATGAATATGTAGCCAAAGCATAAAGATTGCCAAACTAAATTGTTTCCTTAGACTCAAATTAATGATTAGTCATTAAGATTGTTCAGTAAAAGGAATTGCAAAAACTAAAAATGATATGATGGTTGAATTTCAAGAAGATTACCCTATGTAACTAAGAAATTTTACCTCTGCAAGAACCTTGGTTTCAAAAAAACAAATTCTTGGTTTGAGTACTAGGAATTGAGAACACTCAAATCAGAAACTGATTGTTAATGAATGGAATGAATTATGGTCTCAGAGATTTGTCTGAAAACTCTCGAAAAGAAAGAATGAACCTGCAAGAATGATGGAAAAAGGTAGTCATTGTAATATCAAAATAACCCTAACCATTGCAAATCGTTGATCTGCCAAGGATAAATGTCAATGGTTAATCCTAGGGTTTGGAAATATTACCATGTCAACACATCAAACCAACACGTGGAGGTGAATGATTATGCCGAAGGTTCATGAATAATTGAGATAATATTTAAATAAATATACCACATGGCATCGATGAACGAGGGTTATATCATATAATATCAAACATTGAAATAATGTAGTTGCATAAGATGACCCTAGTATGGTTAATATATAAGTGTTTACTTGTGTTAGATACAATATTGTTACACAATGTATGTGGTATGTTCATAACCCATTGTAAACCATGTTATTGTATAAATAAAGGAAACATATATATACATATGTATAAATAAATGATTAAAAAACCTTTTTAATTGAATACATGTTAATTCAAGTCATGGTATGCATAATATGAATATAAGATGTGTTGATTATAATTTGCTTGGTATTGATTACTTCTTTGATCAACTAAGAGGAGATGTGATATTTTTGAAGATTGACTTGAGGTATGGGTACGATTAGGTATGAACTGAGAATAAATACACCCATGAGACAACCTTCAGAATTAGGTATGGAAATTATGAATTTGTGACGGTGCCATTTGGACTCACCAATGCTCCAACAACATTTATGTGTTTAATGAAAATTATTCTCAATCCATATTTAGACCAGTTTTTGTTCCTTTTTTACAATATTTTGTGTATTCTAAAACCAAGGAGGAACATGAATAACATTTGGAAATAGTTTTTCAATTGCTAAGAGAGCACAAGATTGATGTTAAGCTCAACAAATGTGATTTCTTCCAATCACAAGTTCAATACTTGGGACATATTGTTTCCAAGGAAGTAATAGTAGCAGAACTTTGAGAAAATCAAATCCATCAATGAGTGGCATATCCCTCATAATGTGGTAGAAGTCAGGTCCATTATGGGATTGGATGGGTATTACCAGAGGTTCATCCTCGATTTCTCAAATATTGGACATAAAATTACATCATTGCATAGAAAAGGAGTTAAATAACTATGGAAACTAGAATGTGCAATAAGTTTTGTGAAATTAAAAAATCTACTCACACATGCACCAATGTTAAGAAAAACAGACCCAGAAAAAGATTTTGTGGTTTTCACAAATGCTTGCAAGGAAGTGATCAATGGACTCCTAATGCAAGAATGACATGTGGCTTGTTACAAATCAAGGAATTTGAATGCGTGTGAGAGGAATTACATCACTCATGATTTGGATCTTGCAACAATAGTGCATGCATTGGAAATGTCGAGGTACTATTTTCTACGAAGAATGTTTGTTTTAATGTCATATCATGGAGGGTTGAGGTACCTATTTGAATAACCCAAGTTGAATGCAAGATAGGGAAGGTGGTTATCCTTGATTAGTGAATTTTATTTTGAAATAAAATATATCAAGGGAAAGGAAAACAAAGTCGAAAATGAGCTCAATAGAAGGCTATAAATGGCTCATGTGGCAACCATTAGTACTTGTGAAGTTGACATCAAAGAAAGGATCAAAGAGGACATGCATCAGGATGAACATTACCAGCAAGTGAAGAACACTTACAAGAGGATCTAGGAGGATCATTGAGTAAGAACTACTCACTCATAGATGATGGTATGTTGAAGTTTAAAAGTAAATGGTATATACCTTGCATGGGTGAATTGAAGAAGTTCATCTCTGAGGAGTTTCATAAGAAGCCTTTATTCAAGTCATCCTAGTTATTAGAAAATTATAAAAACTATGAAAAATATGTATTATTGGTTAGGAATGACAAAGGATGTTGCTAAGTATATTTCCATCTTCTTGGAGTGTCAGTAAGTGAAGGTGGAATGTAGACATCCAAGAAGATTGTTACAACAAATCCCCATTCCTGAGTGGATATGGGAAGTCAACTCTATGGAATTCATAATAGTATTACAAAAGACATCTAAGAAACATGATGTCATAATGGTATTGGTGGAAAAGATGAGTAAGGTAGCTCATTTTATAGGTGTCAAATATATGCACAAGGTAATTGATATTGCTCATATTTTCATGAAATAAATCTTTAGATTACATGGCATACCCAAGAAGATCATCTTAGATTGGGATGCCAAGTTCACCTAAAATTTTCGGAAAGCATTGTTTGTTTGTTTTGGAACAGATTTGGCATTCAATATAGTGTATCATCCTCAAATGGATAAATGAAATGAAAGAGTAAGTAGGGTTTTGGAACACATGCCAATAATTCATGTCATGCATAATACTAAGAGGTGGGAATAGTTTCTACCATTGGTATAATTTCCTTATAATAATGGGTACTAGGAATCATTGAAGATGAGTCCTTTTGAGGCTTTATACGATAGAAAATGTATACTGATCTAGGAGGATCCTAAAATGCCAATTTTTCAAAGTCATCAAAACAAATAAAAACTAATCTCAAATCAAATAGATCGTCGTTCTAAATCCAATGGTGCAAATGGAACCTCAATCTTACATTGTATGAGAAATTTATGGCCCGCTAAAGTTCTTAATAAAAACTAAAAATTTTGCAGGCAAGACCCACAGGGATGATGATGTGATGCTGACATCAGCAATACAGATGCTAATGTCAGTTGTACAGATGCAGACATAAGCCATATGGTTGTCGACATCATCAAGGAGACATGGTGGTGTAGTCGATGAGCAGCCAATCAGAAGATGACACATGGTAAGTGACGTCATAGCCGAGTTAGTAGTATGGACGAATCAAAATTCGCCACATGGTGCCCAGTCAGCAGCTTGTCAATTTTCTTAACTAGGAAACATTTTGTACCTTCATGGGAGTCAGCGGTGACCAAATTGTCTCCTAGTTAATTTGTCTAATAACCCCCAAAAATTTCAACTGGAATTTGAACTGTTGGGGCTATTATAATAATAATAATAATAAACAAAGTATAGATTGTCTACCAGCGGGCAGTCAAACCCCACCGGTTGGCCCAGTAGAGAGTGTTAATATATATATATATATATATATATATATATATATATATATATATATATATATATATATATATATATATATATATATATATATATATATATATATAATTAAAACATCGGCAGGTGTTAGACCCGCCCGACAGGTTCGCCGGCCGGTTCGTCGACGGTGTTATATGACACCTCAAAAAGTTTAACGATGACCTCCAAATAACACCAACTGCCAACCAAAACAGTTATAATAGGAGTCTAAGGGGTCACAATATAATCATAGCCAACATAACAATAATAATTTAAGGGCACAACAATAACAATAGTGGGCTTCTATGGGGCACAATAATAACAAAATGGGGACAACATGGGCGCAACAATAACAATAAGGGGGATACACTGACAATAGAAATGAGGGAATACACTAGTATTATAGGGACTTAACATACCCCTTTCCTTCAAAAAAATGTTGTCCTCAATGCTTGAGTAGTTATGGATGCTTCTATATAAAATTCTCATCCTCCCATGTGGAATCTTCAGCGGGTAAGTCCTTCCACTTAATGAGATACTTTGAAATTGATCGATTTCGTAGCTGTCAAGTTCTTGTTTCTGTGACTGCTTCAGGTTCCAATATGATTTTTCCTTCCTCGTCAAGTTATGGCAATATTGTTTGAGTTGGTAGCTTGTCACCTATAACCTTTTTTAAGCATGAAACATGGAAAACTAGGTGCACTCGGCAAAATGTAGGAAGCTCCAATTTGTATGCCATAGTACCAAGATTTTGGAACACCTTGTAAGGGCGATAATAATTTGGTAATAATTTATTATCCTTCTTAGCTTTCTTGAGGGAAATTTGTTTGTATGGTTGTAGCCGTAAAAATACCAAGTCACCTACATCAAAACTTCTTTCATTGTGATGTTGATCTGCCTATAGTTTCATTCTATTTTGCACCAAAGTGAGGTTATCCTTTAAGAGTTGGAGAAATTTTTGTTGATGCTCGATGTGATATTCCACTGCTTGAACCTCATAATGATTGTCCAAGACTTTTTAGAGATATGGAGAATTAGATGATTTCGATGTGTGAAGCTTTAGTGAACATAATTGTGCAATTATGCCCATTGTTCTTTCTTTAGAAGCTTTTTCATGCCATTAGAGTTGATTACCGTTCATAGTTTCCCTATGATACCCCCTAATTCAACTTTCTTTCCTTCCCAAAAACAATTCAAGAAAATTTCTTGAAAATTAAAAGCTATCATACCCAAATATTGTAACCATTGGACTCCTAGTACAACATCATCACCACCCAATGGAATGGAAAGAATTGGACTATTCAATACATATTCTCCCATGGATAGCTTGATATTATGGCACTTTCCAGAGCAATTTATGGTTCCTTCATTTGCAACCATCACTTGACACTCTGGTGCTGGATATAGGAAGCAATTCAATTACTTGACTATCTTACAATGAATAAAATTATGGATACTCCCTGAATCAATCAACACTATTACCTTTCTCTTCTTGATATGTCCTATCTTGAGAGTTTGAGGAGCGGTAATTCTTGTCAATGCATTACAAGATATGATCGGATTCATTTCTTATTTCTCCGAGGTTGGTTCCTGGTGTATATCCTCTTCTTTTGACATTTCTTATTCCTTTTCTTCCTCCTCTTCCCAATCTATGTAAACTAATTTCTTCTCAACACACTTATGACCTTTAATGTATTTTCTATCACAACTATAAAAAATACCTCTTGCTCTTTTTTCTTCCAATTGTTGTGGTGTCAACCTTGTAAGTTTTGGAAGGCTAGGAGAAAAAACACTTACATCTTTATAGTTATGAGTGGTAGGCTTCCTTGTTGCCATAATTTTTCTTTCAATTTTTCTTGCCAACCTGAATGCCTTCTCCAATGAATCAGGTTCCCAAACATGAACCTCATGTTAGATGTTATCCTTTAAAGTCCCTATGAAGACATCAATCCTATGCTCCTATGGAATATCATTTACCCTTATATTCAATATTTGGAAGTCCTTAATGTTCTCTACCATTGAACCCATTTCTTTGAGATTTATCAATCGGCTAAAGAAGGTGTTGCTCTTTGTATCCTAATAATGTGTTGTCATTTCCTTCATAAAAATTGACCAAGTGAGCATTTTTTTACGAGAGCAAAGCCATCGATACCATACAAACTGATTGGGTTCTAAATATAAAGTTGAAATATGTACTTTGGTGTGTTTTACACACTATGGAGATTAAAATATTGCTCCATCTCTAATATCCATGTTACGAGATCCTTGCCATAAAACTTCATCATATTAATCTTAAGAATATGGTGGGTCTTCAATCCAATGTTAGATTCTATGAAATCATGATTAACATTTCTTTTTTTCTCATCATGAGTTTCCTCTACTACCTTTTTGTTGTTAGGAAGCCTTTCTTGTAGCAACTTTGTCAAACCTTCCTTCAAACCTTCCATGTATTTCTTCAAATATTCCATGTTTTCTTTCAGTTTTGCTTCTATACCATTGATATTAGCTTCCATTTCATTCTTCAAACTTCAATTCCATTCTTCAAACCATCCATCTTAGCTTCTGTTACTTTTTGTGAGTGCAAAATGTATTGCACTTGGTCTCATAATTTTGATATATCATGTTGCATTTCTTCCTCTTCTTCGTGTGGCATGGTAGAGATTTCAGGTTTCTTACTAGTTGTTTCCATTTTCTTTATTTAGGGCATAAATTAAGGATTATTATGCTTCACTATGCCTTTTGAATCACTTCAAACTAATTTTTCAAACGCAATTTATGCAAATTTTAAAAAACTACATACCTTTTGTTTGCTTTGTAGGATCTAGATATTGAATCTATCGTATATTTATAATTTCATATCACTAAGGTCTGAAATTTCGTCCTTTGATGGCCCTATGAGTCTTATTTCCATCCCCACAAGTTTTATTGAGATTGGATTATTCAAGAAAGAGTTATATCCAATATCCCATGATGACCTAATTATAGACAGGTTCAATAAAGCTAAGTTGTATGGATTTCCACGTGTCATTGTTTCAACATTCAGTCCTAAAAATGATACCAAACAAACTAAATTTTGTCCTATTTCTTTCACTTTTTATGAAATTTAAATTCGATCCTCAGAGAGAAATTTATGACGATTTTCCCAAGGTCACCTGTTTTAGATGGAATTCTTGAGCCTGCAAACACCCTAACTTCTTAGGATCATATCTTCACAAAATATAGAGAGACAACATCTGAAATTTGTACACGGGGTTCAAAAGGATTTTGGATCCACGTGGTTTCAATTTCAGCTTCTGAAGTTTCGTAGAAAACAAGTTATACCAAAAATTCTATGATGGCCTGTTTGAAGTAGTGAAACCCTAGAATCCAAAGCTCCAATACCAAATGTTATGCAACCAGCCCACAAAATAGAAGAAGAGACAGATCAATGACTTCAAAATTAGCCTCTTCAAGGGGGAAACCTCCTTTACATTACACAAATGAAAAATTCTTAGATGATTCAAATCACAAAACCTCCTTTCTATATATAGGAGTCTAAGGGGTCACAATATAATCAGAGCTGACATAACAATAATAATGCAAGGGCACAACAATAACAATATTGGGCTTCTATGGGGCATAATAATAACAATATGGGGACTACATGGGCACAAAAATAAAAATAAGGGGGCTACAACAACAATATAAATGAGGGAATACACCAATATTATAGGGACCTAACATCGTTCTAAATCCAATGACATGAACAACACCTCAATCTCACATCATATGAGAAAGTTATGGCTCATTGAAGTTTTTAAGAAACAACTAAAAAAATTGTAGGCGGAACCCACAGGGATGATGATGTAGCATTGACGTCAGTAGTATAGATGTTGACGTCAGTCATATGGATGTCGACATCAGTCGTACGAGTACTAACATCAGCAACGTGACATGGTCGTACAGTCAGAGAGAAGCCAATTAGAAGATGACACTTGGCATGTGATGTCAGCAGCCCAGTTAGCGACCTAGTTAGCAGCATAAACGAATTACAATGCGCCACATGGTGCCCAGTCAGCGGATTTCCGGTTTTATTAATTAGGTGATATTTTTCACCTTCACAACAATCGACGGTGACCAAATTGTCGCCTGATTAATTTATCTAATAACCCCCAAAAAATTTGGCGGCAATTTGAACCATTGGGGCTATTATAATAATAAATAAAAAAACAAAATATAGACTGTTGACCGGCAGGCGGTCAAATCCCACTGACTAGCCCGGCAGAGAGCATTAATACATATACATATACATATATATATATATATATATATATATATATATATATATAGAGAGAGAGAGAGAGAGAGAGAGAGAGAGAGAGAGAGAGAGATATAATAAAAACATCAATGGGTGTCGGACCCTCGCAAGGTCGCCTACGCTGTTATATGACACCTTAAAAAGTTTAACTATAGCCTTCAAATAACACCATTCTCCAACCAAAATAGCTATAAAATAACTTGCCACGGGTTTGAACCCAGGTCGCCCGGTACCAAATCCAGAGTATTACCAATGGGCCACAGGTGGCAGGCTTTGATAAGTCAACCCAACTACATATATTTAAGCAGTGTTTTTGAAGGGAACTAGGACAAAGGGTGCAAGGCAGAATTTCAATGAGGCGCCAGCGGAACCATGTAGTTCCAAAACTGTGCTTTAGGCGACCCGCCCGAGCACAGATTTCAAGAAGAGATTCTAGAGAATATTCTTTGGAATATTCCACCGAGATTCTACAAGAATCTAAAATATTCCCTTGGAGGTGAATTTCTTATCTAAGCGTTGGATTTTAAACAGACAGAATGTTGAGGGAAAAACTATGAAGGTGGAACCTTGACACAGGAATCTACATGGAATCTGAAAAACTCCCTAGAGGCCCGAATTTGACAGTTTCATAACCATGTCGAATTTATACTCATTTTTCTCAATTTTTTACCAAGAACGTGATGATGTGATCAAATTCTTCATCAAAGCAGACAAATTCCATTCAACCAGCGATAAGGAATCTTTGGAGAATCTTTGAGATTCGCAAGGGTCCATATTTTAACTGAAGCATAAAGGGGTCGAGTTGACAATCATTTTTCACAACTTTTTGTCAGGAATTCAGTGGTGTGGTCCTTTTCTTCAATAGAGATGTGCAGTTTTAGGCCATCCATAGAAATGGAGGTATAAGGTGTCTTTTGTAAATGCATGTAATTTATTTCGTTGAAGAATAATGAAAGAGGCCTCCCCACATTGAGGAGGGCTCAGAGATGTAGCCCACCCTGGGTGAAATTCGTTATCAACTTGTTTATGTCTTTTCTTCTCATGGTTGACATTGTTTTCTACTTCTTTTATATGTATGCATCTTATGGTCACATGCTCTTTAAATGCAATTATGTAAGCATCTTTGAAGTGAAAAGATATGGATCAAATACACCTATCAACTTGAAAGATCCAATGAACATGGTGCTTCTTGGACTTGATATGTTGAAGGAAATGGAATAAGAAGTAGTTGTTATCAGGAAGAAATTGAAAGTACCTGAAGATGGAAAAAATATCTGTGTTGATCAACAAAGAATGCATAAGGAATTTCAAGTGGGGGGACATGTTTACCTCCACTTTAGACCAAAGAATATTTCACTGAGAACTGGATCTTGTGCTAGGTTAAAACCAAGATTTTGTGGATAATTTCATATCTTAGAAAGAGTGGGGTCAGTGGCTTATAGAGTAGCCTTTCCATCCATACTAAAAGCACATGATGTTTTCTATATTTATTTACCTAAAAAGCATGCGCATGACTCTAATCATGTTGTTGATTGGTGATACATGTGGAATCTGGGGGAGAATTCCAACTAGAACCACAATGCATTCTAGATTGGAGGAAGATTGTGCTCCATAATTGAGTAATCGAGCAAGTCAAGGTGTAGTGGAGGGACTTTGGAACAGATGAAGCCACTTGGGAAAGTGCTAATCAAATGAGGGTATCTTACCAGATGAAGCCACTTGGGAAAGTGCTAATCAAATGAGGGTATCTTACCCATTTTGTTTACTGTGTAATTAAATGTAAAAATAGTTGTGTGAATATAAATCTCGCTATTGAATTTTTTGTTTGAGTATAGAACATTGAGGATGGTGTTCCTCTAAGGGAACGAGGTTTGTGATAACCATTTTTTCTACCCCTCTTATAAATGTCACTATGCATTGTAATTCATGTAAGTGATGTGGAAATGTAAACATTAACTAGGCTGGAGGAGCGGAAAAGGATTCAAAGGTCCAAGGAGGAGGAGTTGCTTGTAGACCCAAGCCACTATATTTATTTCATTACCTATCTCCCTAATGAATTTATGGCCTTGCTGGTGCAAGCATTGAAGAGTGTATGGGATCCCTGAAAAAAGGATGATCACATATAGTCCCTAATCTTGTGGAATATGTTGATGTGGTCAACATGAAAAGAAGGGACAAGAAGCACATAGTGGATGGGAGATAGTGTGAGGTTGCTCATTCATGTGGAGGCACATCATTGATGATGGTATGTGCAAAGTGAAAGAGAGTGGAACACACTTGGAAACATGAACAAACAACATGATGTGAGAGTGAGAGAAATTTTTTGGAAAAAGGAAGAAAGTGCAGTGTGTGAATACGCTTGGAAGCACACTAAGGAGCATGGTGTAAAGAGAAAAACTTTAGTGTTGAGGAGGTAGAGTCATGGTGGACTCTAGACTCCTCCTCGACAGGTGGAGATGTTGATCACTCTAAAAAAATTTGTGGTGTTTAATAGGTGGAGACCCTGAGTGTGGACTCTGGATTCTTGTGGAGCCTAATAGGTGGAGACATTGTGTGATTTGGACTCTCGGTTGATAGGTGTAGGCATTGTCTGCTCTAGAATCCTATGTCATATGGTTGAATTGTATGGGTGTGAATTCACTTGAGAACGTAACTCCTCAGTAATTGAATTTGGCTCAGAGGTGGTTAGTTACAAGAAAGATTGTAGTGTAGCTAACATATGGTTGGGTGGAGAGTTGGAAGCCCGCCCTTAGTTGCTACAAATTTAATTTAATTAGATATTATATTCACTTGTACATATGTTGCACTATAAATGGTAAATGATATTGTTATGTTTATGAAAATGAATGTATTAACATTGATGATGGAGGAATGTGATTCTCCTGGTTGTCTCTGATGAGATGTTATCTATATGTACTTATGGTTATGAGGGGCTCAAAGGCCTCTGTGTTGGCTAATATATTCCTTATTTGTAGAGTTATTTTCATGGTCTTGTATGAATGGTTGATGTGCTCAATTAACCATTAGAGTGTGTGGATTCTATTGTTTTGTCTTTATGTTGCAGTGTATGTTTTATCAGTGGATCTTATAGTAAAATGTGGAATACATTAACTGAATTGGGATGGTGCTACTGCACCTAGATGTACAAAGTAGTGCTAGACATGGCTTGGCTTGTTTATGTGCCTATTAATAGGAAAGCTAATAGTTTTATTGAATCTATACTAAGGCTATGTATAATATTAGGAATCTTAGTTTCAAATGAGTGTTTCATCTTTGTAAAATTTAATGATCTCAACAATGCTAGGATTTAAGGAAAGATTGGGAAAAGCCCCTAGAAATTCCTTATAAATTCCAAGTGAAAATTATAGCAAAAATCAAGCTTTTATCTGGGGTTGGATCAAACCTTGATATAGTTTTGTTTGCAGGCTAGATGCATTCTAGGAAGTATAGATGTATTTGGGAGTGCAAACATTTGGGTCATTTTGCGCTTATGCACTTTTGTGAAGCATTGGATTTGAAATACTCTAGATATGTCGTGGAAGAAGTGACAAAAGGTGAATCTGGGGTGGTGCCCATCTAGGTTCCCAAAGGCTTGGAGTGAAATTTCATATGAAATATGGAGTGGGGCCTGTTAGATGAATAATTCGTGCGAGGCTCAATCACCTCACAAACGAAGGATTTATTTGGGATCCAAGACATCTAGCATGAGTGAACAACATAAATTCGTGGAGCCTTGAATGCGGTCCATGACCAAATACATATTAGGTCAAATGTGGGCCAAATACAGACACGTTTGTGGAGAAGTTTTTAGGAGCCAGATTTGATTGAAGCCATATTTCGTAAATTGTGCAAGGCATTTCGAGTAGGCCGATTATAGAGAGATAATGTATGCAAGGTTGGACTATTAACTTGCGAGAGCATTTGGATATTTGAGGAAAAAGACATGGTGTTAATCTTGTGACATCCTAGATGGCAGGCTAGGTCTGAATTCACTTAGGGAGACGTAGAAATATGGGGGTCCAAGGATCTAGGGAGTTTTCCATAGTGCAAACTATGTGTACACCTCAATATCACTTAGAACTAGATACAAGTGAAATTTATGTTTTGCACAAAGGGATTAGGCCCAATGGGACGTGCGAGCTAAGATAAGGTGGCAAGTGCCACAACAATGTTGTTGAGGCCACATGGGATCTATGTAGGAGTTGTGGATGAAATTCAGGCCACATGGGCTGCATGCGGGTATCATGTGGCAGCATCTTATTGGTATGGCAAGATTTAATTGGGAAATATTTAAAAGGGCATAACTTACAATTCAACAGTCAGATCAAGGTAAAGATTATCATTCGGGGAATTTGGAGGTCTAAAATGGGCCTCCTAAGGAAATTATAAAATAATAGTGAAAATAATAAAATAAGATTAGATTACATCATCAAATTTTAGAGGGAAAAAAGAAAAACTATTTTTCAACTCGTATTTTCAACTTATCTCCCTATCGGTTTACTCAAATTTCGAGCAGAAACACTCGTTGGATGCGGAATTTGATTCCTGATCCAAGGAGTACCCATGTTGCATACTTTTTATGGACCTTACTACAAAAAAAAAATGAGAAATACATGAAAAACATGATTGATATCACATTTTTCATGTATTTCTCATTTTTCATGTCGAAAAGTCCATCAAACGTATGCAACATGGGTACTATTTGGATGAGGAATTAAATTTTGCATCCAACGAGTACTTCCGCTCAAAATTTGAGTAAAACCTTAGGGAGATAAGTTGAAAATACAATTTGAAAAAGTAGTTTTAGTATTTCATTATTTTTTAATCTTTTTACATTTTACTCTAAAAATGGTGAATCATCCCTCATGGTTGACATAATCATCTTGAATCCTATTGGTTCTTATAAATTTTATTTTGGTTGTATATTTTTCTTAGGAGGCTCATTTTAGACCTCAAAATTCCCCTAATGATTGTTGGAAAGGCCTCAACAAGTTAGATGCAATGTTGTTGTCCAAAGTTTGTTCGGCAAAATTTGGTGAAGACAGAAATTTTTTAACCCCATATTCATAGTGAGACCATGGAGGTCAGTTTAGTTGAAATTAACACCTCCCACCAGCTTGGGAAGACCAATGGGGTGGGAGGGAGCATTACAATAACTCAACAGCAAGGTGTTGATGCAAACCACCATTTGATCATTATAGATTATAGGGACCATTTCTTGAATCTTGGGGATTCTAAGGATGCAATGGAGAACAATGCTTTAGTTTTAACAACCATTGATGTTTTTTCCAAAACCTCTCAAGTAGACTCTCTATTTAATATCATGGATAGAAAAAGAAGGGTTGATCCCCAAAAAATACCTACCATTGCCCATTAAGAAATCTTTGTCAATCAACCCATATGCTTCTCAAGAAAGAGAAGAAAGGGATTTAGACCCTTATGAAACTCCCCAGATTAGATAAAATATACCAAAAATAAATCATGGTCCAAGGTGGACTAAAGTCAAGAGTTAAAAAAATGAGGTACCCATAAACTCTAGGCATATGAATCTTCTTCTAAGAAGATGCAAAGATTTCAAAATTATTTTTTGTAGATATGATTTCCAATTTTTTTTCACTATTTGATTTTGTAGGTCAATATTTAGATAGGTTTAGTGTCATTATGTGGCCAAAGACAACATTTTTTTTTGTAATCTTGGTAAGACTACATCTTCATCATGTCCAATATATCACCCTGATCAGGGCGAGGAATTGAACTGGTGACTTCACATCAAGGAGTACCTTAATAGAGAACCCGATCATCGTCTATCCAAGACCCTGGGGACATGGCCAAAGACAACATTAAAAACAATGTTACACTAATTTAGGTATTCTTGAATAAAAATAGTATTTCAGTAAAAGAAAATGTGTTGCAAATTATTCATGAACCCCATAACAAACTCCACAAGACACACCATACTTAACACTAGGAGATACTTATGACCCAAAAGTCATATGTTTTGGATCTAACACGTGAAAATATTGTGAGATCTATGTGCTTTACCAAAAAATATCTAGTATGCATTATCTTCATTGTGAGCCTGAGTCTCTTATCTTTCTTTCCCTCGAAAAAAAAAAAAATCTAGAATAATGATCAAGTAAAGAAATTTATGTTATAAGTGTTTTTGTAAAAATTACCAATGATGTTAAAAACGACAAAAATATATCTTTAGAGTCTTTGTCAATGCCACATGCCTTAATTGAATTCATTCATTGCATTCTAAGACTTATCTAAATACATATTTTAATATAATCACCTTTAACAAATCTATATCTAACATAATCCCAAGCCTTTCAAATAATGTGTGGGATATTAATATATAAAAGAGATAAGCACAATCTCTAATTATTTTTATATTTTTATATTTTTTAATAATCTCATCACATATTTGTATATTATCATCTTCATTTTCACTATTATTACTCACTATTTATAATATTTTATTGTTGATGTTTTATATAGCAGCGAAATGTATTCTCTTCTAGAAAACAATATATACTAGCAAAACCACATTAAAAGTATTAATGTGGTTGAAATACGCCGAAGGCTTCAATTGTATATACCATTGACAAATATATATTAATTAAAATAATATTATTACAATAAAAACATTATTATTATTATATTAATTAATATTATTAAATTTTAAATTATTTAATATAATTTAAATATTTCATAATAATATTAAATGATAATAGTAGTAATATTAATTAACAATAATGATTTCCCTCTCTCTTCTTTGATGGGGCAGCCAAAGGGAATCCAGGAACTGCTGGAGCTGGAGGGCTCATCATAAACCCAGATGAAACATCTATGCATTGATTTGCTTGGGGATTAGGCCATTCCTCAAGCATACAAGTTGAAGCGATGGCCCTTTTTCAAGGAATCAAACTTCTCAAAGAACTGGGTCTCAAGGAGGAAAATGTCTTTGGGGATTCCCAGGTTATCATCAAAGCTGTGGCGACCAATTCTAATCTAGCAGACCTGTAGCTCACAAGGATAATTACAAGGATTAAAGGCATGGCAAATTCACTGAAATTGAAATACTTTCATGTTTTGAGAACAAATAAAAAATAAGCAGACATTGAGGCAAACAAGGCAGTCTAGTTAGTTGCCAGAACAATTCTTAGAGATAATGAAATTTTTTGGGAATCAATCCCCTAAAAATCCATGTTTTACTGCATATTATTGAAACAGTTTGTTTGTATTTTTAAGCTCGGGAACTCAACAGCAAAAGCCCACTATATAAAATGTAAAAATAGGAGCCTGATAAGCGTAGGCGCTATGTTCCTCTTGCTGGAGAGACGTCCAAAAATCTGCCTCTCTTTTTGTAACCGAATTTGTGGATCTTTGCCAATCAGTTAATGAAATCCCATAACCGTTTTTGTAAAAAAAATATATATATTAATTAACAATAATAATCTTAATAACATTAATTATTTTAGTAAATGTGGTTGATATATGCCATAAGTGTAAAACCATGATTAACCATGGTTGGCCACGATTGATTTTATTAAACATGGTTGACCATGGTTGAATAATATTAAACCCAAGGGAGTAATATTATAAACCAAGGTATAAAAACCCTAAGATAAATATTATAAACACTAAAATAAACATAGTTGATTTTCATATTGAGACAATTCTTGTCACAATGTGACGTTAGAACATGGTTGACCATGGGATTAGTACTAAAACCCCAGGGGATTATGAACCCAAGGGAATAATATTAAACCCAAGGGACATGTTATAAGCCCAAGCTATATAAACCCTAAGATAAATATTATAAACAATAAAATAAACATTATTGACCATGGTTGACCATGGTCAATTTTCATATTGAGACAATCCTTGTCACAGTGCGATGTTGGACCATGGTTGACCATGCTTAATTATGGTTGATTTTCATATCAACATAATCTTTCTAACAATGTGACGTTCAACCATGGTTTATCATGATTGACCATGGATGACCATGTTTGATTTTATAAAACATGGTTGACCATCGTTGACGATGATTAACATATTGAAACAATATTTGTCATAATTGCAACTTAGGACCATGGTAGAGACAATGTTTGAATTTCATATTGAGAAAATATTTGTCACAATGCGATATTGGACCATGGTTGACCACGATTGATTTATAAAACAATAGTTGACCATGGTTGAATAATATTAAACCTAATGGACTCATATTATAAACCCAAGGTATACAAACACTAAAATAAACATGGTTGGCCATGGTTGATTTTCATATTGAGACAATCCTTGTCACAATGTGATGTTGGACCATGTTTTACCATGCGTGACCATAACTAGTTTTCAAATCGATAGAATATTTGTCACAATGAGACATTATACCATGGTTGACCTTGGTTTATTCTAATATTGAGAAAATATTTGTCACAATGCGGCGTTGGACCATGGTTGACCTTGTTTGAATTTATAAAACATGGTTGACCATGATCGATATTATAAACCCATGGGAATAATAAACCATTGGGATTAATACTAAAAACCCAAGGGATTATAAATCTAACGGAATAATATTAAACCCTAGGAATATGAACCCTTAGATTAATAAACCCAAGGGATTGATATTATAAAAACAAGGCTACAATAAATCAAAGGGATAAAAATTATAAAACCAAGGTATATAAACCCTAAGATAAATATTATAAACCCTAAAATAAACATGGTTGACCATGGTTAGCCATGGTTAATTTCCATATTGAGATAATCCTTGTCACATTGCAACATTGGACCATTATTTCCCATGATTGATTTTTATATCAAGACAATCTTTGTCACAATGCGACACTGGACCATGGTGTTGTGAAGATAAATCTGGTCTGTGGACAGGGGTAATCTCTCTAGCCCAATGAGTGGGTATAGCAACAAACTGAACAAACTAATGTAGACTTTCCTAGCTTATGTTTAAAAATGTAGAGAGAGAGAGAGAGAGAAATCTACCTCGCTCTTATGCTTATTTCTCAATACTTTGGTGATGGCTTCGATACCTTAGCTTCCAGGCCCTCTCCTTGCTTTTTTCTTACGTCTGAGTACCTGTAAGAGAGATAAAAGGACAATAAAAGATACAAGAGCATACATAGTGTATATCAAACATAAACTACTTGATAGATCAAGGAGTATCAATATAAATACATAAATAATTAGACATTTATAGAAAGTGAACATCAGATGCATATATTAATGAATTAAAAAGGGAATCATACAACCATTGACTTGATGTGGAGACCTCCTTTTGGTGGATGTCCAAGTCCAATCCAAGACTCTTCAAGCACTCCTTCTCCAAGTTACATGGGTAGTATTTAGGCATAATCTTAGCATAGGAATGCAGGCAATCAATGACCAACCATTTGGGAATGGAGGGGATTTGATTTATAGGAAGGGAGAGGGAGTTAGGGATCCACAAAAGAGGGATGAAGATCCACATCTCAAGGGGAATGCCCTTAAAGGTAGGATCAAGAGCTCCAAATGAAAGAGCTAGACCATATCTCTACCTAACAACATTCGGCTTGTTGTTTCTCGAAGTTTCCAGCATACGAAGCTTCTCCTCCCTTTTGATAAAACTTTCCAGAAGAGGTTCAGCGCGGATTTTCATATCAAAACCCACACTGGCAGCCATAGGTCAAATAACTGCAGCCTGCCATCAGCACGGGCAAGAAGTGGAGCAAAGAGCGTTGGTCCTGTTATCACCCCAAGAAACTCTCCTAGGTTGTATCTCAGAGATGCTCGGGAACATTACAAACTCAACAAAAATGTTGGAAATAGTTGGATGAATGGAAGGAATGATGCATATTCAATCCGGATAACCACTTCTACTATGCTTAACCCCAGACATGGGTGAACACCCCTAGCTACAAGGCTTTAGACCACCAATTACTCACAGTTTGAGGATTAGGTGAACATGGAGAATACTGACCACACCAGTAGATGCACAAGACCATGTGATGGCCGGCTGCAACCAGTAAAGAGGTTTGCAAATCTATTTCCTAATGCACAGACGGGATGACAACTCTCTGGCACTAAAATAACAGAAACCTGCATACACATTCAATGATACATACTAGAATATAACACAGAGGTGGGATGATAGCCCCTCTAATGCCAAATATCAAGAGCACATGAACAAATGTATAACAGGCACAGCCTAGAACAGAATAGAAGTGGAAAGTAGAAATTAACAGCAAAAGAAGATTGTATTAGCTGAAAATGAAGACCAGACGCTGCAGGTATCATAGTAGTTACAGTCTCCAGAAGTTGAACCTTACATCAAAACAAAAATCATCAGCCCTCATTACATTTGTATTCTGGGTATATATAGAGGTTGATTATACAATGCTTTGTTATCCTATGCATGGAAGAGTCATTACCGACCACCAACCATATTAACTATCTAATACGGGTCTCTGATATAATCTGCTGCTTCAATAAGTGATTTTGACATTCTCTAGTGTTCGTTTGTCCTTCCTGAACAGGTGGAGTGTTGTATAGAAGAAGCTCCATGACTGATAAATGCTTTAACTGCTCGAGGCTGTCCTTTTCTTCTCTTGGGTACACAATGTGTTGAATGTAGTAGTTGAAGCTTAACTGCGCAGAGCTGGTAGATGATCACCTTCATCCTTCGGCAACACAGAATATTCAAGTGTGGCACGGACAGTATGGCGGATGCATGGGCAAGACCAGAACTAATATCAGCCATTGGATCCAGGAGATGAGCGGCGGGGATCAGTTTATGGAGGATATCGGGAGATATGAGGGCGAGGAGATCGTGGGTCGTTGGATCTCGGGCGGGGAGATCCAACAGTCATCGGGCGATGAATCTGCGTGAGGGTTAGCGAGCGGGGAGGGCGGTTTTGTTGGCGGGCGGTATTCCCCACACTACTTTTGGGAGATGGTGGTATATGTACAACGGGCGCGCGATGCGCATAAACGGTTGACGCGTGGTGGATGGGACCGGTGGGAAACCGCTTTCCCCGTGCATTAACGTGTGGTTAAGTTACGGGCGTGGGACGAGCGATTACCATTAGATCTCATGGTGGATGCGACCGAAGGTGGAGGAAAAGAACAAGGTTTAGCACGCAGGAAAAAGGGCTGTGGTGGCAGTGAAAAGTTAGTGAACGTGCGCAGTCATAAGAATATGGTCACATGATGGTATAAACTCAGCGCCCGGGAGCTAAAGAAAATGGTTTATGTCGGGCTTTGGAAGAAAACATGGGTAACGGGGTTTATGGGAGTGAAGGAAGAAATGAAGGAAGAGGAGGAAAACGAACTGTTGTGGGCTCCCTGCTTGCTAAAAACACACGGCCAGACCGTTTTCAATCCACCAAAAACTTCATCTTATAGCAGAGCTAACAGGTCCTGAAATTTAGGGTTTCAATCAACCTTCTCTAGAATTGACTCAGGGCAGTTTTTGTTCCATTCTTCGGGGATGCTTCGGTATGTGTTTCATGATGAGTACACTTCACATTTGTCAACATTTTGGCACTTCAGGATGTGGAACAGGAAGTGAATAGGAGGTATGACAAAATATTGTGTAATAGATGCCCCCTAAAGCATGAAGGTAGAACAGGGAGTGATGGGTGAAATGCTTTAAAAGTCAAGGAAAGGACCTGAAAAACATCGTCAAGGGACTTGCAAGTCAAGCATATACGTATACATATCTAGCATCTCTGATAGAAAGTTGCCTAATGATACATTAATAGGCGTCTAATAATATATGAATCCACGGTATGGGTGCAACCATCCGAATAGAAGGGATCATGTGCATGAATCCACAGTATGGAAAGAGTCATCCAAATGGAAAGGACCATATATATGGACCCGCAGTAGGTCGCCGCCATTCGTATAATCATGTGTACAATCATGAATAACTCACAACTCCACACAACCTGGGTTTTATCAAATGGAACCCAGGGTCTTGATCTCTATCTTGATCCAATGAATGTATGAATTCTAGCATGCAAATAGACATGTTGAAGTTGAACATGATAGAAAACCACCTGATTACCAATCAATGATGTAAACCATTAACATGAATGATAGAAACCACCAATAATGATGATGGCTCTCAAGGTACAATCAGCACAATCCACTAGTGTGAATAATGAAGCTAAAGTAAAACACCCATAGAATCATTCGATCAAAGGCCAATAACGTAAACCTATCGTCGAATGTGAAGCACTTGTCATTGAGGCATGCAAGCTCCAAGGTACTGGAAGGGAATTTCTAGATAATCTTTCTGGATAATGAGTTGAAGACGATAGGAAGTGATCCATCGAAGGAGGGCCATAATGTATCCCACATCATCGACATGAAACAAAGGATATAGTAGAGTAGGTAAGTTTGATCCAGGACTGTGGAAAAAAGTTAGACAATATATAAGCGGTAAAAACTACAAATAGGACTTCTCTTGAACATATCAGTGACACGACTCTGGAGTTTGGCAGCATTTGACTGAACATGAGATTAGAGGTCATGATGACAAAGAAATATAATCATATGAGATGTAAAATTGATTTCGCAAACCCAGGAAGGAAAGTGATGAAGTGAGGATATCCCAAACCTGACATGAGCAATAGATAAGTGTCATGTTCAAGAGCAACATGTTGCATTTACACAAAATACAAGACATGTTCGCTTTCATTTTTCCCCCACTATTTCTAGTGAGTACCCCATTATCTTTTATCACAAGCTTGAAGGGGATAGCATATTCTTGCCATATAAGTTAATCCTTTGGATGAATCCATCCTAGTAATTTTAACATGTCCTAGGAAGGAGAAAATCGGTCTCGACATGGTGACAAGTCCCGCGTTCTTTAAGTTTTACGAGTCCGACAGAGGTGAAACTCAACATATTTTTCATGTTTAGAGAGTTTGAAAAGAGGCAAAAAAAACTCCAAGGTCCCTTTTCGTAAATCATCTCTTGAATCTGAAAAGGTAGAAAATGATATCCAAGAGAACCTCTTAGCCATGTTCAACTAAGGTATTCCTTTTTCGTACAATAATCTATCTCAATATAGAAAAGGGTTAAACTTATACTGAGTAGACATCATTTCATTTAATTTAAAAATTTTGAAACGACAAGTACTCAACGATCTTTTCATGTTTCGAGAGTCAGAAAAGAGCTCAAAGATGACTCTTGGGGGTCACTTTTTTGTTTATTTTTTATGAGTCCAAAAAAGTGATAAAATAAAAATCTTTGAATTAGTCACAAATAATCACCGTCACCATGTTCCATGACTTGTCGTTGCACAAGTGAAATGTACATTACCAATTTCGAGGAAAATTATTAAAATATAAGTGAAAAATGCCCTAATTTGGTAAAAATGTCATTTAAAAACTTATAAAAGCTCCAAAAAGTAAATCATTTTCACCATTTTACCATTTTACAAATCAGAGAGCATTTTACCCTATTTTACCTCGATCTTCAGGCAAAAAGTACGATCAATCCCAAACACCATTCATCAATTCATTCACTACAGGTAAGGGATATGTCCCTTCCCTTCAATTTGGTTGTATTTTTATGCATTTTCATCCATAGATTAGACTGTAATGAGGGCTTGGCCAAAATTCATGTTGAGGGTGACCAACGCGGGTTTCACCCATCGAACCCACGTTGTTCACCCTGCAACCAACTATCACAGCGTGCTGGAAGAGAGGAAAAATATATAGATAGACACACTGGCATAGAGTTGCGAATTGTTGGAAAATCCTCCATGTTTAATGATTTATTTCCATGTTTGTTTCCATAGAAACTCATGAAATTTTGTTTAATGGATGTTTTATAGGTTAATCAACCAAACATGGCGACTGAATGGAAAGAAAGAGGACACGAAGCTGAAGACCATCAAGGAGCGTACGACCCAAATTGTATTGCGCCCTTTGAGACTGTGGGTTACTAAAATTCTTTCGGATTCCTGGGATTAGGAGCTAGGTAGAGTTACTGTAGCATTTGATTAGTTAGTGGGATGTGGATCACCAACTATTCATGATTAGGGACCAAGAACTCAAAATAGATTTTGCAGACATTTATTTCATTACTGGTTTGTCTAGAAAGGGATAATGGATTCATTTGTTTGGTTCTCGCACTGGAGGAGAGCACGGATATGTTCATTGCAATACATTGTCCAAGAACTCGAAAAACTCAGAGTGGTAAGATAGACATAAATACCATCACTAATCTCCCACTACGATAAATCCTTCATACTATGGCTTGAATAACTAGGGCTCAAGTGTTGCATGAAGAAACAAAGTCTCATTTCCAGTACGCCATTGATTTTCTAAGTCCCACGGCCTTCAATTGGTGTGAGGGTTTGTTAGTCAATATGAAGAGCCGACTTACGAAGTGCAAGTACGAAAAGCTTAAACAATTAAGCTTTGGATCCATCTTGGTGATGTTCTTCTTGGAATGTGTTCCATTGTTTCGATATCAATGGATAGAATTGGATGCATTAGTGCCTAGAGATCCACGATTGATGAGGTGGGGTGAGTTGGTGCCTCGACAGGGAGGTGGTCAACGGATATCCTTTCCCCCAACATTTTTTGGATTGTTGCGCTAGCAGCTAATCATGATATATTATTGGGCATACACTGGAATGGATTTCCTAGGAGATCCTGATCTTCCACTTCCACCAGCCACACAGTGGACTGATGTAGGTAAAAACCAGTTTTTAAAAGTTTTGATTTTGATTTTGATTTTTTTTATATGTGTATCGAGATTTGACACTTATGATTTTTTGCATATGTTGTACCAGAGAGAACTCTAAGGGTTTCTACAATAGCCAGGAGAGTGGCATGCTAGATAGAGGATGCTCCCTATGAGGAGGGAGCAAACCTGATTGTTGAGGCGGAACACAATCTGGAAGTCCTGACAAGGGGAATTCCAAAATATGCATCGATTGATGGGGTGCCACTGCGATATCCGAGGAATACTATGGGGGTACCCACCAGACTGCGTTGGTTACTGAACCGAGTCATTAGAGTTGTGTCATGCTATCATGAGCACCATGTGGGCGAATAAATGTCTCTAGTCTTTATTTTCTGAACTTATATACGATTGAGAAGCCATGTGTCTCAGAACACAGTTTTTGACATTTTGATGTAATAAACTTTTTGCAAACACTCTATATATATATATATATATATATATATATATATATATATATATAGATATATATAGATATATATACATGTTTTCCTATTATGTTCATTATGTGATGGTTTTTTGTTTTACATATGTCACAGATGATGATCTAATACATAATTAGCCAATGTATCTGTTAATGTGTTCAAACTTCTCAGAATATGTTGATAAGTGATATAATCAAAGTCTTGTTCCAAAAGACAAACTCGCAAATACATTCTCAAAATTTGAGAGTTTCTAACTAAATATTGTCTATTAAGTTGTAGTACAATGAGTTTTGAATCAAGACTAACGACTAACTCTCTAATGCCAAGAGCAATGGCTTCTAAAAAAATCTTGATAACAACACTATATTTGGAAATATTATTAGTAGTACGACCTAAACATATTCCTTGTAAATTCACTAACTCACCATTAGGGTCATATATTTTCCATGCGGAGGAAGATAAATTCTATGTACTACGAAAAGCGCCATCAACAAAATCGAAATAAAGGTTCGATGACATCTGCAAACCAAGTAGAACACATGGTAAGCAGAGGAAAACATCTTTTCAAAAGCAATCAAACACACAAAAACCAAACTGCACACTAATGTACAAAGTATTTACACGAAATCACACATAATACTTCTCGAGGTAAAGCCTGTTTCGGGGCTTAGCCAATTGATTTCCTTCATAGTCCACCAACTCATAGGAACCTTTCCATAATACTTGTTTAACAATGTAAGGCCCATGCCACATTGGTTTGAATTTCCTAGCTCTTGATTTATCATTGGCTTGATCATATAATAAGACCAAGTCACCTTCAAAAAAAACATGGGGAGTAACAGTTTTATCGTATTGTGCTTTAACACATTTCTTTTGAGCTTCAATTACTAACGCGGCAATACGGTGAGTTTCATCAAGCCTTTCGAGGTAAAGTAATCATTCCTCCTCCGGCGAAGTTCCAAGGAGTAATTCAACATCTATTTTCAATGAAGGAATCTCGCATTTAATCGGAAGGGTTACCTCTAGACTATACACCAACTAAAAGGGTGTTAATCCAATTGTTGTCTTACTCATGGTTCGATATGCCCACAGAGCTGAAAATAAATTAAGGTTCCAATTTCATCTATGCATCCTAGCAGTACGTTGAAGCATTGTAACCAATACCTTGTTGACTGCCACAACTTGGTTGTTGGATGTGGATAGTAAGGATTTGAGATGTCATGATGTAGAAATTTTGAATAATTTAACACATATTCAACAGAGATTATCCTGATCATGTACTATTGCGGAATACATACACAATACATAAGCTCCTCTACGTTGATCATCAATATAGCAGCATCAATAACAATAAAACATCAAGAGCATTCACACATTAACACAGTATGTAACCCGGGGAAAGCATCTCACTAAAAACCCCACACTATCTGTATATTAATGATTGAGTCCATGTAACATTACAAAGTACAATGCTTATCACAAGCAATCCAGTACCAGCTCCACCTGTTACACACAATACAACTAAGATCTGATCTCCAAATCTATTCCACTGCTTGCCTGCCTCCACTGCTCAATACCTGCTCAAGAATGAATGAGAATGGTCTACCAAACTCGTATTTCACCTCCAAAGAATCACTCACAATGTGTAAGACGTGAGCAGAAGCTACAAACTGGGCAAATACATGAGCAAACTCATTGGCATACTCAATCCCTTGATTGTGCAAGATCTGATGCACAACTATAGTCACAACTGATAGCAATCTGATTCTCTAACACATGTCCCTGCTGAACTGAACATGCACTGACATGCAACTGAGTTAACTGATGTATTCTATAGTTGTATTATGAGTTAATAATTAGTTTAACAACTCATCATTAGTCTATTTGCAGTTAGACTAACTACAACTAGTTTAACCAAGTCAAACTGAACACAACTCCATCAACTCCACCAAACTCAACTGATTGAGTTCTAACTGAAGTCATGCATGCAACAACTCAACTGACTCATAAGGAAAGCGTACTTCCTTCTGACAGCTGCATGGGCCACATCTGTAGCTCAAACTGAAGTGCTCCAAGAGAATAAGATCAAGTTTATAGTCCAAATATTATTATGAGACAATAATATTTGACTTTTCTATTTTTGACAGCCAGTCTAAAATAGACTTTGATCACCCGCACTGTGATCACTCACACTTTGGTCACCCACATTGTGATCACTCACACTGTGATCACTCACACTGTGATCACTCACACTGTGATCATCCACACTGTGATCAAAAATAGAACTTGCGCCATAATTTGCCTGCGGGCCCACTTAGTGAAGGCGACTCTTTTCACTAAGCTCCATCATCTTGTTGCAATCTCAACACTCCCTCTCGACAAGATATGGATTATCAGCAACCCCTATCCTACCTCGGTGGTACTCAAATTTGCTCCTGGTGAGAGCCTTCGTCAGAATATCAGCATCCTGATCCTCCGTTGGAATGTATGAAAGCAACATGATCCTCCGCTACACACAATCTCTGATATGATGGTACCTGATGTTAATATGCTTAGATCTATCATGAAATACAGGATTAGCCGAGAGTTTAATGCAACTCTGGTTATCACAGTAAATCACAGTAGGATCCAAATGAGAACCGAACAAGCCAACAAGGATCTTCCTCATCCATATAGCCTCGCATGCAGCCAAACTTGTTGCCATATACTCGACCTCCGCTAAACTGAGTGCCATGGATCTCTGCTTCCTGTTGTACCAAGAAACTGTTGTCGATCCAATACTGAAGACCCCTCCTGATGTGCTCTTTCTGTCCGTTGGGCTCCCTACCCAATCTGCATCCGTGAAGCCACATAGCTTCACCACATCCTCCTGTCTGTACCACAAACCATATCTCGATGTGCCTCTCAAGTAGCGCAATACATGCTTGCCCGCCTTCCAAAAGAGCTTGGTAGGCTTAACCATAGCTTGTGAAAGCTGGTTAACTGCATAGCATATATCCAGTCGTGTATTGACCAAATACATCAGCGACCCCACCAACTGTCGATAAACAGTGGCATCCACTTCTTCTCCCGAAGTGGCATCCTCCTTCCTCCAACCTCCAGGAAGAGGAGTATCAACAGGCTTGCAGCCATGCATGTTGAACTTCTCCAATATCTCCCGAGCATACTTGCCCTGAGAAACAAACAGTCCACCACTGCGCTACCATATTTCCAATCCTAGGAAATAGTGAAGGAGGCCCAAGTCCTTCATCTCAAACTCTGTAGCAAGATCCTTCTTGCATGACAGTATCAACATCTCATCACCCGTTAGAATCAAATCATCAACATACAGTACAATGATAAGCAACTTACCCTCCACCACAATCTGGTATAGGTTAGGATCCGCCTCGCTCTTGGAGAATCCAAGTCCTGTGAAATAGCTGTCTATCCGTGTGTACCAAGCACGTGATGCTTGCTTCAACCTATACAGTGCTCTCTTGAGCTTGCACACATGCGACTCGTTGCTGAATACCTCAAAGCCTTCGGGCTGCTCAATGTACACCTCCTCCTCAATGACTCCATTGAGGAACGCAATCTTCACATCCATCTGATGAATGTGCCATCCCATCTACGCTGAGAGAGCAAGAATCGTTCGTATGGAAGAATACCTTGCGACAGGTGCAAAGGTCTCCTCATAATCGATCCCCTCTATTTGTGAAAAGCCTCGGGCAACAAATCTTGCCTTGTACTTCTCCACACTCCCATCAGTTGCCTGCTTGACCTTGTAGATCCATCTCGAACCCACCACTGATTTCCCTTCCGGTCTAGGAACAATCTCCCATGCACTGTTCCTGACAATAGAATCATACTCTTCCACCATGGCGTCTACCCATGCGGGATCCTCCACAGCGTCCTCGAAAGAGGATGGCTCAATCACAACACACTTTCTCATCAGAGCCATGTATCCAGTGTACCAATCAGGTGACTGTCTCTGCCTGCGTTGGGCTATAGGTGGTCCTACAACTTTCTCTGCATCTTGAGCCAGTCGCTCAGCTTCTGTCAAGTGCTTTTGCCCTCTGATGGTTGGCACTGCATGAGTGGTCTCTTCCACTCCATGAACCTCGTCCTATGGCTGATCCACGTCCTGAAGCTCATCCTTAGGAACTAATAGCTCCTCATCTGCATGCAAGTGTAGCTCCCTCTCAAGCGAACACTTCATGGCTTTCTCCTCCTGAAATTTTATATCCCGTTGCACAACAGTTTTACCATTGTCTGGAAAATACACACAAAAGTTGTGGGGCGTATCAGTGTACCCCACAAATATCCCAACCTCTGCGATCAGCTCCAACTTCTTCCTGGCATCCTTCGTCACATGCATGTAAACGTTAGCACCAAAAATCCTCAAATGATAAAGATCAGGCTTCTTACCAGAATAAGTCTCCTCAGGTGTACTCATGCCAAGTATCCTATGAGGACAACGGTTCTGCACATAAACTGTTGTATTGCATGCTTCCGCCCACAAGTGAAGGGGTAGGCCCTGATCATGCAACATTGCCCGTGCAGCACCCACAATCGTTATGTTCTTCCGCTCAGCTACCCCGTTCTGCTGTGGGTTATGGGGAGCTATGAGCTCTCCACAAATCCCTTCTGCCTTGCAGAAATCCTTGAACTCGTCCGAGATGTATTCACCACCATTATCGCTCCTAAGAGCCTTCACCTTCTTCCTCGACTCCTTCTCGACCAGTGCTTTGAATTCACAGAACTTTGAATGTGTCTCGCCCTTCTTCTACATGAAGAAGATCCAGCACTTACGAGAGAAATCATCAACAAAAATCACATAATACCTATGTTTTGTTGTCGAAGCAACTGAGAAAGGTCCACACACGTTTGTGTGAATTCTCTCAAGGATATTCGTGGCGCGACTATCCTTCTCGTGAAAGGTGGCTTTCACAAACTTCCCCAAAGTACACCCCTTGCACTGATCTGACTGCGCAAGTGTGCCTTTAGGAAGCCCTGTAGTGATCTGCTGCAGTATCTTCAAGGCTCCATGGTGAAGGTGACCCAATCTCCTGTGCCACAACTCGCCATCATCCCAGCTCACCAATCCTTCTGCCTTGCCCGCCATTGCTGCACATCCATCTACATGCAACTGATAAAGGTTCCTCACTCGAACCCCTATCTTCCGGGTCTCACCAGTTGTCTTGCTGCGCAGGAAAGCCTTTCCCTCGCTGAAAACAACATCATACCCCTTGTCTTCTAACATCGCCACTGAGATGAGATTCTTCGTCAATCTTGGAACATGCATGACTTCCTTCAATACGAAGGGTTTACCAGACTCCCTCTCAAAGGAAATGGTACCGATACCGGTCGCACTGTATCTACCATCATTGCCCATCTTGATGTGCACTCCAAGATCTTTGTCCTCCAGATCAGAGAAAAAATCTCTATCTCCCGTCATGTGAAAATACGCACCACTGTCCAAGAACCACACTGATCCCATCACACTTGAAACCAAGCATGCGATCAATGAAAAATCAAGCTCAAACTATGAGCCTATAGCCTCTCCTGCTGAAGATCCAGCAGCCTACTTGTTCTTCTTCTTCTGCGGACAATTAGTGGCATAGTGTCCGTGCTGGTGACAGTGAAAACACTTCACCTTGGACATATCTTGCTTCTTGCCTTTCGCACCAGACTGAGAAGCTTTCTTTCTCTTCCCTTTCTTTGCTTTGGTAGCCAAAGCACAATTCTCTTCATCAGATACCTTTGATGAAGATCCATCTTTGCAAAAGCAATCAAACACACAAAAACCAAACTGCACACTAATGTACAAAGTATTTACACGAAATCACACATAATACTTCTTGAGGTAAAGCCTGTTTCATGGCTTAGCCAATTGATTTCCTTCATAGTCAACCAATTCATAGGCACCTTTCCGTAATACTTGTTTAACAATGTAAGGCCCATGCCACATTGGTTTGAATTTCCTGGCTCCTGATTTATCATTGGCTTGATCATATAATAAGACCAAGTCACCTTCAAAAAAAACATGGGGAGTAACAGTTTTATCATATTGTGCTTTAACACATTTCTTTTGAGCTTCAATTACTAACGCGGCAATACGGTGAGTTTCATCAAGCCTTTCGAGGTAAAGTAATCATTCCTCCTCCGGCGAAGTTCCAAGGAGTAATTCGACATCTATTTTCAATGAAGGAATCTCGCATTTAATCGGAAGGGTTACCTCTAGACTATACACCAAATAAAAGGGTGTTAATCCAGTTGTTGTCTTACTCATGGTTCGATATGCCCACAGAGCTGAAAATAACTTAAGGTTCCAATTTCATCTATGCATCCTAGCAGTACGTTGAAGCATTGTAACCAATACCTTGTTGACTGCCACAACTTGGTTGTTGGATGTGGATAGTAAGGATTTGAGATGTCATGATGTAGAAATTTTGAATAATTTAACACATATTCAACAGAGATTATCCTGATCATGTACTATTGCGGAATACATACACAATACATAAGCTCCTCTACGTTGATCATCAATATAGCAGCATCAATAACAATAAAACATCAAGAGCATTCACACATTAACACAGTATGTAACCCGGGAAAGCATCTCACTAAAAACCCCACACTATCTGTATATTAATGATTGAGACCATGTAACATTACAAAGTACAATGCTTATCACAAGCAATCCAGTACCAGCTCCACCTGTTACACACAATACAGCTAAGATCTGATCTCCAAATCTATTCCACTGCTTGCTTGCCTCCACTGCTCAATACCTGCTCAAGAATGAATGAGAATGGTCTACCAAACTCGTATTTCACCTCCAAAGAATCACTCACAATGTGTAAGACGTGAGCAGAAGCTACAAACTGGGCAAATACATGAGCAAACTCATTGGCATACTCAATCCCTTGATTGTGCAAGATCTGATGCACAACTATAGTCACAACTGATAGCAATCTGATTCTCTAACACCTGTCCCTGCTGAACTGAACATGCATTGACATGCAACTGAGTTAACTGGTGTATTCTATAGTTGTATTATGAGTTAATAATTAGTTTAACAACTCATCATTAGTCTATTTGCAGTTAGACTAACTACAACTAGTTTAACCAAGTCAAATTGAACACAACTCCATCAACTCCACAATCAACTCCACCAAACTCAACTGATTGAGTTCTAACTAAAGTCATGCATGCAACAACTCAACTGACTCATAAGAAAAGAGTACTTCCTTCTGACAGCTGCATGGGCCACATCTGTAGCTCAAACTGAAGTGCTCCAAGAGAATAAGATCAAGTTTATAATCCAAATATTATTATGAGACAATAATATTTGACTTTTCTATTTTTGACAGCCAGTCTAAAAATAGACTTTGATCACCCACACTGTGATCACTCACACTTTGGTCACCCACAATGTGATCACTCACACTGTGATCACTCACACTGTGATCATCCACACTATGATCAAAAATAGAACTTGCGCCATAATTTGCCTGCGGGCCCACTTAGTGAAGGCGACTCTTTTCACTAAGCTCCATCATCTTGTTGCAATCTCAACACATGATGCAAACCCAATTGAGCAATAAGCTTTTTCATCATATAATTTTGAAAATGAGAGCCATGGTCAGTGACAATTGCTTGAGGGACACCAAATCGAGCTATGACATGATTAAAAAGGAATTGAGTTGCAATTTTACCTTCGGAATCATATGTGGGCATCGCCTCGGCCCATTTAGTGAAATAATCGACAGCGACGATGATATAACCATGCCCTCCCACTGAGCAAGGATTACATGTCATGAAATCAATACCCCATTTGGCAAAGGGTCTAACAATAATAACTGGGTGCAAGGGTGCGGGTGGGGCTCGCTGTTTGTGGTTATAAATTTGGTAAGGATGAAATTTTTGGACTACTAAAATGTAACCTTTCAAGATCGAAGGCTAGAAATAACTGACACGAAGGATTTCTTGAGCCGTAGCATATCCCAACTTGTGACTGCCATAGGCCCCAGGGTGACATTCATTTAAGACTCTCTAAGCTTATTCAAGGGTTAAACATTGACGAATGATTGAATCAACACTAACAAGGTATAAAGTATCCCCAATAATTTGATAAGGTTGGGGTTGATTTTGGATGCATCAATGTTCAGAGTCAGATAACTCTGATTGAAAGGTTTGGGTCTGGAGATAGGTAATGATATCTCTATACCATGGATCGACGGTACTTATGAGGAAGAGAGTTTCATCAAGAATTAGCTCATCAGATGTAGTAAAAGTGGTTGCAGAAGGAAGGTCACAAATTAACTCAGCAAAAACTAATGATTTCTTTGATTTAGCTTTAACAAATTCCAAATCGAATTCTTGTAAGATAACAATCCATTTAGAATATTTTCCCCCCAGCAACTGACGAGTCAAAATGTATGTCATGGGGTTGTAATCAGAAATCGCAGTGGTTTTTGTAAGAGAATATAGTGTTGAAAGCGTTGAACAACTGCTAAATCCAGTTTCTCGACATGGGCATATTGAGTTTCAATGTCGAAAATATTTCAACTCAAATAATAAATCATGTGTTCATCTCCATCATCATCGTCCTGGACAACTAGTACCATAGAAATAGTATTATCGGCGTCGACCAAGTATAAGAAATAATCGTGGTGATAATTTGGGGGGATGCAGTAAAGGAGCACGAATGAGGGCATTCTTCAATGCATCGAAGGATTTTTAAGTGACTTCATCCAAAATGAATGGGATCCCTTTCTTTAACAAGTGAGTAAATCTCTTGGCAAGTTCAGTGTAATTCGAGAAAAAACGACGAAGGAAATTCGCTTTCCCTTGTAAACTTTGCAACTAATGTAAAGAAGATGGAGGGGGGGAATTCATGATGGCCTCCACCTTAAGGGGATCGATCTAGATGCCTTCCTTGGATATGAAAAACCCTAAGAGATGACCATATTTGACGCAAAAGACACACTTATGTGGATTCAAATGAATATTGTAGTGTCGACAACGAAGAAATATCTCTCGAAGGTGATCAGGGTGGTCGTGACGCTTAGCAAAATGTGTTGGTAAGTCATCGAGATAAGGTTGAATGATATGCTTAATATCATGAAAGGCATAAGACATCGCTCGTTGGAAGGTAGTGCCAACATTATTCAGATCAAAAGGGAGTTTTTTGTAAGAAAAGGTTCCCCAAGGACAAATGAAAGCAATTTTGTGTTGGTCAGTGGGAAGAATGTTAATCTGGTTAAAACCGTCCATAAAGGAAAAAATCTAGCTCCCGGCACATTCGTCAATGATCTAATCTATAAATTGAGTCAGATAATTATCTTTAGGACATGCCAAATTGATATCATGATAGTCAACACAAGTGTGGATAGTTCCTTGTTTCTTATTTACAGGAAAAATATTTGAGATCCAATCTGTCAATGGAATATGATAAATGAAACTAGATTTAAGAAGTTTTTCAACTTCTCCCTTTATGGTCGTTGCCTTTCTAGGGTGCACGGGATGAAGATGTTGACGAATAGGCTTCACATTCAACTAAGTATGAATCTCATGCACTACTATACTCGAATCTATGCCAAACATCTATTTGTATGACCAAGCAATGACATCACAGAATTCTTTGAAGAGGGCAGTGTAAATATTGATCTCATCTGGAGAACAAGAAACCCTGATATGGATATTTTTGATAATCCATGGTTTCACAGAGATGTCGATGGGCATTGTCGCTTAAATGTTCCCCATTTTTCCTTTGAACAACACTTCCCAAACCAAAATCAGTGTCTGAAGTGGATGAGTCGGTACATTGGAAGCAAGGGTTTCTAGATAAGAAGAAATCTCACTAAGGCTTTGGAGAAACGAAGAACGATTATGGGCATCATTCCATGGAGTTTACTCAAGAGACATAAATTCTATGATACTCTCGTGAGTTGGAAATGTCTCATTCAAATGATCTGGAGAATCCCAAGAACCAAGCCAGGGATAATGAGAATATGCGTCTAGACCCATACTAAAATGATCATGAATTTCAAAAGTTGCCACAGAAGACGAAACGACAACTTGATATGCTTTCTCTACGGGGCTAAGCGACATAACATCGCAAAAACTATCAATCTGATCAGGATGGGGAACGACCCAAGGATCGTGACAAGTCGAGATCATGTTAATTGAAGCAAAGTTCGGAGGTGGAAGGGAAAAAGTTCCCATAAGGGAAGAGTCTTTGAAAAGACCCACCCCAACACTCTCATAAGGAATATCGGTATTCCCAACTTATGGCACATTACCATTTGAGGAGTTGGAAGAGAAAAAGGTGAGTTGATTGACAGTGACTATTTTCCCTTGATGAGGAAAGTGGAGCATACGAAATAAAGTGGAAACCATGCAAAACATTGCATGGGCCCTGCTACAACCAAGTAGAAGATTATAATTCAGATTAGCATCAACAACTTCTACTTCCAAGTTAATATTTTTTCCTTCAAAGGATATCGGAAAGTCATTGAGAATACCATATGGGCATGAACCTCTACCATCGAAGGCTTCCAAGGTATTAGGGGACTAGTTGAGAGGTGGAGAGCCAATAGCTTTCCAACATGAAAGGGACATGATGCAAGTAGAAGAACCTTCATCAATAACAGTCCTATGAATAGTCTTCCCCTTGATAATAACTTGTATCAAGAAGGAAAGTTGATGCGAGAGATGAGGAACGTGGTTTTCAAGGTCAAAAGTAATCAAATTCAAATCTGTAGGATCAATTCCTCATATGGTGGATAGTAAAGCCTTCCTTTGCGATGGAAAAGTCTAGAGGACTTCCAAAGCTGACATCACCGAAGGCACTTGAGCTAAATCTTCCACAATATTATAATGTTGAGCAGCTTGTGCATTTAGATCATATGATGACTTCTGAAGAACACCTTTGGGAGCTGGTAGGATAATGGAATCATTACTAGGTCATTCGATATGAAGACGATCAGAATTAGGTGGAGTGGAGGTAGAAGGCATATTAGTGGCATCATTTTCCACAACCGGTTTGGTAGGAGTTTGATAATATTTTGATTGAGTAGCAAAAAAGACAGGTTTTATTCCACTCATAAAAAATTGAGAACCTAAAGATGTAGAGGATTGAGGTTGGTCTACTAATGAAGTATGTTGTGACAAAAATGGTTCTTTCAACACAATCGGTGTCCCTGGGGTGCCTTTTAACAGATGACTAACCTCAGCACGGCGGGGACAATCCTTGGTATAATGATCTTCATCACATATAAGAAAAGGATATTTCATCTTGCGTTTGGATGCATCATCAGTAGATGGTTTAGGAGGATCCTATTTTGGGGTATCAGATTTAGCCTTACCTTTACCCTTCTTTTTTCCTTTCAAGGCTTTGTTTGCTATGGTAGATTGGACAGCATTTGCCTTGGAAGTTTTACCAAGATTTTTGGGAGTATTTGAAGGAGGAGAAGGTGCAATAGCCAGAGTAGATTTATGCTTCATAGAAGCAGAAGAAGCATTACTATAAGTTTGAGCTACTGACCCAATAATAACATTAACGGGTGGTGTCTCCATAGGTTTAGAAGATGCCAGATATGTTGAAGGTCACAGAGAATCAGGTAAGAGATCATAAAGCATGACAGATTATGGATATATCAAATCTAGATACTGAGCACAGGTGGTGGGTTGTACTTCGGTCAGACAACCACCCATAGCTACGTCTTTGGATATTTGATTAATGAATGAATTAGTAACCTATTCGGTTAAAATCTCATCGGAGATTTCAAACTTAATAAGGTAACACCGACGTCTCCATTAATGGATATGATCGGAGATGTGGGTAGCAATATTCTGTTTCAAAGACGTTAGGAGATGGGTACCAGTTTCATACCAAACTAGTAGCTGGAAGTGAGTAAGAAAATCCATAGCCAAATTGTTGAAATACTGAAGGCACCTCAAGATAACTCGATGTACCTTTTGGTGGGAGCACCCATTAGGGTTCACTGGAAAAGACCCAATCGAATGGAATCTTCGACCCAAGAATTGGATGAACACCATAAATGGTAGGTCGTGACATGAGTGTGGTGTTCTTCATCAGACTTCCCTTCGAATTTTGGACAATCGCCAGGAATTTTGGTAGGAATCGTAAGCCAATATGGTGAATGAAGTATTGGGTTTTTTGTGAGTCTCAACACATCCGGTAACTCCAAAGTCACTAAGAACATCAATTGAGGATTAAAATGCATAGAAGGCCTTTGATAAGGTCTAGATTGAGATTCCAATCTTGTTGGTACTGATTTTTCCCCCATAGTCGCGTATTTTGACCATAAGGATTTTGATACTACCCCCACTAGGAGGAATTTTGACCATACAAAGGTTGAGTTTGTCCCCATAAAGGTGATATCTGATAAGGAAAATTTTGATATTGACCCAACATAGTTCGCTGAGAACCATAAGGGGGATACACAGCCTGTGAGGAGTGTTGAGCATAGGGTTGTTGATGCAACAATTGATCTTGCTGATACAACGGTTGACCATGTTGCTGCAATGGTTAACCTTGTTGTTACAATGGTTGACCTTGTTGATACAAGGGTTGACCTTGTCACTGCAATGGTTTCCCTTGCTGCTGCAATGGTTGCCCTTACTGCTACAAAGGTTTTTGATAAGACCCTTGTTGCATGTAAGGTCCTTGTTGTACAAAAGGTCCTTATTGCTCATAGGTTCCTTATGGAATTTGATAGGTTCCTTGTTGATACTGATAGTTTCCTTGTTGTAAAGTATTACCATCTTCTAAAGGATAAATTCCAAAAGAAGACTGAAACTGACCAAGCAACCCAAATGAGGGATTAGGACCAGACTGTATTTGGGATCTTACCTATTGATTGAAAGGTGGATTTTTAAGTTGTTGTGAACCATAAGGAGGGTATGGATATTGGTAAGGTATTTGAGCTCAAAGAGGCTATTGATAAGGAATTTGACCAGATCCAGAAGGAATACTACCAAGAGTTTGACTTGATCCCATAACGTGAGTTTGGGATCCACTCACATAGGTTCCACCAGAAACAGGAGGTACATATGGAGGAGGTGGTTGCCCCCCATATGGTGGGATAGGGGGTGGTACATATTTCCCACTCAATGAAGGAGGTGTAGCCACTGTAGAGGTCAAAATAGGATTTGAAGAACCTATAGGGACATTAATTGTCCCAACCGTGAATGTAGGTTGAACAGGAACTGAAGAAACTACAGTTTGAACAGGAATTTGGGAAGGCACATTTAAAACAATTGGGCCAGAGGTAGGTGTAATGCAAGATGACCATATCGGATGATGATCAAGTGAAGATGTGCTAGGAGTATCTGAAACTAAATGACCAATAGAGGTATAACCTAGGGGGAATAAGGGTTCACTACTTTCAGGTGGTGGGGTTGTCCCACCCCGCATATGAGGAGAAGACGCATATGGAAATCCTTCAGGTGGAAAGTGATATTCAGATTCATCACCAAGACCTAGATTATGAGTGGCTGAGACTTTTGGAGAGGGATCTCGAGGAGAGGTTGGAATCCCACCTTTTGATGCCATGGGTGGAAATAGTTGATGAGGAGGAATTCGCGATGATCGAGGATAAAGTTCTAAAGGTACGTCGGGATTATCAAAAAGACTATATGGGCATTAAGGAGATATTATCAAAGGATCGTAAAGTGGATTTGAGGGAAACAACAAAAACTGTTGAGGAACCTCAGGACTTTCTAGGTCAGATTCCTAAGATGATGACAACGACTCTCGAGGTGGAGGACGAGAATAAAGGGGTTGAATAATCGAGAAAATTCCAAGTTCAAAACCTTGACCTTCAAGTGACTTTGGAATCTCAAGGTGGACTCCTTGTGGTGACCCTTCAGTGTCAAATTGTGAAGGGGATATGTGAGGCAAACTCGATAGTTCTGCCATGATGACCTTTTCTCAAAAACAAAAGGAGAGGAGGTGATTTATTTTGAGCTTCAATTAAAATTTACCATTAATAAGGCATAATGAGGCCAAGGAGAACTGCATAGGTAAGACATGTTATCATGGGTAGTAAATTTTAGAACTTAAAAAAAAAACAAAAAACAAAAACAAAAACAAAAAGGATAATCTAGGTAAGAGGGTTTACCAAGTATCCATCTTAGCTGCAACTAAGGACTTAACGTACGGTGACAAATCTCTCCAAATGTTTTGTTCGGTGTATCACATTTATAAGGAAGCTGACTCAGTTACTTGTGGCTAAAGGATAGCAACCTAGTGGGATCTCCCAATATATAGGCGACGGTACGAGGATCACAAGTCTGTGTTAGCGATGTCTAATGCATAACCGTTAGATGAGAGTGTTCCCATATACTTTCCATACGTGCAGCGCCTCCAATATACATGATATTACTAGAGGATGATACTATATAATTTCATACGTGGAATGGGATTTCACCCTAGGATACAATGTTGTCAGATAATGGCAACTGCTAGGCTTATATATGCCAAAACACATCTCTAGTCTAGACCTCTAAATGTTTGTGTTAAGTTCCAAATGATCCTTAGGTTAATTGAGTAAATTTTAACGTTTATCTTGAATTATGTTTCAATTTTGGGCTCAAAATGATGTCCCCTGAATCCCTAAGATGCAACTATATGGGGAAAAAATTCCACTTCAATGAAAGCTAGAATAATCAAAGGAAGAAATTTCAACCAATAATGCATCAAACAACATGCTTTCCACTAACTTTCAATTTTGCTTTCCAAATGTAATCTTAAAAATTAAACATGATCTTCACGTTTCACTATCCTAAATGCAAATTTTTCAAAAGCAAAATGATCTTCACTTTTACTAAGATGCACTTATATAAATGATGTTTTTCCTTTGATTTTTGAATGCTCTAATGCAACTAAAGCATCAACTAAAGAAAAATGAAAATTTTATTCAAATTCTCTAATGAAACTAATGCATCAACCAAAGAAACACCAAATCCAATTCAAAAGCACCTAAATGAAAATAACTTTCACTTTTTCCTTTTGAACAAATAAACGATGCACTCCTTTCAGCTTGAAAATCAAACAACGTAATCTATGCTTGATTAAAAACAAAGATGATTTCCAAATGCAAATGACCTAATGCAACTTGAAAAGAAACTTTGTGAAAGACAAGCTAAAACAAATGCAAACTGATGTTTTCAATGATTTCCATAGAAAACAAGACTCAATCAATCAACAAACCAATATCTCAGCGACACAACAAGCAGCAAGTGATGACTAATTGACCTAGAAACCCTAGAACTCAATCGAATTCCCACTTCAATAACTTCAAAGTCAAAGAGACTAATTTGTTAATTAAACAAGATAATCAGAGAAAAACAATCGCAAAATCCAGACTCAGAGGATAGGTAAAGACCTTCAGAGGCTAGGACACACTGGATGCTAGGGTAGAAACATTATTTTTTCTCAAATTTCTGAGATCAACGCAACTGTTATAGCCAAAAATGTGTTGAAAGTGGCTTCAACGTGATTGTTTCAAGTAAAAATGTGTTGGCAACACGATTGTTCAAGTCAAAAATGCGTTGGACAAGAAAGTTGGGAAAAAATAAAAAAGAATTTCAACAAAGAGTCCAGACCTAACACTCTAAAGGAGTGATCATTCAATGTGCAGACCTATACAGACACAGACTAATTGATCATTCAATGGTCAATCAAAGTGTTCAAAAGACCAAATTGATCCAAGTGGATGTTGGTGGCCACCCACCTATCCCATTTGGACCCCCACAACTGTCTCTTTCAGCTTTTTCAGTTTCCTAAATTGTAGCATAGTGTACTATTTTTAGCAGTTTTTCGGGTCCTGAACTTCCGGAATCGTTTTGAGGCCCTAAACGACTTTTTTTGGGAAATCTGGGGTAACATGGGTCCCTCCCAAAGTGGTAGTGCTCGGATAGATCTTTCTAATGATCTATTGCACGCGTCAAACAGAGATAGTATGCCAAAGTTACGACCCCGGGAAATTGATGTACCAATTTACCCAAACAGGGCCCACAGTTTGGCGTTTCATCTTCTAGGGTTAGGTTTTGGAATGTTAAGGGTTTTCCATTGTTTCTCAACAATAAATAGGCCTTCGAGCCTCATTGTAACACAGTTCAGAGGCATGTAGCCACCACATCTCTTCTCAGAGATAAGCTACCATCGCCCTAGCTGGTTTATTTCCATTACTGTTCGTAAGCATATTTCAGTATTTTACATTAATGAAGTGAAGTATTATTTCAATTGCATATCTGTGTTTATGGTTATCTCTGTAATTTGTTGCATTCCTATTTAAGTCTGGATCAGTGGTATCAAAGCGGTCTGCTTTTTCTCTGTTTTTCTTTGCATGTCCCCAACGAGGTCGGGATATAAGGAGTTAAGGCTTGAACTGGTCGAACCTTTGCAAGACCAGCCTCACAAATCCCAACGGCCTCCCATGGCGGATGAGAAGAAAGATGAGGGAGCAGGAGATCCTATCAAAATCTTTCTCGAAGAAGCCCTCGAGCGACAACAGAACGCGATGATGGACAGCTTTTCCCAGATCCTTCAGCGGCTACCCAAAAGTGACGCATCGGCTTCCAGCAGCTACTTTGGAAACGCCACGCCCTATAAAGTACAAGTTAATTTTGAAATCCCCATATTCGAGGGTCAGATAGACGCAGATGTCGTAGATAAATGGTTAAATCTGCTAGAGGGTTATTTTTCTGTTCATGAATTTTCGAGTCGGGAAAAGATTGTTTTCGCTCTTCTCAAAGCAGCCCCCCATGTCAAGGACTGGTGGGAAACCTACTGCGAGCAGAAGGATGAAAGTACAGGCTCACTATTTTCAGCCGCACCCACTTGGAATGACTTTCGGGATGCCATCAAGGAGTAGTACTACCCTGTCAAAAGCTATGAGGACAAATACATTAAATGGACCACACTGCGGCAGGGGCGAGACGAAGATGTGCCGGAGTTCACAAACATTTTTCATACCCTTCGCACACAGTTGGGTATCAAAGATTCTGAGCTACATCTGGTACTCAAATACTGCGGCTGCCTACACAGATACATCCAAGAAGAGATGGAGTTCTTGAACATCTCCTCACTCGGCACAGCATACCGATACGCTGTCAAAATCAAGCAAAAGTTCAAACAGAAGAAGTGAGACTTTGGATCTACAAATCTGCAGCCCAAAGGACAAAGCCAAGGCGGGGTGACCCAAGACAACCTGTCGAAGCCGCAAGAAAAGAACAACACCACAAAGCCGAAGAAGGACACAGGAAAGTGGTGTGAGTTCCACAAGAGTCCCACTCATGACACAAGTGAGTGTCGAACCAAGCAGTCGATGGTGGCCGAGTTGAAGGCTTCTGAATCAGATGCATGTTCCGACCTTGAGCCAGAACCCAATAAGGCAAATGGAAAAGGGAAGCAAATCATTGATGTGGATCCCAGCGCCACTGTTTCCACTGCTAAGATCCAGAAAAATGAGCCCGAAAATCCTGAGGAAGGGGAGCGTCTTTTCCACTCACAAATGTGGGTGAAGGGTTTGCCGCTGCAATTCATTGTCGACAGTGGTGGCCAAAAGAACCTTATTTCAGCAGAGGTCGTGAAGCGGTTGGGCCTACCGACTACACCACACCCCCAGTCGTACAGTATCGGATGGCTTCATGAAGGACAAGATCTCAAAGCTCGCCAGCAATTCCGCCTTCCCTACAGCATCAAGCCCTTCACACACGAGGTATTGTGTGATGTTATACCTTTGGATGTTTGTGATGTATTACTAGGCCAACCATACTTGTGGAGGCGACATGTCGTGTATGAGTCAAGGCCTCGTGCTATCATTATTTCTTTGAATAATTCATTATACAGGATACCGGAGGTAGCCCCACTTACCGCCACATCTTTGATCACTGCTAAGAAAGGCACCAAGCTCATCTCCCAGACCAGGAAATTCATCTGTCTGGTTCACTCCCAAAGTAAGGGGAAGATTGTCATCACATCCATGACCCCTACAAAGGGTTCCTCCATGCAACAGCAGCAGCAAAGGGATACAGTCATGACAAGACACAGGAACAACTTCTCCTGACCCACAGGGGTACCACACAAGTTTCAGGTGGGCGACAAAGTTTGGTTACATCTGTAGAGAGAACGCCTTACCAGAACCCATCAGAAACTCAGGCGACTCTGACATGGTCCTTACACCAGTACCAAGGCTACGGGCAACAATGGTTTGAAGCATAGCATTCCTCCATTCCTTGGCTTGCACCAAGTGTTCAATGTGGACCGTCATCGACCATGCTTCCCACCATTTCTGGACACATCAAAGATTGCAGAACAAATCACCAGAGACCCAGCTCAGCAGAAGCTTCCTCATCTGAGGGAGGAACTCAATGCAATGGGGACCATTGCTTCCTAAGGGGGGAGGAATGATCCAAGTGGATGTTGGTGGCCACCCACCTATCCCATTTGGACCCCCACAACTGTCTCTTTTAGCTTTTTCAGTTTCCTAAATTGTAGCACAGTTTACTATTTTTAGTAGTTTTCGGGTCCTGAACTTCCGGAGCCATTTTGAGGCCCTAAACGACGTTTTTTGGGAAATCCAAGGCAATATGGGTCCCTTCCAAAGTGGTAGTGCTCAGATAGATCTTTCTAACAAGCTATTGTATGCGTCAAACGGAGATCGTATGCAAAAGTTACGACCTCGAGAAATTGATGTACCAATTTACCCAAACGGGGCCCACAGTTTGGCGTTTTATCTTCTAGGGTTAGGTTTTGGAATGTTAAGGGTTTTCCATTGTTTCTCAACAATAAATAGGCCTTCGAGCCTCATTGTAACACAGTTCAGAGGCATGTAGCCACCACATCTCTTCTCAGAGATAAGCTACCATCGCCCTAGCTGGTTTATTTCCATTACTGTTCGTAAGCATATTTCAGTATTTTAGATTAATGAAGTGAAGTATTATTTCCGCTGCATATCTATGTTTATGGTTATCTCTGTAATTTGTTGTGTTCTTGTTTAAGTCTGGATCACAAATCAAGAAAATAGACTGAAGAGGCTATAATGTTCCCAGTGGAGTCACCATTTTGTTGTGAAGATAAATCCCCTATGTGGACAGATATGATCTCTCTAGCCTAATGAGTTGGTCTAGTAATAAACTAAACAAACTAATGCAGACTTTCCTAGCTTATGTTTAAAAATGTAGACGGAGAGAAATGTACCTCACTTTGATGCTAATTGCTCAATCCTTTGGTGATGGTTTCGATCCCTTAGCTTCCAAGCTTGCTCCTTTCTTATTCCTTATATCTGCGTACCTGTAAGAGAGATCAAAGGACAATACAAGATACAAGAGCATACATAGTATATATCAAACATAAACTACTTGATAGATCAAGGAGTATCAAGCTAAATGCATAAATATTTAGATATTTATGGAAAGTGAACATCAAATGTATATATTAATGAATCAAAAAGGGAAGCATACAACCGTTTCCTTGATGTTGGAGAACTCCTTTTAGTGGATGTCCAAGTCCAAGCCAGGACTCTTCAAGCACTCCTTCTCCAAGTTAGATGGATATCATTTAGGCACAATCTCAACATAGGAATGCAGGCAATCAATGAACAACCATTTGGGAATGGAGGGGATTTGATTTATAGGAAGGGAGAGGGAGTTAGGGATCCACAAAAGAGGGAGGAAGGTCCACATCTCAAGGGGAATGCCCTTAAAGGTAGAATCAAAAGCTCCAAATGAGAGAGCTCGACCATATCTCTACCCAAAAACATCCATCTCGTTGTTTCTCGAAGTTTCTTGCATACGAAGCTTCTCTTCCATTTTGAGAAAACCTGACAGAAGACGTTCAGCACAGGTTTTCATATCAAAACCCACGCTAGCAGCACTAGGTCAAATAACTACAGCCTGTCATCATCACATGAAAGCATTGGAGCAAAGAGCGATGATCCTGAAATTTAGGGTTTCAATCAACCTTCTCCATAATTAACTTAGGGAAGTTTTTCTTCCATTCTTTGGGGATGTTTCAGTATGTGTTTCATGATGGGTACACTTCACAATTTTCAACATTTTGGCACTTCGTGATGTGGAACAAGAAGTGAATAGGAGGTGTGACAAAATACTGTGTAACACATGGTTAACCATGGTTGATTTCCATATTGAGACAATCATTGTCACAATGCGACTTTCGACCATGGTTGGATATGATTGACCTTTGTTGACCATTTTTTATATTATAAACCCAAGGGATTTATACTAAAACCCTAAGGGAATATGAACCTTAGGGAATAATATTAAATCCAAGGGACTAATACTATAAACCCAAGTTATATAAACCCTAATATAAATACTATAAACACTAAAGTAAACATGGTTGACCATGGATGATTTTCATATTGAGACAATGCTTGTCATAATGCGATGTTGGACCATGGTTTACCATGCTTAACCATGGTTGATTTTCATATCAAGACAATCTTTGTCACAATGTGTCGTTCAACCATGGCTAACCATGATTGTCCATCGATGATTATGTTTGATATTATAAAACATGGTTGAACATGGTTGACCAAGGTTGACCATGATTATCATATTGAGACAATGTTTATCATAATGCAGTGTTGGACCATGGTTGAGACAATGATTGATTTTTATATTGAGAAAATGTTTGTCACAATGCGACATTAGACCATGCTTGACCATGATTAAGCATGGTTGATCACGATTGGTTTTATAAAACATGGTTGACCATGATTGAATTTATATAACATGGTTGACCATGGTTGACCATGATTAATATTATAAACCCAAGGGAATAATCAACCATAGGGATTAATAATAAAACTCGAGGGACTATAAACCTAAGTGAACAATATTAAACCCTAGGAATATGAACCCTTAGATTAATAAACCCAAGGAATTGATATTATAAACCCAAGGGATAAAAATTATAAACCCAAGGTATATAAATCCTGAAATAAACATTATAAACCCTAAAATAAACATTGTTGGCCATGGTTGATTTCTATATCGAGACAATCCTTGTCACAATGTGATGTTGGACCATGGTCGACCATGATTAATTTTCATATGGAGACAATCTTTGTCACAATGAGACATTGGACCATGGTTGGCCATGGTTTATTTTCATATCGAGACAATCCTTGTCACAATGCGACGTTCGACCATGGTTGACCATATTTGATTTTATAAAACATGGTTGACCATGATTGACCATGGTTCACCATGATTGTCCATGGTTGACCATCATAGTTGATCATGATGAAATATATTTTAATCAAGGTTGATCATGGTTGACCATCGTTGCCCATGGCTGATCTTGGTTGACCATGGTCGACCATATTCAAGCACGATCAACCATCATTGATCATGCTTCACCGTAAAGACATTGATTAATTATTATGATAATGGTTGGTGATCGTGGAGCAAGCTTGACCAGGGAAGAGCATTGTTGAACATGATTGATCATGGTAGACAATGGTTGACATTGATTTACCCTGGTTGAACATGGTTCAACATGTTTGACCAAATTCAACCATGGTTAACCATATTCAATTTTATTAATTTATTAATAAATTTAATTAATTAATTAATAATAAATTAATTTAAAGTCATTTATTTATAATAATTAATATTAATACTAATAGCAATATTAATATATTAATTAACATTAATATAGTAATCTAAACATGAGTACATTAATGTGTAATGTTACCCAATATTTCTAATTATAAATTATTTATAATAAAATTATTCTTATTAATGTTCTTTAAAATTATTAATATTATAATTAATAAATATTTTTATTTATTAATAATTATTATTATATATTTTTAATAATATTATTGTTATTCTTTAATAATACTTATTATTATTTAAAATTTATTATTATTATTATTATTATTATTATTATTATTATTTAATTATTTTTATTCTAAATTTCAAACAACATTCTTGTGCAAACCTCTTGCTTCCTATGGGTTTATGCGGCTTTCTTTATCTAAACCAGTGGTCCGCGCCGATGTTCTTCCAGACATGTAGTTCACGACGATTGCCTCCCATTCATCCACCAGCTAATGAACTCGAAACGTGGATCCGATGTTTTATAGTTTTAATTTTAATTTTTATAAAATTATTAGATAGATAATACACTTAATTATTATTATTATTCTAAAATAAATTTTATTCCATTATATATTGAAAAAAAAATTAGATTATAATATAAAATATTAAATAAATATAAAGCTATAGGTTTTTACTTACATTTTTTAAAAATATTTAACTACTAATTATGAAAAATAATGGATAAATATTTAACTACTAATTATGAAAAATAATGGATATATTCCTTTTGAAAAAAAATAATAACTTTTGTTTGGATAGGATTATTTATTAATATAGTGAGCACAATGTTTATCTCCATTATTTCTTTATGTGTGATACAATAAATATTCAACCTATACGAGTTTTATAAAACATGATAATTTTTTTATATAATTATTTTAATGTAGAATGTTTTTGTTTAGATATTATGTTTAACTTTTGAAAGATTTATAATAAATTATTTAATCTATATTTAAAAAATAATTTAAATTTATGATTTTGTTAAAAACTAGGATAATTATGAAAAATAATGGATATATTCCTTTTGGAAAAAAATAATTTTTGTTTGGATAAGATTATTTATTAATATGGTGAGCACAATGTTTATCTCCATTATTTCTTTATGTGTGATACAATAAATATTCAACATATACGAGTTTTATAAAACATGATATTTTTTTATAATTATTTTAATGTAGAATGTTTTTGTTTAGATATTATGTTTAACTTTTGAAAGATTTATAATAAATTATTTAATCTATATTCACAAAATAATTTAAATTTGTGATTTTGTTAAAAATTATGATAGCTAGAACATATAATTATTGATATTATTAAGAATCACATGGTTTTTTTGAAACCCCTCGTCTAATATGATATATCATAAACAATACTAAGTAAGACAATACTAAGTAAGGCTAGTTGGAATTTAAACTATGGTCAGTGACATTATCACCATGAGTCTTAACTCAGGCTATACCCCTTATAGGCTATTTATTAGTGTATACTATCTTAAGAGTTAGTGGTCAATTAATGGGTAACTTTATTATGACCAACTATTTTGACCATGATTAACCATAATCAATCATTTTTTTTTAAGAAACGGTTATGTATATTAAGAAAACTGGTTTGAAGGCCAGTACCTTTTACAAATTTTTCCATGAAATGCAAATTGTTCTGACCATCTGGTCCAAAAGTGCAAAATTTGTCTATCTATTTTATCCTCTACTCTGTAGCTTGCTATATTAATCTAATGGATTCCGTATATTCTCCAAAAAACCCCTCCAAAAACTATAAATATACATAACATTGATAAAATATATATGTAAAAAAAGACTACCTAATCCCCATAACTTGGTTCCCCAACACTTCTTCTTCTGTCTCCCCACCCTCAGATGGATTGCCTTCCTATGTGCTTACTGAAACATTGTTGTCACAATCACGACCATTGGACGAGTCTCCATGAAGCAACCCTAATTCCATCCACTCTACACTATTGTCGTTCAAGGGAACCTGGTCCTCCACACCACTCTCATTTTCCCTCTGCAGATTCTCCAAGTGAAATTCCATCATGCCCGTGGCAAGCTAAAGCCTATCAAGTTTGAGTTCAAGCAAATTAATCTGACAAGCCATCAAATTGTTTTGAGCCCTCACTCTTTCCGAGAATAACTTTGATGGCATGAAATTAATGATATGATAAACTCAAATAATTCTTCCATTCTTGCAAGTGCAGGGTCGAAACCTTCCTCCCTACCTCTCAAAGAATTTGTAGCCACCCCATCCCACATTTACCCTCTTTTGCAAGCTCTCAACGTAAACATGAGATGAGAGTTACTATGATGTGACCCATAACCCAAGTTCTAGTTATGGAAGTGAGGTCTACTAACCGAAAACTTATTTCAACCTCTCAAGGACATCAGATCACCTAGGTGTGAGACCACAACCTCTATTTCTCATAACCTAAGTTGGAACTTCTTTTTAACTAAGCTCACAACCTAGTTGCACGCATAATCCATTGTGAGTACGGCTGGAAGGCTCTAGCCGCACGGAAAGGACTCTCTTTGTGTAGTTACAACCGAAATATCCTAGTTCCATGCATGCGGCTATGAAATCAGTGCCACATTTTCATGTCTAGCCTATAGCCCGTTGCCCAGAACTTTCTAGAATTAAGTTTAGTATAAACACAAGTCTATAGGATAAGTAACAAGTCTAGATCTTGCCCAAACATATGATAAAATTTTGTCAACATATGGTAAACATGATAATCTATAGGTCATGAATGCATATATGTCATAGTCTCCTTAACTTCATCAAGGAATCATCAAGAAGGTCCAATTCCCTCTCAAAGGAGATGCAACAACACTAGTTAGCCCATGCATTCACATAACGATTTAATAGCTTATCAAATCATGAACAATATCCATGACAAGAGAACATCATTTAACCATGCCTATAACTAGCATATAACTAGAATGAATCCATGACAAATCAGTCATAAAATCAACACAATAACAAATACATGTGCTCATTGATCACAATAAGAAATTAACTCATATTAACATATGCAAATTCCAATCGAGCTAGGGACTTCCACGTACCACCCGACCATAGATGGGGCTAAACTAAATCTCTCTTCCAGCCAGTCACCCAAATGTCATATTCCAAGCATGAATGTGGGATCATACTGGTTAAACCAAAATGAAACCAACTAGGGCTTCACGAGATCAAACCAACTCAACCCTCAACCATAGCGATTTCACCACATCCTATCCAAAAATCACTATCACCAAACAAGCTTGGATGCCTCCAAATTTATTCACCACATCCAGAGGAATTTTCCTGTCTCCACCCATTCATCAAGAGTCCCAGGAGAAATCACATCTCTATCCTTGACCCTTGGGAATTTCCCAAGACCACCTCATCAGGATCAAAAGTCTGCCAGCCATACAAAGCTTAAACCAAAACAAGGAACCCACGACACCATGGTTATCCATGAAATGGCAAGGCATGGCTAAAAACCGATGTCATTCCAGGCAAACACCATGTCAACGACAATAAAGCAACTAAATAATCAAATGCATGTACCATGCATCCAAATCTCATCAATGAAATCACACATGCAACCTTTTACCTACAATGTCCTCTTGTTGTAGCTGCTTTTACCAACCTTTTCCTTGTGCTCCCTTGCTTTCCTTTTCTTGCTTTCTTGTCCTAGTGCTTCCTCTCTCTTCTCTTAGATCTTTATCCCTGAAAATTATCAAAGCTAGAACTGACAAAAGTTGAGCCAAAGCTATCAAAAGTCGTGAATTATTTCTCTCATTTTTACCTTCATGTCTAGTCTTTCATTTCCTTTTTCCCTTTTACTTTCATTTTCCTCTAATTTCCCTTGCATGCATATTTATGTCTCTTCATCGCCCTTTTCTCCTATTTTCCTTTATTTCTCACATAAAATTTCCATTTATTGGCTCTTTCCTTTTCTAATTTCCATAGCCATTAATAAACCACAAGTGATTCCCACTATAGTGTTTTCCCCTCCATTCATTTTGGAATATGTGTCCCATGAACTTAGTTTAATTTATTTACATATAGAATCAACCCGGGGTTGTTACAAGCCCCTCCCCTTGGGGGAACATCGTCCTTGGTGTTTTATGACACTTATGACCAGCAAAAAATACTACCTATGGAGCTTTATAACACATCTCGATGTAGTATTTACAATGAAAACTATTGAAAACCATGACAAACATACTACTTATTGGAGCTTTATAAAAAAACTTGATGCCGTATTTAAAATGATACATGCACACACACACACACATATCAAAACCCATTTGCTTCAACTAGAAAATAAAGAAGGATATAATGCCCACATCTAATCAGCGATCTCCCATGTAGCTTCATCGGGCCAAAAATTCTTCCACTACACTTTAACCTGCTCTATTTCTCTGTTTCGGAGCATGAGTTGTTTTCACTGCAATATGCATTGTGTCTATAGTTGGAACTCTCCCTATGGTTCCACCTGCAATACAGACCAATCAATCACGTGATCAACATCCTGCACATATCTCTTAAGCAATGAAACATCAAAAACATCATGGACTTTCATTGTTGGTGGCAGTGCAAGTATTTATGTCACTAGTCCAATCCTCCCAAGGATCTCAAAAGGCCTACAATATTGAGGTGCCAACTTGGCACATGACCAAATCCTAACGAGCTCCTCTTGGGCTTGATTTGTTAATACACATGCTCCCCAACCTTAAACTCCTTAAATGATTTATTTTGATCTACATAACTCTTATGCATGTCCTGTGTTACCTTCAAATTCCTTCTAATAACTTGCATCTTCTGCTCCATCTCAGCCAACATATCCAGTCCAATCAACACATGTTCACTTGATCACTCTAGCTGATAGGAGTATTACAACTCTTCCTGTAGAGAGCCTCAAATGGACTCATCTTCAATTATTCCTAATACCCATTGCTATATGAAAACTTCACCAGTGGAAAATACTCCTCCTTCTTCCTTTGTTGATGCATGGCATACATCCGAAATATGTCCTCTAGAATCCTGTTAACCCTCTTTGTCTGTCCATCTATTTTTAGATGATAAGTTGTATTGAATGCTAACTCAGTCCCTGGGCCTACAAACAGCTCCTTCCAAAACTTAGAAATGAACTTGGCATCTCTATCTCATGTAATCTTCTTACGAACTCCATGCAACCTCATTATCTCCCTAATGAAGATCTGAGCTACCTCACTTGATGAATTAGTAGACTTCACTGCATTGAACTGAGCCACCTTTCTTAGCATGTTAACCACACCATGATAGAATCATGCTGCCTTGATGTCCCCAACAATCCTATAATGAAATCCATGGACATTACCTTTCATTTCCATTTCAGAATCGGAACAGGCTTCAAAAAATCAACTGAATGCTTATATTCAGCTTTCACCTACTAACAGTCTAAACACCTTACAATGAACTTAGCCGCCTCTTTCTTCAAGCTCAGCCAATAATATAAATTCTTAACAATTTTCAAAGTCTTCTAGTATCTCGGGTGGTTTGAATATGGATTGACATGAAACGCTCTCAAGATAAGTTTATTCAACTCGTTGTTATTCGACACATAAATTCTACTCTTGAATTTGGACAATCCATTTGTTGTGAGGTGATACTCCTCATCCTTGTCACCTTCACCTTGATGCTTCAACCTCTACTTTAGCTATTGATACTTCTCATCATGCTTCCTTGCATTTAATATCTGCTCTTGTAAATCTGTGTCATAAAAGCTCATAGCTGAAATATGGTTCACTTGTACTCTTATACTAAGAGGATCTGCAACCCAACTCTCCTTTCCCTTGATGTACCCGATCTCAAAATAAAACTCACAGAGAGTAGCCAACCATCTAGCTTGTATGGAATTTAGATTGGGTTGGTCAAACAAATACCTCAGCCCACTGTGATCACTCATAAGAACAAACCTCCTTCCAAGGAGATAATGTCTCAACATCTTCAATGCATGAATGATAGCTACCAACTTAAGATCATGAGTCACATACTTTTTCTCATTCTCATTCAACTTCCTTGATTCATAGCAAACCACCTATCCTTCCTGCATCAAGACTCCACCAATTCCTTTCTTACATGCATATGTACAAACCAAAAACTCCTTATCAGGATCTGCAATCTTCAAAATCGACGCATTTGTAAGAAAATGCTTCAATTGCTCAAAATAGTTGCACACTCTTCAGTGTATTCAAAATTATTCCCTTTCCTCTACAAATATGTGATAGGATAGCCAATCCTTGATAAGTTCTTGATGAACCACCTGTAATAACTTCCTAGTCCCATGAATGATCTCACCTCATCCACATTCCTCAGAGTTGGCCACTCCATGATAGCCTTAATCTTTTTTGGGTGCACTGATATCCCCTCCTTGGAGACATGGTGAACTCTAGATTCCTATGGGACAATAAGTGGAGACATTGTGGACTCTAGACTCTTATAGTGTGAAGTTGGTGGACACCGTGGGATTTTGATCCCTATAGTGGTTAATTGGTGGAGACATTGTGTTATGGATCCTTGCAAGTTTTTGTAGGTGGAACCCTATGTGCCCTAGATCCTTGATGTATTTAGTAGGTGGAGACATTGTGTGTTTTGGACTCTTGGTTGATAGGTGGAGGAACTGTGTGCTCTAGACTCCTGTGTCATCTGGTTGAATCGTACTAGTGTTAATTCGCTTGAGCACATAACTCCTCAGTGTCTGAATGTGGCTCAGGGGTGGTTAGTTTCAAGAAATATTGCAATGTAGCTAGCCTATGGTTGGGTGGAGAGTTGGAATTCCTCCTTTAGTTGCTAGACATTTAATTTAATCATATAATTATATTCACTTGAACATATGTTGCATTATAAATGGTAAAATACATTGTTATTTTTATGACAATGAATGTATTGAAAATGATGATGGAGGAATGTGATTCTCCTTGTTGTCACTGATGAAACGTTATCTATATGTACTTATGGTTATGAGGGCCTTAGAGGCCTCTGTGCTTGATAATATATTCCTTATTTGTAGAGTTATTTACATGGTCTTGTACGAATTCTTGATGTTCTCAATTAACTATTGGAGTGTGTGGATTCTATTGTTTTTTCTTTATGTTGCGGCGAATGTTTTATTAGTGGATCTTATAGTAATATTTGGAATCCATTAAGTGAATTGGGATGATGCTACTGCACCTAAATGTATAGAGTAGTGTTAGCCATGGCTTGGCTTTTTTATGTGCCTATTAATAGGAAAGTTGATAGTTGTATTGATGTATTGAGACTATGTACAATATTTGGAATGGTAGTGTCAAATGATGGTTTCAACCCTGTAAAATTTAGTGTTCTTAGCAACGATAGGCTTTAGGGAAAGCTTCGGAAAAGTCCCTGGAAATTACTTATAAATTCTAAGTCAAAATTATCGCATAAATTAGGCTTTTATCTGGGGTCAGATCAGCCTTTGTATATTCTTGTTTGTAGGCCAGATGCATTATAGGCAGGGTGGATGTATTTGGGAGTCCAGAAATTTGGGTCATTTTGCACTTGTGCACTTTTATGAAGCACTGGATTTGAAATACTCTATATGTGTCACGGAAGAAGTGAGCAAAGGTGAATCTAGCGTGGGACCCATCTAGGATCCCAAAGGCTTCGAGCAAAATTTCATATGAAATATGGAGTGGGGCCTGCTAGGTGAATAACTATCGTGAGGATAGATCACCTCACAAACGAAGGATGTATTTGGGATCCAAGACATTTAGGGGCTAGGGAACAACATAAATTCGTGGAGCCTCGATTGTGGTCCAGGGCCAAATACATATTGGGTCAGATGTGGGCTAACTACGGATAAATTTGTGGAGAAGTGTTTGCAAGCTAGATTTGATTGAAGAAATATTTCATAAAATTTGCATGGAATTTTAGGTGGGTAGAGTATAGAGAAATAAACAATGCAAGGTTGGAATTATTAACTTGCGAGAGAATTTGGACATGCGAGGAAAAAGATGTGGTGTTAATCTTGAGACATCCTGGATGGTGGGCCAAGTCTAAATTCACTTGGGGAGACATGGAAATATGGGGGTTTGAGGGTCTGGGGAGTTTTCCATAGTGAAAACTTTGTGTACACCCAAATATCACTTAGAACCGGATACAAGTGAAATTTATGTTTTGCACAAAGGGGTGTGACCTAGTGGGACATGCAAGTTAAGCTAAGGTGGAAAGCGCCATGACAACACAATTGACCCCACGTGGGCTCTATGTAGGAGTTGTGGATGACGTTGCAAGGCCACATAGGCTGCATGTGGATACCACGTGGAAACATCTTATTGGTGTGGCAAGATTTAACTAGTCAATCCTTAAAAGGGCATAACTTTCAATTCGGGAGTCAGATCAAGGTAAAAATTATATTGCTAAAAAGGTCTTAATGAGTTAGATGCAATGGTGTTATCCAAAGTTTATTTTGCAAAATTTGGTGAAGAAGGAAATTTTGTAACCCCATCCTCATAGTGAGACCATGGAGGTAAGGTTAGTTGAAAGTAACACCTCTCATCAGCCTGGAAAGACCAAGGGGGTGGGAGGGAGTGTTACAACAACTTGGCAACAAGGTGTTGATGCAAACCACCATTTGATCATTATAGACCATAAGGACCATTTCTTGAATCTTGGGGATTCTAAAGATGCAATAGAGAACAATGCTTTAGTTTTAACAACCACTGATGTTTTTTTCCAAAACCTCTCAAGTAGACTCTTTGTTTAATATCAAAAATAGAAAAACAAGGGTTGATCCCCAAACAAAAACTATCATTGCCCAATTAGAAATCTTTGTAAATCAACCTATATGCTTCTCAAGAAAGAGAAGAAAGGGATTTAGACCCTTATGAAACTCCCTATAATTCAATAAAATATGCCAAAAATAAATCATGGTCCAAGGTGGAATAAAGTCAAGAGTTGAAAAAATTAGGTACCCATAAACCATAGGCATATGAATCGTCTTCCAAGAACATGCAAAGGTTTCAAACTTCCTTTTTTGTAGATATGATTTCCAAATTGTTTTCGCTATTTGATTTTGTAGTTCAATATTTAGATAGGTTTAGGGTCATTATGTAGCCAAAGACAACGTTGAAAACAATGTAATACTAATTTAGATATTTTTGAATAAAAATAGATGAGACACACCATCCTTAACTCTAGGAGATACTTGTGACCCAAAAGTCATGTATTTTGGATCTAACATGTGCAAATATTGTGAGATTTATGTGCTTTACCAACAAAGCTCTTGTATGCACTATGTTCATTGTGAGCCTCAGTCTCTTATATTTCTTTCCCTAGGAAAAAAAAATCTAGAATAATGATCAAGTAAAGAAATTTATGTTATAAGTGTTTTTGTAAAAATGACCAATGATGTTAAAAAATACAAGAAGATATGTTTAGAGTCTTTGTAAATGCCACATGCCTTAATTGAATTCACTACATTTAACACTTATCTAAATACATATTTTAATATAATCACTTTAACAAATCTATGTCTAACATAATCCCAAGCCTTTCAAATAATGTGTGGACTATTAATATACAAAAGAGATAAGCACAATCTCTAATAATTATTATTATTATTTATTTTTAATAATATTATCACATATTTATAGATTATCATCTTCATTTTCACTACTATCACTCATTATTTATAATATTTTATTGTTGATGTTTTATATAGCAGCAAAATGTATTCTCTTCCACACAACAATGTATACTAGCTCAACCACATTAAAAGTATTATTGTGGTTGAAATATGCAAAAGTCTTTATTTGTATATACCATTTATAAATATATTTTAATAAAAATAATATTATTACAATAAAAACCTTATTATTATTATATTAATTAATTAATATTAATTAATTTTAAATTATTTAATATAATTTAAATATTTCATAATAATATTAATTGATAATAGTAGTAATATTAATGTACAATAATTATTTTAGTAAATGTGGTTAATATACGCCATAATCGTATAACCATGATTGATTTTATAAAACATGGTTGACAAAGGTTGAATAATATTAAACCCAAGGGAGTAATATTATAAACCAAGACTATACAAACCTTATGATAAATATTATAAACACTAAAATAAACATGGTTGACCATGGTTGATTTTCATATTGAGACAATGCTTGTCACAATGTGATGTTGGACCATGGATGACCATGGGATTAGAACTAAAACCCCAAGGGATTATGAAACCAAGGGAGTAATATAAAACCCAAGGGACTAATATTATGAACCCAAGCTATATAAACCCTAAGATAAATATTATAAACAATCAAATAAACATGGTTGACCATAGTTGACCATGGTTGATTTTCATATTGAGACAATCCTTGTCATAATGCGATGTTGGACCATGGTTGACCATGCTTATTTATGGCCGATTTTCATATCAACACAATCTTTTTGACAATACAACGTTCAACCATGGTTGACCATGGATGACCATGTTTGATTTTATAAAATATGGTTGACCATGATTGACCAAGGTTGATCATGATTGACCATGGTTGACCATGATTAACCATGGTTGACATTGATTAACATATTGAGACAATATTTGTCATAATGTGACGTAGGACCATGGTAGAGGCGCTGATTGATTTTCATATTGAGACAATATTTGTCACAATGCGACATTGGACCATGCTTGACCATGATTTATTTTATAAAACATGGTTGACCGTAGTTGAATAATATTAAAACCAAGGGACTAATATTATAAACCCCAAGTTTACAAACCCTAAAATAAATATTATAAACATTAAAATAAACATGGTTGACCATGGTTGGCCATGGTTGATTTTCATATTGAGACAATCCTTGTCACAACTTGATGTTGGACCATGGTTGCTTTCCATATTGAGACAAAACTTGTAATAATGCGACGTTGGGCCATGCTTTTTCATTCTTGACCATGATTGATTTTCATATCGATACAATCTTTGTTAGAATGGGACTTGGACCATGGTTGACCATGGTTGATTTTCATATTGAGACAATCGTTGTCACAATGCAACATTCGACCATGGTTGTCCATGGTTGACCATGGTTGGATATGATTGACCATGGTTGACCATCAATGATATTAGAAACCCAAGGGAATAATAAATCCAAGGGATTAGTACTAGAACCCCAAGGGATTATGAACCCATGGGAATAATATTAAACCCAAGGGAGTATTATTATGAACCTAAGATATATAAACCCTATGATAAATATTATAAACACTAAAATAAACATTGTTGGCCATGGTGGATTTTCATATTGAGACAATCCTTGTCATAATGCTACGTTAGACCATGGTCGACCATGCTTAACCATGGTTGATTTTCATATCAACATAATCTTTGTGACAATGCGACATTCGACCATAGTTGACCATGATTGACCATGGATGACCATGTTTGATTTTATAAAACATGGTTGACCATGGTTAATGATAATTAACGTATTGAGACAATATTTGTCATAATGCAACACTAGACAATGGTTGAGACAATGATTGATTTTCATATTGAGACAATATTTGTCACAATGCAATGTTGGACCATGGTTGACCATGATTTATTGCATAAATAATGGTTGACCATGATTGAATAATATTAAACCCAAGGGACTAATATTATAAATCTAAGGTACACAAACCTTAAGATAAATATTATAAATACTAAAATAAACATGGTTAACCATGGTTGAGTTTCATATTGAGACAATCTTTGTTACAATGTGATGTTGGACCATGCTTGACCATGAATTATTTTCAAATCGACAGAATCTTTTTCACAATGCAACATTCGAGCATGGTTAACCATAGTTGATTCTCATATTGAGACAATATTTGTCACAATGTAACGTTGAACCATGGTTGACCATTATTGAATTTATAAAACATGGTTGACCATGATGGATACTATAAACCCTATGGATTAATACTAAAAACCATCAGATTATAAACTTGACAGAATAATATTAAACCCTAGGAATATGAACCCTTAGATTATTAAACCCAAGGGATTGGTATTATAAACCTAAGGGTATAATAAACCAAAGAGATTAAAATTATAAAATCGTGGTATATAAACCCTAAGATAAATATTATAAACCCTAAAATAAATATGGTTGACCATGATTAATTTCCATATTGAGACAATCCTTGTCACAATGCAACGTTGGACCATGGTTGACCAGGGTTGACCATGATTGATTTTTCATATCGACACAATCTTTGTCACTATGCGACGTTGGACCATGATTTACCATAGCTGATTTCCATATTGAGACAATCATTCTCACAATGTGACATGGTTGGCCATGGTTGACCATGGTTGGCTATGATTGACCTTCATTGACCATAATTGATATTATAAACCCAAGGGAATAATAAAACCAAGGGATTGATATTATAAAGGTATTTATACTAAAAGCCCAAGAGATTATAAACCAAAGGTATAATAAACCCAAGGATTATTAAGTCAAGTGAGTAATATTATAAACCGAAGCTATATAAACCCTAAGATAAATATTATAAATACTAAAATAAACATGGTTGACCATAGTTGGCCATCGTTGATTTTCATATTAATACAATCCTTATCACAATGCGATGTTGGACCATGTTTGACCATGTTTAACCATGGTTGATTTTCATATCAACACAATCTTTGTGACAATTCGACATTCATCCATGGTTGACCCTGATTGACCATGGTTGACCAAGGTTGACCATGAATGACCATGGTTGACAATGATTAACATATTAGACAATCTTTGTCATAATGTGATGTTGGACCATGGTTGAGGCAATGATTGATTCTCATATTGAGACAAGCTTTGTCACAATGTGACATTGGACCATGGTTGACCATGATTGAATTTATAAAACATGGTTGACCATGGTTGAATAATATTAAACCCAAGGGACTAATATTATAAAACCAAGGAATACAAACCCAAAGATAAGTATTCTAAACACTAAAATAAATATGGTTGACCATGGTTGGTTTTCATATTGAGACAATCCTTGTCACAATGTGATGTTAGACCATGGTTGACCATGATTGATTTTCAAATCGACAGAATATTTGTCACAGTGTAACATTGGACAATGGTTGAGCATGGTTGATTATCATATTGAGACAATATTTGTCACAATGTGACATTGGACCATGGTTGATCATGATCGAATTTATAAAACATGGTTGACCATGATTGATATTATAAACCCAAGGGAATAATAAACCCTAGGTATTAATACTAAAAACACAATGGATTATAAACCTAACAGAATAATATTAAACCCTAGGAATATGAACCCTTATATTAATAAACCCAATGGATTGATATTATAAACCCAAGGGTATAATAAACCAAAGGGATAAAAATTATAAACCCAAGGTATATAAACTCTAAGATAAATATTATAAATCCTAAAATAAACATGGTTTCCCATGGTTAATTTCCATATTGAGATCGTCCTTGTCATAATGCAATGTTGGACCATGGTTGGCCATGAATGATTTCCATATCAAGACAATATTTGTCACAATGTGACATTGGACCATGGTTGATTTCCATATTGAGACAATTATTGTCACAATGTGACATTCGACCATGGTTGACCATGTTTTACCATGGTTGGCTATGATTGACCTTTGTTAACCATGATTGATATTATAAACCAAGGGAATAATAAACTTAAGGGATTGATATCATAAACCCAAGGGATTTATAATAAAATCCCAAGGGATTATGAACCTAAGGGAATAATATAAAACGTAAGGGACAAATATTATAAAACCAAGCTATATAAACCCTAATATGAATACTATAAACACTAAAATAAGCATGGTTGACCATGGTCAATTTTCATATTGAGGCAATCCTTGTCACAATGCGATGTTGGACCATGGTTGACCATGCTTAACCATGGTTGATTTTCATACCAAGACAAACTTTGTCACAATGCGATGTTCAACCATGGCTAACCATGATTGTCCATGGATGACCATGTTTGATTTTATAAAACATGGTTGAAAATTAACCATGGATGACCATGGTTAACCATGATTATCATATTAAGATCATGTTTTTCATAATGCAATGTTGGACCATGGTTGACACAATGATTGGTTTTCATATTGAGACAATATTTGTCACAATGCGACATTGGACCATGCTTGACCATGATTGATTTTATAAAACATGGTTGACCATGATTGAATTTATAGAACATGGTTAACCATGGTTGACCATGATTAATATTATAAACCCAAGGGAATAATAAACCTTAGGGATTGCCCGCAGGAGTTTGATCTTGTGGCCAATGGATTGTCTGCTAAGTCGTTTGTGCTGTTGTGCAGGTCACAGGTTCAAGTCTCGTCTTAACCTGAGGGCTGTTCTTGTGGGCTGGGCGGTTCCTCCTAGCGGTTATAGTGGCAGCCAGTGGGATTCGACCCCATGTAACGCAAGTACGATACCACCGCCATTGCCAATTCCACTAGATATCAAAAAAAAAAAAAAAAATCTTAGGGATTAATACTAAAAACCCAAGGAACTATAAACCCAAGTGAACAATATTAAACCCTAGGAATATGAACCCTTAGATTAATAAACCTAAGGAATTGATATTATAAACCCAAGGGATAAAATTATGAACCCAAAGTATAAAAACCCTCTGTTGTGGAGGTAAATCCCCTCTGCGGACAGAGGCGATCCCTACCAGCCCAAATGGGGTCTAGCAACAATCAAACAACACTAACACGCAGGTTCGTAATTGCAAATCAAAGACCGATGATGAGGGCCTACCTGGATTCCAACGCTAGTACTTGCAGAAGAGTCGTCACTCTCGTTCCTTTGCTCCGGCTGGTCACAATCCCCACGATCCTCGTGAACGGACACCTGCACATGCAAAGAACGACACAAACACAAGCATAAAATCCAATAGATGCAACTATATATCAGTCAGAAAGGATATAACTCAATCATCATTACAAAGACAAAAAGAGTGGAACCATAATGATAGTTGTCTATTATTGATAAACAAAGAAGAATACAACCATATTTCTGACGTCAAATCCTCCTTTTGCTAGGTGATCAGCAGCACATGCCTTGTAAAGCTTGTTGGGAATGGGGAACAAGCCTCTCTCTTCTTGGTTACTTGGACAAGAATCTCCTCACTTTAGATTTAGCTTCATGGGAATGAAGAAGGCTTCTTGTAGCATGAGCTTAGCAATTCTCGGACTTTGGGACTTAGAATTTGGAACTTGGAGACTAACTTGTCAAAGGCAAAAGGACAATCTTTTATAGATAGAGGAGAAGGAGTTAGGGTCATCCACAAGATTCATGGGATTTGCTTTATCACTAAGAAGCTTCCATGAGAGGTGGAGAACTACTTCCCTTCTATGGAGATTCGAAGCCCAACTGAACTAACTCAAGATGGAATCAGTTCATGAATAGGTTAGGAAGAACCTTCGTAAGTTTGTTTGTTAAAAACTTTACCCAATTGGGCTGGCGCGATTGCGACTCTGAGACAGAGCACCAGCTGGTGCACCCTCTTTGGAGGATTTCCCCCATTGGCGCCAGTGATACACAGTGGAACCGCGCCAATTGAAAAAGGGCTATTTTTATGGGTATTTTGCAGAAGGTGTCTTCAGGGCATATGAAGTACATACTTAGGGGAACACAATGCAAGTGTTTCGAGGCTATGTCACTTCTCACAGGTCCCGGCATAAATCCTCCAAGGTGCAGGAGAAGGGGTAACAGGGACGGTGACAAATTACTGTGTAACAGATGCCCCCTAAAGCATGAGGCCCGAGAGAGAGAGAGGGGTAAAATGCTTTACAAGAACATGGCCAACTGAAAACACTGTCGCCTGAGAACCTGCATGAAGAAGTACATCTGATATCTCAAGTACATGATATATGTGGTATGGGCGCAACCATCCATGGCAGAGTACATAAAAATCCAGATCCAAGGTATGGGCGCAGCCATCCAGTAAGGATCGATAAGTAGACTCAGGCATGGTCGCAGCCATCCAGTAAGGATCGATAAGTAGACTCAGGCATGGTCGCAGCCATCCAGTGAATGGGTCATGTAATGATCATAATAATCCACAAAATCGCAACCTGGATCTCAACAGACAAAATCCAAGGTCTTGCGCTCCATCTCGACCCGAACAAAGTACAAGTTCAAGCATGCAAATATGGGAGTCGAAGTCGAACAGGAATGAACATCGTCTGATTACCAATCAATGATGAAAACTTTTAACAGACGCGAGAGGTACCACCAATAATGACAATGGTCCTCAAGGTACTATAGGTACAATCTACGGCGTGCGAATCAGTGAGCCGGTGTCGAACACCCGTAGAATCATTCGATCGGAGGCCAATGATGAAAACCTCGCGTTGAACACAAAGAACCTGCCATTGAGGCATGTAGGCTCTAAGTCACCTGAAGGGAGTCTCTAGGTCAATTTCCTAGATAATGAGCTGAAGTCGACAGGAAGTGACCTTGATCGAAGGTGGGCCATAATGTTTCCCACATCATCGACACGAGACAGAGAAGGATAAGATGTTTTGTGTGAGGTATCAGAGGGAGGTTGAGTATTTTGCAGAGGTCAACTTCTCTTGAACATATTGGCGGCATGATAGTGGACTTGGCACTATTTGACATCAAATGATCAAGGGTCATGGTGACGAGGTAATGAGCAGATGAGAGGTCAAACAGGATAACCCAAACCCACGGAGGCAAGTGTAAAAACAAGATGAGATGTCCCCACCCAGACACGAATGCAGACAAGTGCCATGTTCAAGAGCGACATACTGCCGACACGATAATGATTCTGGTTCCATTTTCCCCACCACTTCTGGCGAGTACCCCAGTTATTTTTATCAACAAGCTTCACGGGGATAGCATATGCTTGTAAAGCATCATTTCGACGGAATCCGATGTCATTAAATTTTAACGAGTCTGACAGAGGAAAAACTCGACGTCTTTTCATGTTTAGAGAGTTTGAAAAGATAGCAGAAAATTAAACTCCAGGGGGGTCCTTTTTCGTAAAGTGATGTCTCTCGAGTCCGAAAAAGTATAAAATAATGCTCGAAAGAACCGCCCAATCATTACGATCGAGGATTACTTTTCATGAGTAGTGATTTCGATCTGAAAAAGTAAAAAAGTGATCGAAACCACGTCACTTCGTAACCGTTAACGAACCTGAAACGACAAGGGTCCAACGATCTTTTCGTCTTTACACGATCGGACAAGGGTTTAAAGACGACCGCCTCTCATTTACGTTTAACGAGTCAAGAGGAAAAACTCAGCAATCTTTTCATATTTAGATGGTTAGAAAAGATCTAAAAGTAGACCTCCATTTTTATTCTCTTTAACGAGTCAAAAAGGGAAAAAAATAATCCGCAATCTTTTCATATTTTACGAGTCAGAAAAGAGCTTAAAGGTGACTCATCCTGGAGGAACGAGTGGTATAAAGGGCAGCAACTGGTTCCGACAATGGTGGACTGCTCAAAACATGTAATGGTCAAGAGGCTGGCTAATAAAACCACTCATCGTTGCGGTTCCTCAGGAAAGGATAAACAACCAAGTGAAAGTATATGATAAGCCAAAGAGATGGTTGCGATGGAATGAAACAACCAAGGCTCATCTAGCAGAATTTAGTGGATAGGCGGCAATCACAAGATGTGAATTAGGTATGGGTTCATTTTACACAAGCTTGAACCATGGAGAACTCTACTTGGATTCGGTTTCATGTTTACACAAGCTTGAAACAAAAAACTATGCTTGTTATGAGTTCGCATGCCCCCAGCGTAATGACGTAAAACGAGGTACATGCCCCCCAAGCTTCATTACATTCAACAAAGTGGATGGAAAGAAGGTTCACTTTCGAGATCTTGGAAAGACTCGACTGGTATTTTACGAGATCTTAATCAAAAGACTCAATCGGGAAAGGGAGTTGTTTCATTTTTTATGAGGTTGACACAGTAAAAGAACTATCCTCATAACCCTTGTTTCATTTTTTAACGAGCTTGACACAAGATCAGGAACTATGCTCGACCAGACCCAGTTTCATTTTTTAAGGAGCTTGACATAGGAAAGTGAACTATGCTCCGACCAGACCTAGTTTCATTTTTTAAGGAGCTTGACATAGGAAAGTGAACTATGCTCCGACCAGACCTAGTTTCATTTTTTAAGGAGCTTGACATAGGAAAGGAACTATGCTCCACTAGACCCAGTTTCATTTTTTAAGGAGCTTGACACAAGAAAGGAACTATGTTCCGACCAGACCTAGTTTCATTTTTTAAGGAGCTTGACACAAGAAAGGAACTATGCTCCGAACGAACTTCATCATAATGAACAGGAAGTCGTTGTTTCCAAGAGTGTCACTCCCAGTGGAAGGACAACATCTCGGAAGTCAGGACCCAATGCCCCCAGGACACGATGCACGACGGCGGCATCACTGGATACATGCACGAGATAAGTAGCCACGTAGTTGACCTGCGGTGGGGCAGATACAACCAGTGGATAAAAACCAGGAGGGGATGGCAGTTGCGCAAGAGGCACCGAGGGACTAAAGAATGATAATTGATCTATAGTGATAATTCTTCCGTCGTGTGGAAAACAAACCACACGGAAAAGTGAAGAGACAAGGGCCCCCATGGCATAAACATAGTCACGGCCAAGGAGAAGACTGAAATCTGGAGCACCTTGGGTAACCAGTACGTCTATATAGACGGTTTTGCCTCCCAAATTAATAGGAAACTTTGGGAGGATTCCTAATGGTTGACTGGTTCCTCCGTCAAACGCCAACAGATTCTGTGCGACTGGCACAAGATGTGGGGAGCCCAAAGCTTGCCAAGTAGTGAAAGGCATGAGACTGACAGATGCACCCTCATCCAAGACAATGCCAGGTATTGCCTTATCATAGGCATGTACTGTAATCTGGAAAGGCACATGGGATGGAAGGCAGAATGTAGTCAAATGACTCTAGTCGAAGGAAACGACTGAACTACTTGGTGGGGGAATCGTATGATTGCCCCCCTGCGCTACAGGAGACGAAGAAGGACCCTCTTGATCAGCGAGGATAGGAGGGTCGTTCTGAGACTCAGGAGAATCTGACGAGATGAGAAGAACATGAGCAGTAGAATCATGATGCTCCTCCGGAACAGAGTAATCAACAGGTTGTGAACCCAAGTCGATACTCTCTCCGACCAATGGTTGGTCTGGAGCAGGCTTGGCACAGCCAGGTTTGGAAGGAGGAGGACAGACAAGAGAAGAATCTAAGTCGATCTCTTTGTCCACAGGGAGGGGGTCAGAAGAGAGCTTATGATAACCAACAGGAAGTTGGGGTGAAGAAGCTGTAAGACTTTCCAAAACAGCGGAAGCTTTATCCATAAGTGGACAAAGGTGAAGGGGATGATTGCCCTCACATAGTCTAAAGGGGATTTGAATCTTCCCTTTCTTCTAAATGTTGTCAGTTGAAAGGGTGGCATCGCCATGAGCTTTAGAGGACGATGAGGGACGAGCCGGATCGCGAGACCATACTTCAAGGATCTTGGGAATGCCAGGACAATCATGAAGAAGATGGTCATCCTTGCACAATTTACAAGGAAACTTAACCTTTTGTGGAGGAGCAGAAGGTGTTTCGACCTTGGATGGACTTGGAGCAGTAACTGCACTTTTAGCCTCTCGCTTATGAGACTTCTTCTTCTTCTTCTTAGCCACCTGGTTACTTGAATCCAGGCTTTCACGAGGAGAAGTAGAAGATGAGGACGTAGAAACAGGCGAAGAAGGGGAGAGGTCCACCTTGGAATCAACATAATGTTGTTCGGGTGGAGGAGACGGTGGAATAGGAGTCATAACACTCGGGACCACCGAGGTTGAAAACAACCATATGGGCAAACCGATGGTTAACCCAGGCAAAGACAAAGTTGCCATATACGGAGCACCGTCATTTCCAAAAGAAGGAAATGGACTAGGGTTTCCATCTAGGGGAACACCTTGGCTGGTAGACTCGGGGAAGGTTGCCATTGAAAACGAGAAAGAACCCTACTCAAGCTAACACAAACAAGATCTAACCGGTAAATGTGAATCGTGGCCGAATAAATTTTAAGACACAGGAACAAAACTTGACCTTTTCATTTTTAAAGAGTCGAGAAAAGGACAAAAGATGACTCTAGTCGCCTTCGAATGTTTAATGAGCCTGAAGTGACAAGTGCTCAGATGGACCTTTTCTTTTAGGGAGTCTGAAAAGGAACGAAAGTGACTACTCTGGAGAACTAGGAAAAAAGGTTTACCAAACAAATCCGTAAAACTGCATATACACCTTGGCAGTCATATGAAAACCAAGGACTTTCCATACGGCAATCAATCTTCCCGAATGCTGTGTTCAGTGCGTTACGGCTTGTAAGGCGGCAGACACGGCTTCCTATGGATAAAGGATGATAACCTAGTGGGGTCTCCCCATATACTCGACGGTACATGGGAGCACAAGTCCGTACTAGACCACAATTGAGTCACAAAAGGAGGAATCACCCAACCTTGAGTGGAAACAAAACTGACTAGGTTTAACGACGCCGGAGCACGTCTCTAGCCTAGACCTCTAAATGTGTGTATTATGTTCCAATGCGTTGTTAGATTTATTCAGTTCATTTTAAAGTTGATCTTGGATTATGTTTCAGTTTTCAGGCCCTACCGTATGTAATCTCTCAAAATTCCCTAAATGCAAACTATATGCCAAAATATGTCATTTCATTCGATGAATGCTAGTTACGAGAGGGTTTGAGAGCTTTCACGCAAACGAAATGATCACAAAACAACAAAGAACCTCTCTAATGCAGCTAATGGAGATTAACAAACTTTTCTTTAAGATCACTAATCACTAATCAAAATGAAAAGTTCTAATTCTCATTAACTAATACAAAGCAAAAGAGATTTTTTCTTTTATGTTGATGGCAAAATGCACTAAACAAACTTTGAGAAATGATAACAAAAGAGTAAAAACACAAATTTCACTCAATGCAAACACATTCAGTTCCCTAAATCACAAAGCAAACCTCCAAAGAACGAGAAAAATCCCAAATATACCAATGAGCCGTGTAATCTAGGCTCAAAGCGAAACAAAGCAGAATTCAAGTGAAAACAAAGAAAGTCACCCAAACAACGCAATAAAATGATTAACAACCACTAAACGAGTGCAAGGGAGCAATCAGAAAGTTGACTGGACTAATAGAAGACCAAAACTCCTAAGAAAGGCTCGACACACAAAGCCACTAGATGCCCTAGGGCTAGAAATGTGAAATCGATAGAAAATGGAAAACATCCAAAGGGTAAAGGTAATCTATGCACAATTCACTTGAAAACTATGAAAATGTAATCTCTGCACATTCTGAAAATGAGAATTCTAATTATGCAAGTGTGATCTATTCAAGAGAATTCTCAAACACAAGATGATTCTAATGTAATCCAAGAACCAATCAAGTGCAAATCAAGAAAATTGGGTGAGAGTTCCAAAGATCAAAAAATAAAAACACTCAAAGGCGATTAACACTCATACACAATTTAGCCCCCCCCCCCCCCCCGGCGAAAGAGGGGGAATTTTTTTTGCAAAAACAAAAGCAAAAAGATGCAAAATTGTGAAAATACTGTGGCAAACCTCCAAGTAATGACCAAAGGAAATCAAATTAAGAATTTCTCAAAAAAGATACTCAAAACCAGTCAAACAAGACTCCAACACACTCAAGTAGTCGAAAAAAGGTACCCAGAACAAAAACCAAGCTCAGGAGGCTCAGAAACAAGCAAACTTCAAAAGTTCCCAGGCCTGGCGCGACTGTCAGGCTGAAAATAGCGCCTTTCAGTGATTGGCGCGGGTTGTCAATGTGCAACTGGCGCCAACGGGCGCGACTGTAACGCTATAAAAGAGCGCCAACCGAGTTTGCTATGGAAAAATAAAAAACAAACGAGCCAAAGCTAAGTCAACAGTACCCAGGTACACCAAGGGGCAAGAAGCAACACAGGGATTCAACCCAGAAAGCTAATCAAGTAGGAGAAACCAAGAAACAACCAAGAAACAAGGCAAGTTCCAAGCCGTTCAGCTCGTAAACCAAACCAGAGATGGACTGAAGTGGCGTTGATCTACTTTGCTAATGCAGAGCAATAGCATTTCGAAGGCTGTCTGGCCATACTTCAGGCTCCGTCTAAAGTTTACAAATCAAACAACAAGACAAAACGAAGAACAAGACAAAAATCCAACTCCCCAGTGGAGTTGCCAAATTGTTGTGGAGGTAAATCCCCTCTGCGAAGAGAGGCGATCCCTACTAGCCCAAATGGGGTCTAGCAACAATCAAACAACGCTAACACGCAGGTTTGTAATTGCAAATCAAAGACCGATGATGAGGGCCTACCTGGATTCCAACGCTAGTACTTGTAGAAGAGTTGTCGCTCCCGTTCCTTTGCTCCGGTTGGTCACAATCCCCACGATCCTCATGAATGGACACCTGCACATGCAAAGAACGACACAAACATAAGCATAAAATCCAATAGATGCAACTATATATCAGTCAGAAAGGATATAATTCAATCATCATTACAAAGACAAAAAGAGTGGAACCATAATGATAGTCGTCTATTATTGATAAACAAAGAAGAATACAACCATATTTCTGATGTCAAATCCTCCTTTGGCTGGGTGATCAGCAGCACATGCCTTGTAAAGCTTGTTGGGAATGGGGAACAAGCCTCTCTCTCCTTGGTTACTTGGACAAGAATCTCCTCACTTTAGATTTAGCTTCATGGGAATGAAGAAGGTTTCTTGTAGCATGAGCTTAGCAATTCTCAGACTTTGACTTAGAATTTGGAACTTGGAGACTAACTTGTCAAAGGCAAAAGGACAAGCTTTTATAGATAGAGGAGAAGGAGTTAGGGTCATCCACAAGATTCATGGGATTGGCTTTATCACTAAGAAGCTTCCATGAGAGGTGGAGAACTACTTCCCTTCTATGGAGATTCGAAGCCCAACTGAACTAACTCAAGATGGAATCAGTTCATGAATAGGTTAGGAAGAACCTTCGTAAGTTTGTTTGTTAAAAACTTTACCCAACTGGGTTGGCACGAGTGCGACTCTGAGACAGAGCGCCAGCTGGCGTGCCCTCTTTGGAGGATTTCCCCCATTGGCACGAGTGATACACAGTGGAACCGCGCCAATTGAAAAAGGGCTATTTTTATGGGTATTTTGCAAAAGGTTTCTTCAGGGCATATGAAGTACATACTTAGGGGAATACAGTGCAAGTGTTTCCAGGCTATGTCACTTCTCACAGGTCCCGGGATAAGTCCTCCAAGGTGCAGGAGAAGGGGTAACAGGGATGGTGACAAATTACTGTGTAACACCCTCAAATAAATCTTATAAACCCTAAAATAAACATGGTTTACCATGGTTGATTTCCATATTGAGACGATACTTGTCACAATGCGACATTGGACCATGGTCAACCATGCTTGACCATGTTGGTTTTCATATCAAGACAATATTTTTCACAATGTGACATTGGACCATGGTTGGCCATGGTTGATTTTCATATCGAGACAATCTTTGTCACAATGCAACGTTTGACCATGGTTGACCATGTTTGATTTTATAAAACATGGTTTACCATGATTGACCATGACGCATCATGGTTCACCATTAATTTCCATGGTTGACCATCATAGTTGATCATGATGAAAGAGATTTTAATCAATGTGGATCATGGTTGATGAAATTCAACCATGGTTAATCATGGTTGACCATCGTTACCCATTGTTGCTCTTGGTTGACCATGCTCGACAATGGTTGACTATAAAAAATTTGACCATGATCGACCATATTCAAGCATGATTAACCATCGTTGATCATGCTTCACCATAGAGACATTGATTAACCATTATGACCATGGTTGATGATGGTGGAGCATGTTTAACCATGGAAGATCATCATTGAACATGATTGATCGTGGTAGACGATGGTTGACATTGATTGACAATGGTTGAATATGGTTAAGCATGTTTAACTGGATTCAACCATGGTTGACAATGTTCAATTATATTAAATTATATTAATTAATTAATTAAAAATGATTTAAAGTCATTTATCTATATTAATTAATATTAATATAGTAATCAAACATGATTAAATTAATGTGCAATGTTATCCATTATTTTCAATTATAAATTATTTATAAAAATATTATAAAAAACCATTCTTATTAATGTTATTTAAAATTATTAAATTATAATTAATAAATTATTGTTATTTATTTATAATATTAATAATAATTATTATATATTTTTAATAATATTAATATTTAAGTATTGAGGGGTTTTCGCAGTGCATTATATTAGATATCATTTTGGGATTCAACTGCGTTAAGGAAATGATGATTGACACTATATGATTGATTTCACTAGTTTCAATCCCACTTCTTCACCTCTATGAGCATCACTCGATGCAATGAGTGCTAAGTGAACTATTCAAAAAAATCATGAGAAATTAGTCAATTATGTCTACCTCTCATGGAAATGATCATAGATGAATAACTTACTTAACGCAGTTGAATCCCAAAATAATATCTAATACTAATATCATTTAATAATAATTATATATATATATATATATATAAATTATTTTAATTCTAAATATCAAACAACATTCTTATGCCTCTTCTGCGTAAACCATCAAAAATAACTTAAACGCTTCGGCATATAAAAAATAAATAACATATATATATGCATGCGTTGATACACTTTACCTTCAGCTTGGCGAGGTTTATATAACCAATATTAGGTTATCAAATTGATGGTTATATTAGGTTTTGAAATACAATGTATTTTACTCAAGCTACTTCTATATCCTGAGGCTTCACCTTGGGAATCCTATTAATCTACATTGTTTCTATGGTCATAGCTTGGATGTCGCCCGCTACGTACAAGTATGAAAAGAGGGAACTCACCTTCCTCTAACCATTACTCTAGGTGAATCCACAAAACCATCTTTGTCAAAAACTTAGCATAGTTACCTAGCTAGCCCATGTATACATTGTCTTTATTTTATTCTTTTAATTCACTTTCTTCTGGCTACATTAAACATTGCATGAGCTCTGATTTTCTCCTCCGATTTCACAGTATTATAAAAATACTACATCAATATTGCATTGCATTATATAAATACTACATTAATTCTCTATGTGGATTTCCAATATTAATGAAACCTGTTGTCTCGATAATTACACTCCTTTGTGTCGTACCCCTTTTTGAAAGAAAAATTATTATTATTATTATTATAAAATTATTATTCGATTTTAAAAGTTTTTTTTTATAAAAATATAAAAAATTGAAAATTTATATTATAATATAAAATACTAATAATTTTCGATGGGGATGTCTTAATTGTTGGACAAGTGGTGGAGTAAGCAACAGTGGCGCCTGTCCAGCCTCCACGCGTGCCTCACCCCCATGTTTAATAAATGTGATAGCAAGGGCCAACGTGAAAACCTGTCACCCACGACAATGGCTATTAAATATCGTCCTTGGATTTGGTTACGCATTGCTTGGTCGTGGTGGGAGATGGTAGTGTTGTGCAATGCAGTAAAGGTGTTGGAGCTCTTGCACGCCTCACCGAGGTCTAGGCCTTGGGGAGAGGCAGAGAATCCAATAACTGGTGCACAGTGCAAGGTGTGTTGGTAGCGTTGGATGATCCTTGGGACCCTAGAACATCCAGGGAGAATGAACAGGTTGGCATTCTTGTCGGCCCAGTTCATTTGCATGATGCAGTGCAAGGGACAGGAGAAGATCCAAGGCTGACAATCTTTGGCCAAGCACTGGTGAATTATCCTCTTTTGGTTCATGAGCAGTGGGGAATTTTTTCAGGAGACTGGTGGTTTGGCACTAATTGGCACTTGTGGCAAGACTTTGGTTTCTCAAGGCCCCCGCTAGGAATTACAGTGGGGAAGGGCTCGATTAGCTAGAGGAAATACACAGAGGAAAGTGTAGAAGAGGTGGCGGGACGTCGTGTTCAACTTCTGAAGCCCTGTGCTAAGGAATCATCGTCCCTCTTTGCCTGGGTATGGAGAGTTGATTACAGTGACGACCGGTGTGGGATAGCCCCTCAATTCTCTTTGGGGCAGTGGTAGAAGTTACAATGTTTTTTGTTGTTGTGTGGGGTTGGGAGGGTGTTTGCGTCTGTCACCCTTTCAGGGGTTTTGGGTACGCCGAGATGCCTCGCCACTGAGGGAGACCATGTTGTGGGGGTGGAAATCTACAACAAGCAGGTCAGCCAGAGCGGGACAATGACATCTTATCAGGTTCTTCGGATAGTTGTGAGACAGAGGAGAGAGTCGATGGCTCCCCTGGGCATGTGATTTCTCCAACAACGTTGGAGTCTATCGCTGCTCAAATCCAGAACATTCAAGTGAACATGGACAACCTCAGGAACCAAAGGTATGATGACCATAACGAGTTGGTAGCTTTCATCAATGACATTCAATTTGGCCAAAGTGAAATCATGGAACAATTAGATAATCTGCGATGCTAGCAAAGGCATACCAATGAACACCTTCATTATCTGGAAGCGAAGGTGGAGCATATTGATTTTCATATGCACGAATATGCTGGCTATTTTGCAACTCCCCTTGTAATCCCCCCAAACCCCTCCTTAATATGTTGCTTTCTGTTATGTTTCTCTTTTTGTTTACAGTATGTATGTCATGGCTCCCAGCCCGCTAGAAAATAATCCATAAAGTTGGTAGCTCATGTTATCCTCAAGTCCCAATCTCAACAAGTTTGGTCGGACTAAGAAAAAGGGGCCTATTAAAATGCATTTTGTACTCTTCACTTTGATGTTGATATGATGATTGAACTTTAACTCACAAAAAAAATTAAAGTATTAATAATAAATATAAAGGTATATGTTTTTACTTACATTTTTATAAATATTTTGACTATTTATTATAAAAAATAATGGACATGCTCCTTGTTAAAGGTTTTGCAATTTGCAAATGGGGTAGCAAGCTAAGTGGGCTTGATTGTGGGGAAAAACTCCACAGTTAAGCGCGCTTGAGCCAGAGGAGTTCTGGGATGGGTGACCTCCTGGGAAGTCCTGGTTACCGGGTGCAAGCCCCGGAAGTGATGATTGATGCTATGTGATTCGTTCTCCACATTTCACTAGTTTCAATCCCACTTCTTCACCCCTGTGAGCATCACCCGATGCAATGAGTGCTAAGTGAACTATTCAAAAATCATGAGAAATTAGTCAGTTACGACTACCTCTCATGGAAATGGTCATACGTTTGAATGACTTACTTAACGCAGTTGAATCCCAAAAATGATATCTAATATAATGCACTGCGTAAATCCCCCATACATAAATAAATAAACTAAACTTTTTTTCGGGTAGGATTATTTATTAATATAGTGAGCACAATATTTATCTCCATTATTTCCTTATGTGGGATACAATAAATATTCAACATACACGAGTTTTCTAAAACATGATATTTTTTTTATATAGTTATTTTAATTTAGAGTGTTTGTTTTGAGATAATCATTTTAAAATTTGAAAAATTTATAATAAATTAATTAATTAATATTAAAAATATGACATATATTATTTTAATGTAGAATGTTTTTGTTTAAATATTATGTTTAAATTTTGAAAGATTTATAATAAATTAATTAATTCATATTTAAAATTAAATTAAATTTATGATTTTGTAAAAAATTATGATAGCTAGAACATATAATTACTGATACTACTAAGAATCACATGGTCTTACCACTAAGAATCACATGGTCTTGTTGAAACCCTTGGTCTATTATGATATACCATAAACAATACTAAGCAAGGCTAGTTGGGATTTAAAGTGAGTGACATTATCACCATGAGTCTCAACCACTCGGGATATACCCCTTATAGGTTATTTATTAGTGTATGCTATCTTAGGAGTTAGTGATGAATTAATGGGTAACTTTATTATGACCAACTATGATGACCATGATTAACCATAGTCAACCATTGTTTTATTTTTTATTTTTTAAAGATATGGTTATGTATTCTATTAAGAAAATTGATTTGAAGACCAGTACCTTTTACATATTTTTCCATGAAATGCAAATTGTTATGACCATGTGGTCCAAAAGTTCAAAAAATGCCTATATATTCTATCCTGTATTCTGTAGCTTGCTATATTAAACTGATGGATTCCATATATTCCCAAAGAAACCCCTCCAAAAACTATAAATCTACATAACATTGATAAAATCTATATGTAAAAAAAGGACTGCATAATCCTCAGAGCCTGGTTCCCCAACGCTTCTTCTCTTGTCTCCCCACCCTCAAAGGGATTGCCTTCCTATGTGCCTACAAAAACATTGTTATCACCATCACGGCCATTGGATGAGTCTTCATGAAGTGACCCTAATTCCATATGCTTCTCGCTACTATCATTCAAGGGAACTTGGTCCTCTGCACCACTCTCATTTTCCCTCTACAAATTTTCTAAGTGAAATTCCATCATGTCCATGACCAGCTAAAGTTTGTTAAGTTTGAGTTCAAGCAAATTCATTCAACGAGCCATCAAATTGTTTTGAACCCTCACTCCTTCTTAGAATAACTCCGCATGACACGAAATTAATGATATATAAATTCAAGTAATTCTGCAATTCTTGCAAGCGTTGGGTCAAAACCTTCCTCCCTACCTCTCAAATAATTTGTAGCCACCCCATCCCACATTTAGCCACTTTTACAAGCTCTCTAGGTAAACACATTGATTTGAGAGTTACTATGAAGTGACTCAACACCCAAGTTCCAGTTATGGAAGTGAGGTCTACTAACCAAAAACTTATTGAAACCTATCAAGGACATCATATTACCTAGGTGTCATACCACAACCCCTAGTGCTCAGACCCAAAGTCGGAACTTCTTTTTAATTGAGCTCACAACTCAACTACATGCATAAGTTATCGTGAGTACGACTGGAAGGCTAGAGTCGCAAGCACATGCCTCTCTTCGTGCAGTTGCAACCGAAATATCGTAGTTCCATGCCCACAACTATGAAATCAGTGCCACATTTTCAGGGCTATCCTACAAGCCATTGCCAAGAACTTTCTAGAATTAAGTCTAAAACAAACACAAGTCTATAGGATAAGTAACAAGGCTAGATCTTTCCCAAACAAGCCAACATATGATAAATTTATTGTCAACATATGGTAATCATGATAATCTGCAAGTCATGATTGCATATATGTCTTATTCTCCTTAACTTCATCAAGGAATCTTCAAGAAGGCCCAATGCCCTATCAAAGGATCTGCAACAACACTAGTTAGCCTCTGCATTCACGTAACCATTCAATAGCTTATAAAATCATGAACAAGTTCCATAATAAGAGCACATCCTTTAACCATTCCTATAAACATCATATAACCAAAATGAATCCATGAAAAATTAGTCATAAAATCAACACAATAAAAAATACATGTGCTCATTGGTCACAATAATAGATTAACTCATTTAACATATGCAAATGCCAACCAAGTCAGGGACTTCCACTTACCACCCAACCATAGATTGGGCTGAACCAAATCTCTCTTCCAGTCAATCACCCTCTTGTCATATTCCAAGCATGAATGTGGGATCATATGGGTTAAACCAAAATAAAACCAACCAGGGCTTCCAGAGGCCAAACCACCTCAACCCTAAACCATAGCGATTTCACCTAAACCAATCCAAAAATCACTTTCACCAAACAAGCCTGTATGCCTCCAACTTTCTTCACCACATCTAGAGGAATTTTTCTATCTTCACCCATCCATCAAAAGTTCCAAGAGAAAGCACATCTCAACCCTTGAACCTTGGGAATTTCCCGAGACCACCTCACCATGATCCAAAGTCTATTAGCCATACAAATCTTAAACCAAAACAAGGAACCCACAACACCATGGCTATCCAAGAAATGACAAGGAAAGGCTTAAAACCACTATAATTCCAAGAAAATCCCATGCCAATGACAACAGAGCAACCAAATAACCAAATGCATGTACCATGCATCTAAATCTCGTCAATGGAATCACACATGCAACCTGTTACCTACAATGTCTTCTTGTTGTATTTTCTTTTCCAACCTTTTCCTTATGCTCCCTTTCTTTCCTTTGCTTGATTTCTTGTCCAAGTGTTTCCTCTCTCTTCTCTTAGAGCTCTATCTCTGAAAATGACGAAAGCTAGAACTGAAAAAAGCTAAGCCAAATCTATCAAAAGTCGTGAATTGTTTCTTTGATGCCTTTTTATCCTTGATATCTAGTCTCTTCCTTTCATTTTTCCTTTTTCTTTCAGTTTCCTCTAATTTCTGTCAAATTTCCCTTGCATGCATATTTGTGTCTCATCATCTCCCTTTTCTCCTTTTTGCTTTATTTCTCGTATGAAATTACCATTTATTGCCTCTTTCCTTTTCCAATTTCCATAGACATTAATACCCGGAAGTGATGCCCATTATAGTGTTTTTCCCTCCGTTTAACTTGGAATACATGTCCCATGACCTTGGGTTAATTTATTTACATAGAAAATATACCCAGGGATTTTACAATCCCCTCCCCCTTGGGGGAACACCGTCCTTGGTGTTCTATGACACTTATGACCAACAAAACATATTGTCGATGGAGCTTTATACACAACTCGATGCATTATCTACAATGAAAATTGTTGAAAACGAGGACAAATATATTGCTTATTGGAGCTTTATAACACAACTTGATGAGGTATTTATAATGACACACACACACACACACACACACACACAGATATATACATATCAAAAAACCATTTTCTTCAACCAGAAAATAAAGAAGGATATAATGCCTGCATATGATAAGTCATATCCCATTTAGGGTCATCAGGCTCAAAGTGCTTTCAGTGCACTTTAGCTTACTCTATTTCTCTGTTCTGGAGCACGAGTTAATGTTTCCACTGCAATATGCATTGTCTCTTTGGCTGGAACTCTCTCTCTGGTTCCACCTACAATAAAGATCAATCAATTACATGATCAACATCTTGCACATATCTCTTAAGCAATGAAACATGGAAAACATCATGGACTTTCACTTTTGGTGGAAGTGCAAGTCTGTAGGCCACTAGTCCAATCCTCTTAAGGATCTCAAAAGCCCTGCAATATTGAGGTGCCAACTTGGCACATGACCCAATCCTAAAGGAGCTCCTCTTGGGCTTGATGTGCAAGTACACTTGATCCCCAACCTAAAACTCCTTGAATGCTTTATGTTGATCTACATAAATCTTCTACATGTCATGTGTCGCCTTCAAATTCCTTTTAATAACTTGCATATCCCACTCCATCTCAGCCAACATATCTAGTCCAATCAACACTTTGTTCAGTAGATCACTCTAGCTAATAGTAGTATTACAACTCCGTCGGTAGAGAGCCTCAAATGGGCTCATATTCAATGATTCTTGATACCCATTGTTATATGAAAATTCCACCAGTGGAAGATACTCCTCCCACTTCCTCTACTGATGCATGACATACATATTCAACATGTCCTCAAGAATCCTGTTAACCTTCTTTGTTTGTCCATATGTTCACAGATGATAAGTTGTATTGAAGGGTAAATCAGTCCCCAGGCCTACAAACAACTCCTTCCAAAACTTAGAAGTGAACTTGGCATCTCTATCTGATATAATATTCTTGGGAACTACATGCAACATCACTATCTCCTTGATGAATATCTCAGCTACTTCACTAGATGAATTAGTAGACTTCATTGCAATGAAGTGAGCCACCTTACTCATCCTATCAACCATAACCATGATGGAATCATGATGACTTAATGTCCCTAGCAATCTTGTAATGAAATCCATGTAAATTGCCTTTCATTTCCATTTCAAAATCGGAATAGGCTACAACAAATCAACTGGATAATTGCATTCAACTTTCGCCTTCAATACCGAGTCTTAAATTTGTCTATCAAGAGGAAGTAATGCCAAATAAAGTAGAACCTCTTTGTTTTAATCCCAAGAGACCATGGAAAAATCCACAATCAAATATGACTCAAGGTTTCAACACTCAAACATATGCACAACCACCACAAAGTAATTGGACTGTACCCATGCCTTGGCAACCTTGGCCTCAACCTTGGGCACAAGGATGGAAAAATCCTTATGGAAAGTATCCTCAATATCCTCAATTTCAACAACCTTACCCTGTTTTTCCACCACAATATTTTCCTCAGCTTGTTCAACCCTCCCAACCTCAAAATGCAAACCCACAACTTTCACTACCATTTCCACAAAAGCGAAATCAACTGCCTGCTCAGCCACTTCCAAATCTAAATAATAAAAACTCATAGCATGTTTACAACATGGAAGGGCATAATTTCTAAACTTACAAGATAAATCCATTAGATCTAAACAATTTCCAACTTATATCTGGTAGAGTATTGGAAAATAAGTTACCATCCGTTGTTATCCAGGAGTCTGAGAAGGATAACCTCTCTGAGAAAGAGGCATCTCTTCATCAAGAGGAAAATCCTAAAAAAAACCACCCTTGTACATTATGGTGATACTCCAATAAACTCAACTCCCATTATAGAACAACCTTGAATTTCTAGTCAAAATCCACCTTTTCCTGAAAGATTGAAAATTTCTGAATGGGTAGAAAAGCAGATTGTGTTTCCTGATTACAATATGATAGATGAACTGAAGAATGTTTGTATAAAAATTACTTTGTTACAATATATCAAAGAAATACCAATATTTGTAAATACAATTAGGGAGTTAAGTATTAAAAAACCAAGAAGAAAAAGGAAAGAAGTTAAAAGAATCTAGTTAGTTGTGAAAATTATAGATATCATGATGGGAAAGACAAATAGTTCAAAATATCTAGATCTAGGAAGTCCCATTGTGAAAACACACATTAATGGTGTTGAGATTCCAAATACATTGATTGATTTATGAGCAACCATAAATATCATGAGTAGACAAACTATGAATAAATTGAAACTTCCTAATGTTCAATATACACCTACATTATTGCAATTAGCAGATAGATCTATTATCAAACCTGATGGTGTGTTAGAATATGTATTTGTGTCCTTAGATTCTTTGGAATATCATGTTAACTTCATGATCTTGACACCCAATAATAATCTAGGAGGACAACCATTGATTCTAGGTAGACCATGGTTAGCTACAGTCGATGCTTTTATAAGTTGTAGATATGGTGATATGTTGATCTCTTATGGAAGTTCGAAAAAGAAATTCACATTATGTCCTCCTGAAAAAACAATAATAGAAGTAAAAAGTGAAGCATGGATAGATGATGATAATGAAAAGTTTGATATACGACCAATTTTTTGCTACTTCACAAATAGATGAAGAAGATCAAATTTTCAATTTAATGGAAAATAATGAATCTTCCTAATATTGTGAACAAAATCAAAGTTTTAAAAAACAACGTAATATTGAATATCTATCATCTCGTCAAACGACTTTAAATTCTATGGATAGATTTGGCAATTCTTTAATAGAAATTTTTCCAGGGAAAACTTTGAATATTAATGATAATCTGGAAGAATATCAAAAGAAAGAATTAGTGAAGATGTTACAAGAACATTCCTCTGCTTATGCATGGGAATACACTTATATGAAAGGAATTGATCCTAACACTTGTATGCATCATATATATATTGAAGAAAATTCTACACTAATCTGACCACCCCAAAGGAGAAGGTATCCAAATCTAAGGGAAATTGTTAAAGAGGAATTACAAAAATTGTTAAATGTGAATTTCATTTATCTAATATCAGATAGCCAGTGGGTCTCACCATTGGTAATTGTTCCAAAAAAGAATGGAAAATGGAGAGTATGCATTGATTATAGGGAATTTAATAAAGCTACTTTAAAATACCATTTTCCACTTCCTTTTATAGATCAAGTCCTTGATACATTGGCGGGGAAAAAGTAGTTTTCATTCTTCTATGGTTTTAGTGGATATAACCAGATCCAAGTAGCTCTAGAAGATAAAGATAAAACAACCTTTACCTATCCATGGGGAACTTATGCTTATCAAGTACTTCCTTTTGGGTTATGTAATGCACCTGCAAGATTCCAAAGGGAAATTTTAGGCATTTTTTCTGATCTAATTCATGATTGTGTGGAATTTTACGTGGATGATTTTACTGTCTATGGAAACTCTCTTGAAGAAGCTCTTAAAAATTTGGAAAAAGTTCTCATTAGGTGTAAAGAAGCAAATCTCTCATTAATCCATGAAAAATGTTTTATGATGTTCACTGAGGGAATTGTTTTAGGCCACTATATTTCAGGAAATGGAATCAAAGTGGATGCATCTAATGTAGAAGTCATTTCTAAATTATCAGTTCCAACTTGTCAAAGAGATGTTAGAGGTTTTCTTGGTTTTACTAGCTATTATAGAATATTTATAGAAAACTTTACAAAGATAGCCTCTCTACTTTTCAAATTTCTTACAAATGATTGTGAATTCATTTGGAATTATGGCTGCCAAAAATATTTGAAACATTAAAAGAAAATATTTCTAAAGCACCCATTTTAAGATGACCAAATTGGAAACTACCTTTCACATTTCGACAGATGCCTCAGATACAACTTTAGGATCTATATTAGGATAGAAAGATTTAACTCCTTATGCCATTTACTATACAGGAAAAAAATTGACCCTTGCAGAGTTAAATTACATTGTAACAGAAATGGAGTTTTTAGCTATTGTACTTCCCATCAATAAATTCAGACATTATATAACTGGTTATGAAACCTTCATTCACACAGATCATTCTACAAGTATATATTTAATGAATAAATCAATTACTAATGTCATAATTACAATATGGTTATTGTTATTACAAGAATTCAATATTACTATTTTGCATAGACCTGGAAAGCAAAACAAAGTTACTGATTTTCTATCTAGAATCCAAAATGATAATAATGATGTTCATGTAGAAGATATTTTCCTTATGAATATCTTTTTGCAATATCTATTAAATCTCCTTGGTTTGTGCTAATTATTTGGCTACAAGGAAGTTACCATCATACTTATCTCCTCGAGAGAAAAGAAAGGTTATTCAAACTAGTGCATCTTATTCATGGATAAATGAAGAATTTTACAAGACAGGACCTGACTTAATCATTCAAACATGTGTTAGAGAGGATGAAGTACCAGAGATATTAAAAGCTTGTCATGATGAACCATGTGGAGGACATTCTAGTGATAAAATAATTTCCTATAAAGTCCTTCTCTTAGGATATTATTGGCCTTCTCTTTTTAAGGATGTCAAAGAATATGTTAAGAGATGTGACAATTATTAAGGAATGGGGAAGTTTGTTCCTTCGAATGAAATGCCTCTACAACCTTAGGTACTTATTGAACCTTTTGAGAAATGGGCTTTGGATTTTTTTGGTCTAATCAATCCACCATTAAGACAAAAAAGGTACATTCTTGTTTGTACAGATTATGTCACAAAATGGGTAGAAGTTAAAACACTTCCTTTTGCTACTGAAAATGTTGTAGTTTCATTTCCTTTTTAATATATTTTCACTTGTTTTGGTGTCCGAAGGGAATTTGTGACAGATCAAGGTACTCAATTTACATCCAAGTTGGTATAGAAGATAATGGAGGAGTACAAAAATCAAACATCAGAAGTCTACTCCATATCATCCACAAGCCAATGGACAAGTTGAATCTACCAATAAAGTAATTGAAGTAATTCTTACCAAGACTGTGCATTTGCATAGAAGGGATTGGGCAGAAAAGCTTCCAGAAGCTTTATGGGCATATCGTACCACATGGAGAAACACAACAAGACACACTCCTTATGAACTTGTTTATGGAAAGCAAGTCTTGTTTCCTATTGAGTTCCAGATAAAGACTTTTAAAACAAAGTCCAAATTGGGTCTTGATCTATCAGAAGCCCAAAGACAAAGAATGGAGAAATTGAATGAACTTGATGAGATATGACAAGATGCTATTCATAGAACCAATATAGTCCAACAACAAATATCCAGATGGCATGATAAGTTTATCAAAGAAAGAAAATTCCAGCCTCGTGATTGGGCATTTCTTTTTCATTCGAAGTTTAAATATTTTCAAGGAAAATTTAAAACTCATTGGCTTGGTCCTTATGAGATTGAAACTGTCTTTGATAATGGAGCAGTCAAAATCAAAACCATTGATGAAGAAAAAGTAATTTTCCTTGTAAATGGTCATAGATTACGAATATATCATAAACCATTAACAAAGGAAGAGTTCATAAGAAATTTGCAAGATAATCTTGATTTGAAGTTGATTAAGGAAGATTATTCTTCCTCTCCAACTTAGCCTTCTACTTTCTTTTTCAAATATATATATATATATATATATATATATATATATATATGAAAATATTTTTTTTGTATAAACATGAAAACCAACATTGTTGGCATGTTTATACATAAAATCTAAGTTGAAAACCAAGAATTTTGGGCAACATAGATTTTCTTCTTAATTCCCTATTCGTGTCCCATTTCCTTTTATTCCTCTTTTTAAAAATAAGACAACTACAAAATTTTCAATAATATGCAGCTCTCATGGAATTCCGTAGCTGACTTGACATATTGTAACTAGGGAAAATGAAGATCATGGCAAACACAAATTGAATGATGATTACATCTAAAGCAACTTGAGTACAACCTACAAAAGGATAAATCCAAAATCTATAAGGCAAAACAAGAGGTATGTAAATATTAGTTAGATAATAAAGGAAAAAAAATTGAATTATTAGTTTAAATAGATGTATGACCGTTGCTACCGCCATTTTGTGTAATGATTACTTTCATTACGACATGACTTTAGTTTTAACGAAAATATCTTGTCAAAATTGTATAACTCTGATATGAAACCTTGTTATCATTCAAATTCACTCTCTTCCTTTCGTATAACATTCCACTTCCTTCGCATACCATCACAGTTACTTACATCATAACCATTCCACTTTTCCTTGTTTCATTGCCGAAAACGCCTCGCCTATTATCCAAATTCCGTCCTCCATAACAAAATTCCTTCCATAACCCTATCAAAGAGATAAACTAGGGATTAATACTTCTTCAGCATGGGAGTCATTATACGCCCAAAGCCAAATGGGGCTAAATTTCTTAAAGGATACCCACAGGTGAAACAACAGATACAAGAAGCATAGTGGTTAGGGTTTGTTGAAAAATTTGATAGGCATGAGAAAGAAGTTACAAAATAATTTTCTTGGGCATATGATGGTATAGAAGAAGAGATTGGAGACATTAGATTGGTTTTGACATAGTCATTTGTAGCAGAAGCTACTGGATTTGAAAGAATTGGGGAAAGTTGGTTCAAGAACTGAAAGATCAAGGAGAAAGAATGGGAAGTCTTCCTTAAAAACCCAGGTATGGATATCTCTATCTTTAAGAAGGGAATTCCAATCACAACCTTAAAGAATAAATGGAGAACTTTTCTATTGATTATTCAAAATTCATAACTTGTGAAGGTAGGTTTGGAAACATGTTCTTTTACCATGCTCGCCTGATGATGAATTTTCTTGATGGTAATGAAATCAACCTACCTTACTTCCTACTTAATAGTTTGAGAAAAATGGTTGGAAATATTCAGAGGAAAATACAGTCCATAGATAATGCCCTGTACCATCATGGGTTAGTGAAAATTTTAATTGAAGCTCATATGAAAAGCAAAGGGGATAAATGGGAGGATTTTCTTATTAGAAATAATTTCAAAGAAGTTGAGCAAGAAGAACCTAGTGATAAGACCAGAAAGAGTAAAATAAAGTTGCTCTCAAAACCTAAGGAAAACTCACCTACACAAGAAACACAACAAAACCAGTATTATGATGATGAACCCCTCTTATAATTGTGTTGGAAACTCTTAAGCAAAAAAATGTTAGAAGAAAGATAGTCAGCAATAAAGGGGAAAGCACATCAAAAGGGGAAACAAAACAAGAAAAGGCTAAGAAGTGTCCCTATACTAATGAAAAAATCACCTTCAAATATAAGAAGAAGTGCAAGGCTTAACAAGCCAATACATGCACAGTCTCAACAATCTCCATAATTTGTCAATTTAGAAGAAGAATAGGAACTGAGAGTTGCATCACTAGTTGCAAGTCCAGCTAGGAGAACTCTAGAAATTGATCTAATGAGGCAAGAAATATATGACTACATAGAATCTCTAGAACAAAGAGCTACAGGAAAAATTGTTAAATCATCTTCAAACCAAGAAGAAATTATTCATTTTGATCCTCTACCCTGTAACATCATGGGTTAGTGAAAATTTTAATTGAAGCTCATATGAAAAGTAGAGGGGATAAATGGGAGGATTTTCTTATTAGAAATCATTTCAAATAAGTTGAGCAAGAAGAACCTAGTGATAAGATCAGAAAGAGTAGAATAAAGTTGCTCTCAAACCCTAAGGAAAACTCACCTGCACAAGAAACACAACAAAATCAATATTATGATGATGAACCCCTCTTATAATTGTGTTGGAAACTCTTAAGAAAAAAAATGTTAGAAGAAAGATAGCCAGCAATAAAGGGGAAAGCACATCAAAAGGGGAAACAAAACAAGAAAAGGCTAAGAAGTGTCCCTATACTACTAAAAAATCACCATCAAATATAAGAAGAAGTGCAAGGCTTAACAAACGAATACATGCACAGTCTCAAAAATCTCCATAATTTGTCAATTTAGAAGAAGAATAGGAACTGAGAGTTCCATCACTAGTTGCAAGTCCAGCTAGGAGAACTCCAGAAATTGATCCTATGTGGCAACAAATATATGACTACATAGAATCTTTGGAAAAAAGAGCTACAGGAAAATTGTTAAATCATCTTCAAACCGAGAAGAAATTATTCATTTTGATCCTCCAGAAGAACCCCAAATTGTAAACACTATTAACCAGGAAATCTATGAATTGGAGGTACTATATAGACACTTGAAGCAGGAATATGAAAGAATAAAGGCACAAATTGAAATACAAAGAAATCAAAATGACAACATCTTGTTACAACTTGGTTTATGGTATGATAAAAACAAGAAATTGAAAGCCAAAAATCAATTTCTTAAGAAAAAGGTCACAAGTTTGCAGAACATAATTTTGATGAAGAAACCAAGGATGGCAATCAATATCAGGAAAGCAAGAAAAACTAACTTAGATGTTCTTTCTTAGGCCTCTTAAGATGCTGAGTAACAGAGAAGGATTACAATTTTTGAAATTTTGTGAATGAGGACATGCAATGTCTTCTGTGTGGGGGAATGTTGAAGCCCAAAATTGTCTCTTTTTGACAACCTTCCTACACTCCATCCTCCTTATTTTTTACTCTAATTGAGCATAAATTTACAAGGTTCATGGAAATAGTAGGTAATTAAACATATTTCATTTCATAATTTTCATTTTTCTTTATTATTTAACTTAATATTTGCATGAGCTACTGAATTGCACCAATTCTGCAGCTAATGATTGATTCTGCAGCAAAGTTGAAGGTTCGATAGGTTCCGAAACTCTAGCCGAGGAACGAGACATATGGGAAGGTGGCTAATAGCTGGCACAACAATATTTTCCTATATTCATGATCTGGATCAATGATAAGAACACCACATAAGGCCAATCAACGCAGAAGTCAACCAACAAAGAAGGAGCCGAAGGCAAACCAGGTGAGTGAGGAAATTAATGGAAGCAGATATTTAGCCTCATGATTTTCTTCTCCGATAGAAACTCATGAGAAAATCATGAGATATTATCTTTTTATGATATTTTTAGTCTTTGTCGAGTAGGATATGCTCATAAATCTCTAAACAGTTATTGATAGAGGTTATAAATCTACCTTTCGGCACGACAAACACAATCTTGAATATTATTTTGAAAACTTTGTTTTATAGTGTTTTATTTGATATCCTTGTTGTGAATTATCTTGATGCATATATAATCATTTGAAGGAGTTGTGTTGTTACCTACATCTCGCAGGAGGCCCCCCTGGAGTTATAAGTTTTTATTGTTTTCAATTAACATTTCAATTCTGCATTTTATATCGTGTTTAATTAGTTCATCTAATTGTCTTGTTTCAATTGTTAATGAATGATTTTGAAAGTGGTAATAGAGTTCATAACAGAGCATGTTTTGTTTAATAATTTTTTTGTAGGATGAATGGGTGAAGCTGAGATCTCTTATGCACATGAACAATAGTATAAAAAAGTGTGGATTGATTTAGGATTTGCAATATAATTTGAGTTACATCTGAGTTTAACTTACAATTGAGTGAAGAAGATTTCTATTAAGTGTGATATTTTATATTAATTTCCTTTTATATTGAAGCAATTTGGGTTTGATTTGAAAGTAATTTTATTTATGCAAGTGTGATCTTTCTTTTGAGTAAGTGTGATTGTTGGATAGGTAAATCCCCTCTGCGGACAGAAGCGATCCCACTAGCCTAAAACAGAACTAGCCACAATCAATTCACGCTGCCACGCAAGTTACTAGTTGTACATTAAAGGTGAATTAAGAAGACCAACCTGGAATCCAACGCTATAGTCGAGGCAGAGTTGGTATTCCCGCTCCCTCGCTCCGGCAGGTCACAATCCTTGCGATCCTTGCAAACGGACACCTGCACATGCAAAGGAAGAAACAAATACAAGCATAAAATCCACCAAGGCACAACTATATTTCAGTCAGAAAGGAAATAAATCAAACATCACTATAATAGACAATGAGATTGGAACTATAATAGCAGTCGTTCATTAATGAATAATAGACAAGAAAAGTTACAACCAAGGTTCTGACGTTGAACCTCTCCTCTGGCTGGGCGAGCAACTATATGTGTCTTGCAATGTACCTCCTCTCCGGCAGCATAACCTCTCTATGCTTCACTATCACTCACGACAAGCGTAATCACAACTAGCATTCCTCCAAAAACTAGCTTGTCTAATGCATGAGGACAAATATTTATAGATGGAGAAGGGAGAAAGATTCGATGAACCAGGACACCCATTGTGGATTGGCATTATCTCTGAAAAGCCACTGTGGATAGATGTCAAGGATAGATGATGACTCTCGACCTCTATCAGATGGATTTTACCCTCAAAAGACTTCGTGATCTGAAGGGAAAAAATAGATGGGCGTGCGTTTGTCAAAAATCATTACCAAACTGGGCTAGCGCGGGTGTTGTTCTGTGACAGAGCGCCAATGGTCGCGCCCTCTTTTGAGGATCTCAGTGATTGGCGCGGGTAAGATACTGTGGACCTGCGCCAATGGAAAAAGAGTACTTTTCAGGGAGAATTTGCAGAAGGTGTCTTCAGGGAACATGAAGTACATACTCAGGGGAACATAATGCAAGTGTTTTTGGGTTATGTCATTACTCACAGGTCCCGGAATGCGTCCTCCAATGTATGGAAACAGGGCGATAGGGACGGTGACCAATGGTGACAAATTACTGTGTAACAGATGCCCCCTAAAGCATGAAGTCCGAGAGGGAGAGAGAGGGGTGAAATGCTTTATAGGAACACACAAGAACACATATAGCTGCCACCGAGGATCTGCATTGAGAGACACGACTGATAGTTCAATTACATGATGTACGTGGTATGGTCGTAGCCATCCATAAGAGAGTACATAAATAATCTAGATCCATAGTATGGACGCAGCCATCTGGTTAGGATCAATGAATAGACTCAGGCATGGTCGCAGCCATCCAGTGAATGAGTCATGTATCAAGAATCATGCCTGGATTACAACAGACACAATCCAGGGTCTTGCGCTCCATCTCGACCCGAACAAGAGTACAAGTTCAAGCATGCGAATATATGAGCTGAAGTCAAACATGCATGAACATCGTCTGATTACCAGTCAATAGTAGAAACTGTTAACAAACGCGAGAGGTACCACCAATAATGACAATGGCCCTCAAGGTACTATAGGTACAATCTACGACGTGAAAATTAATGAGCTGGCGTCGAACACCCGTAGAATCATTCGATCGGAGGCCAATGATGAAAACCTCACGTCGAACACGAAGAACCTGCCATTGAGGCATGCAGGCTCCAAGGCCCCGGAAGGGAGTCTCTAGATCAGCTTCCTGGATAATGAGCTAAAGTCGACAGGAAGTGACCTTGATCGAAGGTGGGCCATAATGTTTCCCACATCATCGACACGAGACAGAGAGATAATGTTGTGAATCAAGATCATGTGAACTATCAGATGGAGGTTGTTTCTTTTCAGAGGTCAACTTCTCTTGAACATATCGGCGGCACGATAGTGGAATTGGCAGTATTTGACATCGATGGATCAAAGGTCATGATGACGAGGCAATGAGTAGATGAGAGGTCAAATAGGGTACCCAAGTCCATGGAAGAAAGTGAAAAATATGAGATGAGATATCCCCACCCTGGACACGAAAGCAGATAAGTGCCATGTTCAAGAGCGACATACTGCCGACACGACGGTAATTATGGTTCCTTTTTTCCCCCGCCATTTCTGGCGAGTACCCCAATTATTTTTAACAAGCTTGATGGGGATAGCATATGCTTGTGGTACGTCATTTCGACAAAATCCGATGTCATCAGGTTTTAACGAGTCTGACAAAGGAAGAACTCGGCGTCTTTTCATGTTTAGAGAGTTTGAAAAGACAGCAGAAAAGGAAACTCCAGGGGTGTCCTTTTTCGTAAAGTTGTGTCTCTCGGGCCCGAAAAAGCATAAAATAATGCCCGAAAGAACCGCCCGACCATTACGATCGAGGAGTACTTTTCATAAATAGTGATTTCGACCTGAAAAAGTAAAAAAGTGATCAAAATCACGTCGTTTCATGACCATTAACGAGTTTGAAACGACAAAACCCGGTAATATTTTTATGTTTTAACGGTCGACAAAAAGAACTTAAAACGACCGCCCCTTATTAACGTTTAACGAGTCAAGAGGAGCGACTCAGCAATCTTTTCTTCTTTAAGTGGTCAGAAAAGAGCTAAAAGCGGACCTCCATTTTTATTCTCTTTAACGAGTCAAAAAGGAAAAAATACTCGGCAATCTTTTCATATTTTATGAGTCAGAAAAGAGCGTAAAGGCGACTCGTCCTGTGGGAACGAGTGGTATAAAAGGTAGCAACTGGTTCCGATAATGGTGGAACTACTCAAAACATGTAATGGTCAAGAGGTTGGCTAATAAAACCACTCATCGTTGCGGTTCCTCAGGAAAGGAAAAACAACCAAGTGAAAGCGTATGATCGGCCAAAGAGATGGTGGCGATGGAATGAAAACAACCAAGGCTCATCTAACAAAATTTAGCGGATAGGCGGCAATCACAAGATGTGAATCAGGTATGGGTTCATTTTTACACAACCTTGAACCATGGAGAACTTTGCTTGGATTCGGTTTCATGTTTACACAAGCTTGAAACGAAAAACTATGCTTGCTATAAATTTGCATGCCCCCAGCATGATAACGCAAATCGAGGTACATGCCCCCCAAGCTTCATGGCATTCACAGAGTGGATGGAATGAAGGTTCACTTGGAAAGACTCGATTTTGAAAAAGGAGGATGCATGCCCCCTGGGCTTCAGTCACGCGCCCGGGTCAGCGGCCGTCATCAGGATGACGGACTGGATGTTGAGGCATTTCCTGTGGAAATAAGACCATTTAGGAATGGTAGATGACTATATGTGAAGTGTGAACCGGGGAATGGAAGTTGGTCTACGATCTTGATCGTCCTTCCTTCGTGCGGAAAACACATCACTCTGAAGAGTGAGGACACAATTGCACGTATGCGATAAATATAGTCTCGCCCAAGGAGTAAATTGTAATCTAACGGACCTTGGACTACCATGACGCCCATTTGAACGGTCTTCCCTTCTAATGTGATAGGTATATTGGGAAGAATTCCTAAAGGTCGATTGGTTTCTCGATGAAAACCTGTAAGGTTTCTCATCTCAGGTAGAAGCAGTGGCGAACCAAGTGCTTCCCAAGCTGTTGAAGAAAGGATGCTCATAGGAGATCCCTCATCAATAATGGTACCGGCCATAATCATTCGGTAGACTTGGACTATAATTCGAAATGGTATGGAAGCTGGTAACCGAGGATTGCCTAGTTGATCCCAATTGAAGGAAACAACTAGGTTGCTTCGAGGTGGGACCGGATAAACGGCCGGATATGACTCTGATGAACTTCCTTCCTGCTGCGAAGGAATGAGAGGGATGCTCACTTGATCATTAGAGTCTGAGTTTATGAATAGAATTTGGACGGTGTGGTCTTCATTCTTTACAGCGATAATATCATCTGAAGATGGAACTTCTGAAGGCAAAACCGGGTCAACTGTCATCTGGACCTTTGGAATTTCGTCTGGTTTGGATTCAGATGGTTCATCCTTGATGATAAACACTCCCGGAACAAAGTGGTGCATAGACGATGAACGTAAATCAACACTCTTTCCGACCAGGGACTGGTCTGGAACAGGCTGAGCACAGCCAGGTTCGGGAAGAGAAGGCTGGACCAAAGAGGAATCATGCTTGATCTCTTGGTTAGCGGAGAGATGATCTGTAGTTGCAAAAAGACGCTGATATCCAGCGGGTAGTTGAGGTAAGGGAGCTGACAGACTTTCCAAAAGACGGGAGGCTTCATCCATAAGTGGACAAAGGCGAAGGAGATGATTACCTTCACAAAGTCGACAAGGGAAACGAACCTTCCCTTTTCCCTTACCAGCTGATAAGGTATCATCAATCTGTGACGACGAGGGGCGAGTTGGGTCACGGGACCATATATCTAGGACCCTGGGAATACCAGGACAATCAGTAAGAAAATGGTCCTCCTTGCATAATTGACAAGGAAACTTAGCCTTCCGCGGAGGAGCAGAAGGTGGCTCTACTTGAGGTATACTCGGGGTAGATGCGACCTTTCCCTTGGGAGACTTCTTCTTTTTGGTCTTCTTCTTCTTCTTCTTAGCCACCTGGTTACTTAAATCCAGAGTTTCACCAGGCGAAGTAGAAGATGAGGACGCAGCAATAGGTGAAGAAGGGGAGGGGTCCACCTTGGAATCAACATGATGTTGTTCGGGTGGAGGAGGTGGTGGTGGAACAGGAGTTATCACACTCGAGACCACCGAGTTTGAAAACAACCATACGGGAAAACCGATGGTTAACCCAGGCAAAGACAAAGTTGCGATATACTGAACACCAACATTTCCAACAGAAGGAAATGGACTAGGGTTTCCATCAGGGGGAACACCTTGGCCGGTGGACTCAGGGAAGGATGCCATTGAGCGAGAAAGAATCCTACTCAAGCTAATGCAAATAAAATCATGCCAAGGAGGTTCCTCTAGAGACATGGTCTCAATAATAGCTTCGTCGGAGAGAAATGTTTCTCTTAAGGAATCCGAAGAAGCCTCGTCTAGAAGCCCTGAGGATGGAGTAAGCGTAGAAGAGGGAGCCGAGGCAGCAATGATTTCAACATAATTAAGCTCGGCAGGACTCAACGGCATCTGGTCGCCCCAGGAATCTATTTGGTCTGTGGGAGGTATGATCCATGGGTCAGAACCAGTAGTGATCATATTGACAGAGGCGATATTTGGAGGAGGGAGCGGAAAAACACCCATAAGAGCGGGATCTTTGAAAAGTCCAGCTCCCAAACTCTCAGATAATTTGGAGGTATGCTCCACAAACGGAATGGTGCCTTCGGAAGAAGAAGCAAAGAAGGATAGCTGGTCAACGGTAACGATCTTCCCTTGATGAGGGAAACGAATGATTCGAAAGAAAGATGAAGCAACAGCTTGCATCGCGTATATCCAGCTACGTCCGAGAAGGAGGTTGTAGGTTAGAGTAGCATCAACGACTTCAACTTCCATCTCGACCGTCTTCCCTTCCAAAGAGATTGGTAAACGTTGGAGTATACCGTAAGGACGGGACGCTCTTCCATCAAAAGCTTCCAAGGTAGTAGGAGACTGGCTCAGCGTTGGAGATCCAATAGCTTTCCAACAGGCAACAGACATGATGCAAGTTGAGGCACCTTCATCAATGACTGTACGATGAATCGTCTTGGAATCAATAATCACCTGTATGAGGAAGGCGATTTGGGGAGGCAGTCTCTGAGTATGGCGTTCTAAGTCAAACGTGATTAAATCCGAATCAGTCGGGTCTATGCCACCAATGGCAGATAGCATGGACTTCCTCTGAGAAGGGCAACTCTGGAGAACCTCTAACGCGGACATAGCCGACGGAGTCTGTGCTAAGTCCTCAACGATATTGTAGTGCTGTGCAGCACGAGCATTCGGATTGTAAGAGGATTTCCGGAGTACTCCTTTTGGAGGGGGTCGAAGAGGCGTCTCAGTGGTAGGTCTCTCAATGTGGAGTGGACCTGAACTGAACGGAGGAGCACTAGAGGGAACCTCAGGCTCCTTCCCGGCAGATGGCGGATAATCTTTTGTTCGAGTACTGATATTAATGGGTACTGTACCAGCCATAAACACTTGAGAACCAAAGGAAGAGGGAGGTTGAGAAGGGTCAGCCACCATTTGAGTTTTTTGAGTGTGTTGGGTGGGAAAGGGCTCTTTGAGCACCGCAGGAGTCCCAGGGGCGCCTTTTAACAAACGACTAACTTCGGACCGCCTTGGGCAGTCCTTGGTATAGTGATCCTCATCACAGATAAGACAAGGATACTTGGGTTTGCGTTTAGTGCCGTCCTTGGGTTGAGGTTTTGGGGCTTCCTGTTTGGGTTGTTCTGGCTTATTTTTCGCTTTCCCTTTCTTCTTCTCTTTCGAGGCCTTGTTTGCCGTATTGGATTGGACGGCATTAACCTCAGAAGTAACATTTGAAACAGGTGGTGCCTGGGAAGGTTGTTCATTCGAAGCAATCGATTTTTGCTTCCCAGGGTTTGCGGGATTTTTCTTTGAGGATGAACTAACCGAACCAATGATACCGTCAACAGTGGGTGTTGGCGGGGCTTTAGACGTTCCTGGTCTTGGGGCATCAGGCAAATAATCATATAATGTACCTGATTGAGAATAAACTAAATCGAGGTACTGAGCGCGCGCAATAGCTTGCTCTTCAGTAACACACGCTCCCATGGCAATATCCCGGGCTATTGGAGGAACGAACGAAGTCGTAAACCAATCGGTAAGAAGCTGGTCGGGAATCCAAAATTTGATCATACGTCTACGCCGTCTCCATTCATGGATATGATCAGAGATATGCGTAGCCGTCGTTTGTCTTAAGGAAGTGAGGAGGTGTGTACCCGTTTCATATCGAATGGGTAACTGGAAATGAGTGAGAAATGCCATAGCCAAAGAATTGAAATCCTGAAAGGACCCGCGATTAAGTTCGATATACCACTTAGCGGCAGAGCCAGTGAGAGTCCTTTGAAAAAGGCGAAGCCGAATTGAATCATCAAGCCATGAATTAGATGAACACCACAAATGATAAGTCATGACATGGGCTTGTGGGTCTTCATTGGCTTTACCATCGAATTTTGGACAGTCACCAGGAATTTTAGTTGGAACCGGAGGCCAATAAGGATTATGAAGAATAGGATCATTGGTTAATTTGGACACATCCGGTAATTCTAAAGTCGCTAAGAATGGTAATTGAGGATTGAAAGACATCTGGGGCTGCTGGTAGGATGGAGCACCAAGGTTCCAACCAGGTGGTGGTTGCCCCCATGGGTTTTGTTCGGACAAATTTGGCCCCATAGTGTATTGGCCATAGGGATTTGTATTTTGCCCCCCAGCATAAGGATTACCAAACGATGCTGCAGATGCGCCATATGGCTGTTGATAAGTCTGCGAAGGATTCGCCTGCAGTTGTTGGTAGTTCTGGTATGGGGCGAACAAAGGTTGCCCTTGAGGTTGCTGGTAGCCATACGGTGGTGGGGCTCCAAATTGAGTTTGAGCACCAGGCTGGGTTTGATAAAAAGTTTGTGATTGAGCCCCAGCCTGCATTTGAAGACCAGATGGGTTTTGGGGTCCCGTTTGGGGCCACGGACCGGATTGAGCAGCGCCAGTAGGCTGTCCTGTAGGTTGGGCTATCTGGCCAGAAGGAAAACCTTGTTGATACTGAGGTTGGCCGACCTGTCCAGAAGGTTGTACCTGCTGATACTGAGGTTGGCCTACCTGTTAGGATTGGAACTGGTGTTGCGCAGCTAAAGGTTGTCCTAACAGACTAGATGGCTGAGAGGGCTGGGCAGTTGGTTGGCCCAACTGTGTTTGAGGCTGACCAGCTTGCCCAGAGGGTTGTGAATACTGGACAGTAGGCTGACCAAGTGGTTGAGTAACTTGTCCAGATATTGGACCATACTGGACATTGGATTGGTTTGGGTTAATAGTTTGTTGACCAATTTGTCCAGTGGGATAACCTTGCTGGATACCAGGTTGGGCTTGTTGAAAAGATGACTGACCTGAGTTACCAGAAGGTTGCATATAAGAAGAGAAAAAGGGACCACCAACAGCAAAAGGGTTTCCATGAAAGGATTGTCCTTGTTGGTCTTGGGGGGGTTGTCTTGGAGACTGCGCAGATGAAACTTGACCACCATGAAAAGTGGTGGAGGTCCAATCAATTGACAATGGGACTGATACCTCAACAACTGGTTGAGACGAAAAATACGGATCGTATGGCCCCTGTATTGGGACATTTGTCATGGGATCAAAGACTCCGAACAAGGAAGTCGAGGGACGACTAAAAATAGGAGTCGAAGAGGCTGCACAGACCGTTGGAGCGGTTGTGACTGAGGTAACAGATGGACTGCGACTTTGCGGAGTAAAAGGCTCCGTAGTAGGAAAAGTGTGTGGTGACCAAATGGAACCCGTGAACGGAGTTCCAGAGGGCATAGTATCTCTTAAAGCTTTATAGCCTGGTGGTAAATTTGTAGTAGTGGGAGTACTACTAACATGTATAGGGTCCGTTGCGGTGGGAATTTCACCGCTCGTTGCAACGGACTCATCAGTCGTTGTAGGGGACAAATCATCCATGTCAGAGGAAACAGGTGGGACTGACACACGAGGAGAAGTATAGTCCCAAAAAGGGACACTGTCCTCAAAAGATTCCCACGTAGGGTTCCAATGAAACTGGTAAGTCTCATCACCTGGGGCACGAGAACTAAGTGGTTGTATACTTGGAACCACAGGAAGACTCACAACCGGTATCTCGGCAGAAGACGAAATTGGTAATTCCGCCAGGATGAAACTTCACAAACCTAGGGAATCTACCGAGACAACCCCTACTCAAACTAACGCAAACAAAATCTAATTGGGTAAATGTTATCGTGGCCAATAAATTTTAGGACGCAAAGACACAACTTGACCTTTTCATGTTTTAAGAGTCGAGAAAAGGACAAAAGATGACTCTAGTCTCCTTCGAATGTTTAATGAGCACGAAGTGACAAGATGCTCACAGGCACCTTTTCTTTTAAGGAGTCCGAAAAGGATCAAAAGTGACTACTCTGGAAAACTAGGCAAGAGGTTTACCAAACAATCCGTAAAACTGCTTATACACCTCGGCAATCAGATGAAAACCAAGGACTTCCCGTACTGCAGTCAATCTTCCCGAATGTTGTGTTCAGTGCATTACGGCTTGTAAGGCGGCAGACTCGGCTTCCTATGGATAAAAGGTTTTAATCCTATAGGGGTCCCCCAATATATACGCGACGGTACGTGGGAGCACAGTCTGTATTGGCACCTATCGTTTCACCGTGGAGGAATCACCCAACCACTCGACGATAATCTACCAGGTTTAAAGACGCCGGAACACGTCTCTAACCTAGACCTCTAGAATGTTTGCATTAGATTCCAGTGCGTTGTTATGTTCATTGAGTTTATTTTAAAGTTTATCTTCAATTATGTTTCAGTTTTTTGGTCCTACCGTATGTGATATCTCAAAAACTTCTTAAATGCGAACTACATGCCAAAACTATATCATTTCATTCAATGAATTCTATCTACAGGAAGGTTGAGATCTTTACACAAACGAAATGATCACTCAGCAAACAGCAAAGATCCTAATGCAGCTAATAACAAGAAATGAAAATTTTTTCTTTTTCTTTTTAATAGCAACAAATAACAATAAACACTAACTAATATGATGCAAAAGATCTTTTGTTTTTCTTTCCTTTAAGATGGCATGATGCATTTAAACAAATCTTAAGAGATATTCACAAGTATAAACAAACCAAGTTCACTCAATGAAATGGAACCAATTCTGAAACACCAAGATGAACTATCCAAGCAAGGAGAAACACAAAGACTTTCAATGAACCATGTAATCTAAGTTCAAATGAAGTCGAGCAAAATCCAGAGAAGCTAGAAGTGAATCACCCAAAGCATAGAAGACCAAGCTTTAACAAACCACTAGATAGGTGCGGAACACAACCAACAAGTTGACTGGAAAATCAAAAGACCGAAACTTCCCACAGAAGGCTAGACACGCGAAGCCACTAGATGTTCTAGGGCTAGGACGAAAATCAATAGAAATAAGCAAACAACTGAAGGATAAAGGAAAAACCAGTCAAACAGAGGTTCAACACACTTCCAGAGGCTGTAAAAGATATAAAAAGATAAAAATCTGAGTTGAAAGAGCTTCCAACCAACACACAGGCAAAATTCACAAGGCTGGCGCGACTGTCAGCCTGCAACTTGCGCTACCAAAAGATTGGCGCGGGTTGCTGTTGGGCAAAATGCGCCAACTGGCGCGACTGTCAGAATAAAAACCGCGCCAACAAAGCTTGCCGGCTTAAAAAATAAATAACACCACCCCAGGCCGGGCTGACAGTGTTCATATGGATCAAACAGTAAAGAACAATCTCAAAACTGACCCAGAAAGCTCATTCACTCAAGCAAGCAAGAGAAAATGAACATGCAAGACAAGTTCCAAATAGCTTCTCCCCAGCGGAGTCGCCAAATTGTTGGATAGGTAAATCCCCTCTGCGGACAGAGGCGATCCCACTAGCCTAAAACAGAACTAGCCACAATCAATTCACGCTGCCACGCAAGTTCCTAGTTGTACATTAAAGGTGAATTAAGAAGACCAACCTGGAATCCAACGCTATAGTCGAGGCAGAGTTGGTATTCCCGCTCCCTCGCTCCGGCAGGTCACAATCCTTGTGATCCTTGCAAACGGACACCTGCACATGCAAAGGAAGAAACAAATACAAGCATAAAATCCACCAAGGCACAACTATATTTCAGTCAGAAAGGAAATAAATCAAACATCACTATAATAGACAATGAGATTGGAACTATAATAGCAGTCGTTCATTAATGAATAATAGACAGGAAAAGTTACAACCAAGGTTCTGACGTTGAACCTCTCCTCTGGCTGGGCGAGCAACTATATGTGTCTTGCAATGTACCTCCTCTCCGGCAGCATAACCTCTCTATGCTTCACTATCAATCACGACAAGCGTAATCACAACTAGCATTCCTCCAAAAACTAGCTTGTCTAATGCATGAGGACAGATATTTATAGATGGAGAAGGGAGAAAGATTCGATGAACCAGGACACCCATTGTGGATTGGCATTATCTCTGAAAAGCCACTGTGGATAGATGTCAAGGATAGATGATGACTCTCGACCTCTATCAGATGGATTTTACCCTCAAAAGACTTCGTGATCTGAAGGGAAAAAATAGATGGGCGTGCGTTTGTCAAAAATCATTACCAAACTGGGCTGGCGCGGGTGTTGTTCTGTGACAGAGCGCCAATGGTCGCGCCCTCTTTTGAGGATCTCAGTGATTGGCGCGGGTAAGATACTGTGGACCTGCGCCAATGGAAAAAGAGTACTTTTCAGGGAGAATTTGCAGAAGGTGTCTTCAGGGAACATGAAGTACATACTCAGGGGAACATAATGCAAGTGTTTTTGGGTTATGTCACTGCTCACAGGTCCCGGAATGCGTCCTCCAATGTATGGAAACAGGGCGATAGGGACGGTGACCAATGGTGACAAATTACTGTGTAACAGTGATAATTATATTTTGATATTTCTTTCAAGCAAGTGTGATGTTTCTTTCAAGTAAAGTGTGATATTTATTTTATGCAAGTGCAATGATTTTGATTTCATTTCTGTTAAAGAGTGACATATTTACTTTCATGTAAGAGTGATAGTTGTTAAGAAAACATGTGCATCTCGATATCTCAATTTAATTTAGGAATTGATTGAACAATAAAGACTTATAGTACATACAATGCACATACATTTCATCGGTATACTAGCCCTAGTCGATAATTTATGTAGTAAGTTAACATCAATTAAATTACCAAACACTTCAATTGCTCAAAAATAGTTGCACACTCTTTAGTCCATTCAAACTTCTTCCCTTTCCTCTGCAAATATGTGATAGGATAGCCAATATTTGAGAAGTACCCGATGAACCACCTGTAATAACTTTCTAGTCCCATGGATGATCTCATCTCATCCACATTCCTCGGAGCTAACCACTCCATGATAGCCTTAATATTTTATGGGTCCACTGTTATCCCCTCCTTGGAAACAACATGTCCCAAGTAATGGATCTGAGTCTGAAAGAAATTGCACTTATTAAGCTTGGCATACAATTGATTCTCTCTCAACAACCTCAACATTTCTGCCAGGCGCTCTACATGCTCCTCTTCAATCTTGGAATATACCAATATATCATCAACAAAGACTATCACAAACTTATCCATATAAGGGTTCAACACATTGTTCATCAAACATATGAAGGTGGTTGGAGCATTGGTAAGACCAAAAGGAACCACCATGAACTCATAGTGCCCATACCTTGTACAAAATGTAGTCTTGTAGATGTCTTCTTCTTTGATGTGCACCTGTTGATATCATGATCTCAGATCAATCTTGGAAAACGCTACAACTCCCTTCAACTGATTAAACAAATCATCAATTCGCGGCAATGGGTACTTGTTCTTGATAGTCACCTTGTTCAACTACATGTAATCAATTCACAATTTGAGAGTACCATCCTTCTTCCTTACAAACAACACTAGTGCACCCCAAGGCGACACACTTGGCCTTATGTATCCCTTATTAAGCATTTCTTTAAGATGCAACTTCAGCTCCACCAACTCTATAGTGCTCATCATGTATGGTGCCTTAGATGTTGGTGTTGCTCCTAGTACCAACTCAATAAAGCATTCCACCTCCCTATGAGGCGACACCTCTAGAATATATGCAGGAAACACATCCTGATACTGACACAAGACAAGATACTTTCTCATGACCTCATCATCCTCAACATCCTTGCCTTTGTCACTGGAAACTTGTACTGTAAACAACAAACATTCTTTCTTGTGATAACGCTTGGCTTGCATAGATGTAACCATTATCACTAATGTAGGCTTCTTCTTTCCTTGCAAGACTCTTTTTTCTCCATCATCATCTAGGCATTCAATGGACTTGTCATAGAAATACATCTTGGTCCTATAAATGAAAAAATAGTCCATCCCCAAAAGCATTTTATATGAACCCAAAGGAAGCACATTTAGATGTGAAGATGTAGGCATACCATTAAGATCAAATCCACAAGATCTCACCCAGTGATGAAATATTCTCTTGGTCTGTGTAGCCAACTGCACTGACCAAGATTTTGCATGCACTTCCTTATTCAACTGACATTAATCCACCAGGTCAAAACTAAGAGATATAATTAGATCAGGGATCAATCAAAATAGAAACAACTTGATCACAAAGCTTACCTTCCATCTCGATAATAAATGTTTGATGACATTCCTACCTATTATCCACTACTGCATAGATCTGAGGAATGCTCTGGCCTACATCCCCAACTATCTGCTCCTTCTGCGCATTGTAAATCTGAGGTCTGCCACCCTAATGTGATGGAAAATACCTCCTGCAATGCTCTCCACCACATGGCCAACACCTCAAAGGTTTCCAACCATTGCCTTTATTCTGTGACTCCTGAGGTTGAGACCAATGTCCTCTCTTAGTTGCATTGAAATTCTTATGAGGTCCTACATTTTCCTTTTCATTTGCATCCTGAGATCTTCCTCACTTATTAGGCCATTTTCCTTTTGTTTTCTCATTACCTTTTCAGTCCCGCTTGAACTCAGGTTTGTGCTTAGATTTCTCATAACAATGCTTCAGCTTTCCAGTTACTTCCTCTAATGACCGATGCTCATCATACTCAATCTAATCCTTGAATGCTAATGGCAGTCCACTAATGAACCTTTGGACTTCTGTTTTCTCTTCCTTGAGGTAGAGCATATGCCTCAACAACTCTAGAAATGTGGTCATGTACTCTTCATTTGTCATGGAACTCATCTTGAGTTCATAGAATTCATTGGGATTTCCATCACAATACCTCTTAGATGGGCATTTCTTTGTAAAGAGTCTTTCAAACTCATTCCAAATCATATACTATTCCTTGATTCCTTTGACATGCTTAACATCTTCCCACCAACTTTTTTCCTTTCCCATGAGACTGAATGTGGTAATCTTGGATTTCATGTTATTTGAGTAATCATGAAATATGAAGAACTTCTTCATCCCAAGAAACCATGCTTTTGTATCTTTTGATTTCTTCACTTCTCCATCAAAAGTAAGAGGCTTGGCTTTCTTGAAATCCTTTGGAAAGTATCCCCTCTCACTCCTCCTATAAGGATGCTAGCGATGATTACAATGATGTCTCTTAGAACCAAAGCTAGAATATAATCCATGAGTGCTAACCCTCCTATCAGGTGTATCCAAGGATCTTCCACCTCTCACTGTATCATACCTATCCATATTGTACCCATTTCAAGACCTGCTTCCATCTACACCATCAATATTTTCTTCTTGTCCCTGACTGATCCCTATTTATCCCTGCTTCTGCAAACATGTAAGGCTCTGAAGAATCACTGCATTAACCTCAACTTTCTTTTCTTGAGCTATGGAAAGCCTTTCCTGTGCCTCAATCAGTCGCTCGTTATCTTTATTTCAACTCATTATTTCTTCCTTCAAACTTCTCAATGTGTTTTCCAAAATAGGAGAATGTCCCTCTCCCTATTGCTCAATTGATCTCTCCCATCCTACCAATGTCTCTTCCAGCATGTACGAAGATTCATATGAATTGTACTTAGCTATTCTTCTCTTCATCTCTTGGCCTTCTATGTCTTGAAATATGTCATTGTTAGTTATATAAAACATAATAAAAAGACATACCTCAAGGTATCTCAGGGGAGGTTATTGCATCTGCACAGGCCAATCCAAATTAGCATGATACAACATCACAAGCATATCAGCTCATACATGGATATCATAACCATAAAAACAAGTAGCTAACATGCATGCATGATGAACATATAAACAACTGACATGCATGCATAAAAATATGCATTTTACCCGAGGTCTAGTGTTGCAACCTCGCTCTAATACCACCTTGTAACCACCCCATCCCACATTTACCCACTTTTACAAGCACTTGAGGTAAACATGAGCTGAGAGTAAGTATGACATGACCCAACACCTAAGTTCAAGTTATGGAAGTGGGTTATACTAACCGAAAACATACTAAAACCTCTCAGGAACATCAAATCACCTAGGTGTCAAAACAAAACCCTTGGTTCTCAAGTCCTAAGATATAAATTCTTTTTAACTGAGCTCGTAACCTAGCCACATGCATAAGTTTTTATGAGTGTGGATGGAAGGCTCCAGTCACATGGACAAGCCTCCCTTTTTGTGGTTGCAGTTGAAATCTCCTAGTTCCATGCATGTGGTTGTGAAATCAATGCCACATTTTTAGGGCTAGCTTACAAGGCACGACATAGAACTTTACAAAATCAAGTAAAAAAAAAACGATATGATAAGTAACAAGGCTAGATCTTTCCCAAACAAGCCAATATATGATAAACATTTTGTCAACATATGGTAAACATGATAATATACAAGTCATGAATGCATATGTTTCCAAGTCTCCTTAACTTCACCAAGGAATCATCAAGAAGGCTCAATGCCCTCTCAAATGAGTTGCAACAACACTAGTTGTCCCATGCATTCACCTAACCATTCAATATATTATCAAATAATGAGCAAGATACATAACAAGAGCACATCATTTAACCATGCCTATAACCAACATATAACTAGAATGAATCCAAGACAAATCAATCATAAAATAAACACAATGACCAGTACATATGCTCATTTATCACAATAAGGAAATAACTCAAATAACATATGCAAATGCATGTAAGAAAGTCAGGGGCTTCCATGTACCACCCGACCATATATTGGGTTGAACCAAATCTCTCTTTCAACCAATCACCCCGTGCCATATTCCAAGCATGAATGCAGGATCATATGGGTTAAAAAAAAAAAAAACAACCAGGGCTTCTAAAGGCCAAACCACCTCAACCCTTAACCATAGTGATTTCACCTAAATCGATCCAAAAATCACTATCACCAAACAAGCTTGGATGCCTCCAAATTTCTTCACCACGTCCATAGGATTTTTCCTGTCTCCACCCATCCATCAAGAGTTCCAGGAGAAATCCCATCTCCACCCTTGACCCTTGGGAATTTCTCAAGACCACCTCACCAAGATCCAAAGTCTACCGGCCATCCAAAGCTTAAACCAAAACAAGGAACCCACAACACCATGGCTATCTAGGAAATGACGAGGCAAGGATGAAAACCACTCCCACTCTTGGAAAATCCCATGCCAATGACAGTAAAGCAACCAAATAACCAAATGCATGTACCATGCATCCAAATCTCAGCAATGAAATCACACATGCAACCTGTTACCTACAATGTCCTCTTGTTGTAGTTGTTTTTCCAACCTTTTCCTTGTGCTCCCTTGCTTTCCTTTGCTTGCTTGCTTGTCCAAGTGCTTCCTCTTTCTTCTCTTAGAGCTCTATCTCTGAAAATGATCGAAGCTAGAACTAACAAAAGTTGAGTCAAAGTTGTCAAAAGTCGTGAACTATTTCTCTAATGCCTTTTTATCCTTAATGTCTAGTCTCTTCCTTTCATTTTTCCATTTTCTTTCATTTTCCTCTAATTTCACTCTAATTTCTCTTGCATGCATATTTGCGTCTCTTCATCTACCTTTTCTCCTATTTTTCTTTATTTCTCATATTAAATTTCCATTTATTGCCTCTTGCCTTTGCCAATTTCCATAGCCATTAATAAACCACAAGTGATGCCCACTATAGTGGTTTTCCCTCCATTTGACTTGGAATACATGTCCCATGACCTTGGTTTAATCTATTTACATAGAAAATCAACTTAGGGCTGTTACAAAATTCTCCATCATATAGAGACAAATCCAAAAATGATGGCGAGTTTGATTAATTGAGTTCCCTAATTCTCATTCACCATAATTAGGAGCCCCCCACTACAATTATGTCTCATTCCATATCGCATTAATGGAAGCATGCCTTGACAGAACACCACTTGCAAAGTTCATTATGGAAATCAGATGAATCCTCTGGAAATTGATGAAAATGGGTTTGTCACCTTGAGAATGGATATTGCATAATGCAATTTCATACAAACTACTTGCTTCATTTTCCTTATCCACATTACTCCATCTATCTCGTGTCCTATTCTAAGGGACGTTCTTTTCCAATCTGTCAAAAATGACACCAGTCTCCATATATTTCCATAGATTTCACTACAAATGTTTGAGACCGCCAACTTGATTATGCATTATAGAATTAAATAAATTGATCTACCTCCACGTCCCCAACTTCTCTCACCCCGAGAATTTAACCAATTTAACATTATCTATCATGTTTATGGAATATCTTTGATTACAATAATCTTTTTCTCACATTTATTTCTCTTTGTGCTAATTGTGAACCTTGGTAAGCTAGGGAATCGACAACTTCATTAAAGTCCTCCTTATATGATAAAAGGTTGTTGAATCAAAAGTTTCAACCAACATCTTAATTCGGTGAATAATAGGAAGGAGAAACTTTTCATATTTCTTTCGACATTTAGACACTTTTTGAATAACAAACTTCGAATCTTTGAATACTGATAGAGGACGAACTCCTCTCGAGAGCACAAGGCCACGTACCAAGCTTGATTATTTGTTGTGACACCTAATCCTCGTGAATATTGAGACTCACTTTCTTCATCGAGGGGATAGAGAACCCCTCCTACTACAACCTCCCCAAACCATAGTCAACCATTGTTACTAGGTTACCGATTAGAGGATTTATTGGTTAGTAGTAACAATGTTTGACATAATACAATTACATTTAATTATAGACATCTATATTCAACCATATTTTAAGTGGACCTTATTTAAGGGTAAGTGTTTTTTAGTGGGGTAGTTCCAACCATGGTTGACCATCATTATTGTGATAAGTGTTATTAGGTTTATAATGACAGTGATTAACATATTAGGACTATAGTCAACCACAAACACCTATTATAAACTATGGTCAACCAGAATCGACCATTTTAATCTTGGACATTATGTCAAGAGTTAGTGGCTAGTAAATGGGGTAGGATTAGCCATGGAAAATGTTATGAAACCGTGGTCAACCAACATTATTGAGTTAGTGAGTTAGTAGAATCAACATTGAGATATTAAGGCTACATCCAACCATGAATGCTTATAACCATGGTCCAACGTAGTCAACCATATTTTTTAGAGATTGTTTTGTTATGGGTTAGTGGGTAGCATCAACCTTGGTCAACCAAAACCTACTATAGTTAATTATTATCACTTGCTTAGGAGTAGTGGCTTAGTAATGTTATATATTGTTATGAGGTTAGGAGTTAGTGAATTAGTAGTCTTAATCATTGTTATTAGGTTAGGGTTGGTGAGTTACTTGTGTTAATTATTGACATATTAGAGCTACACTCAATAATGGATAGCTATAGTCAATCATGTTTAACCATATTTGTTAGTAGATATTATGTAATGGCTTAGTGGTTAGTTGTTTTGGTAGGATCAACCATAAACAACTATATGCAACCATGGTCAACCATCATTAGTAGGTTAGGTATTAGGGATTTAATGGATTAGTAGATTCAACCATTGTTATAATAAGGATACAATCAACCATGCACACTTATACTCAATCATGATTAACCTTTGTCATAAAAAGGCTACATCAACCATGGACATCTATAGTCAATCATGCTTAACCATTGTCAGCTATATTAATCAACCATATATGGTATTGAACATTATACAAGGTGTTAACAATTAATTAATAGGATAACATCAATCATGGGCAATGATATGCAACCATAATCCACCATTATTATGTTAGGTGTTAAGGGGTTAGTTACCAACCATTGAGATATTAGAGCTACCATAAAAAATGAGCATTTATGGAATAACTTTAGGAAATTTGCTCCCAGAAAAAACTAGTTATCAAATTCCAAATTGAGTGCATGACTTAAGAAAGAAATTCAAAAATATTATAAAATCATTTATAATAAACACATTTGGACACACTTTTAAATGGTTATATGAGAAAAAAGTAAAAATTAAATTTGTCCATATCCATGTCTTAAACCCAAGTTTACTGTGAAAAAGACATTTTTATCTCTAAAAACGACATTATTATCAATTTTATAAGCATCTATAAAATTTGATGTAATCACATCAAAAAAAAGATCTCAATGTCAACACAATTGTGGATTTTAAAATGAGACACCAACCATCCTAATGTTGATTGGATGTAAGAAAGTCAATTTTATGAGACCATTAAGGAGCATATACTATTTTGGTGGTAACTCACTCAAAATTTTGTAGGTATGAGGTTGCTAGTAGAAATATTTCTCATTTTGTTGATAATATCGTTGAGTGTTTTAAATGAATATTAAAAATAAAAAATGATTTTTTTTATTAATTAATTAGAAAGAAATTCAATGATTATAACCACTAAATAAAAGAATATGGCATTGAAAAGACTCTATCCATATAGTGGTATTTCTTCATAGAAAGGGTTTTGGTGGGTGAATTATGCCATTTATGTCATTTTCTTAGAATCATGTTCATTTAAAACATCCCCATTAAAAATCATTTATCTTCCCTTTTGGCCTCTTACCTAAAAGCATTCATTGTTGAGAGATAAGATGATACATTCATATTAAAGATGTATGTACTACAAATCAAAAATATCATTTATGGTTATCACATCATGGTTTGATTTATTGACTCAACTAATTTTGATTGACAACCTATGCTATATTTAAGTGTATTAAATTCACGTGACAAAAAAAAACTTATATTTTTTAATTATTTCAAGAGTTTATTTGTTGTGCATTTCAACAATCTTTTTATGATAATGAGAATTGTTTTGATGAAAAGTACTAGTTTATTGATCAAGTTGGCCTCTTCATAAAATATCATTTTCCAAAATTCAACCCCACTACTTTTCCCATTACTAATAACCTAGAGTGGTTGTGTATGTTAAGTCTCTCTTTTTATCTGGTTTTTTCAATGCTCAAACTAATTAAAAATGATATCGAGAAAATTTTAAAGGGTGATATCATTGGGGTTTGAAAGAGAAATGTTACTAAGGTCTCTTTTGCATTTGTGTAGAACTTGAGTTGAATCAAGGTCTCTCGAATAAGATTATCTTCTATTGGAATTATTCTTGTTGGATCCAAAGATTGGATTTTTATAACACAACATTTATATGTAGGGTTTATCAAGAAACACTCATTTGAAGAAAGCATGTCTGAGATTAAGATTTTACTAAGGAAAAAGAAATTTTCTATCAAACCAAATGTTGGACTCTAACTCTTGGAGCAATTCTAAAATATGAAATTATTTTGCCAAAGCACAATGCAATGATTGAAGCCTCAATTGACCATTTCTTTGCAAGAAGTGACTTCTATTATAAATTGAAACCTACTCTACCATGTAGATTACTTATACAAGAAAGTCTTCATAAATGTTGAAGCAACTACATGAATCAAGTAATCTTAATTCATAAATGCGCATTGCCTAGATATATTAAAATGTCCAAAAAAACATCTTCCTTTAACTAAATAAAATAATACTTACAAACTAAAAAACTATAAAATATAGTAACACAAATAAGTTAGTAAATCATATATCTACCCATCTATAACAATGTCTTAATAATGATGATAAATTTATAACTTAATCCATCATTATAATATATAACTTTATAACCCGACTTAATAATCATAATCATGATAAATTTATGACTTAGTCCATCATTAGAATGTATGGCTTTAAAATCATGAACTACTTAATCATTGTCATATCTATCTAACTTTCCTTTTTGCAATTTAAAATATCAATTATTACATATTAATCCTCTTATTTATTATTCAGAATTGTGTATCTAAACATTATTATTATATTGTACATTTTCTTTATGAAAATATCTCTGTAAAAAGCTTACAACTTTATTGTTTTATGGATAGATAGTCCAGTTAAGAAATTCACAATGGTTAATAATCAAAATTCTTTAGAAGCATATGAGTTTCATAAATTATTAAAATAGATAAAGGTTACTATTTTATGTCCTCGCTTTGTGATTTGATTCTCGCTCACTCGCTAGGCAAACTTAAAGTTATAAAGTACACCACTAAATATTACTCAATAAAATGGGTACACGTGACTACACAGTCCTAGGTCCGAACACCTCTTCGAATCTTTTAAATATTATTGTATTGGAATAACGAAAACCCATGTTAATTATAACAATATTTAATTCAAGGTTACCATGACCAAGTTTAAATTTAATATTTTTTATTTTGGTATTTGCATACCAAAATATCAAGGAAATTACAAACTTTAACAATCTCATACCAAAATATCAAACTCAAACTCAAGGAAAAAATAGAAAGTAAAATTAGTTTCAATCTTATATCAAAATATGCAATAAATTTGGTTTATATATATATGAGAAATTTGTTAGGCATGGTTAGTTTTAAGGGTTATTTTAATTATTCTAGTTTTTGTCATTAAAGTATTATTTTAATTAACGAGGGTTTTTTTTTTTATGTTTTTGGGTTATGGATTGATTTTTTTTTATGTCATTGGATTAGGTTATGTTCTTGGGATTAGGCTTTGCTAGTAAGCCTATAAAATGTGATTCTTTTATCTGTTTAAATATTTCCTGAGAAAATAAAATCAAATTTATTGTTAACTATAATTATTTTAATATATTAATAAAATATTTCTCATCTATATATAAAAAATATTTAAATATTAGAACATAAATATAAATTTTTATTCTCATAGTTAGAATGATATATATATATATATATTCTTTATAAATAGAAAAATAAATAATGACAATTACATTTAATATTCAATGATTTATTTCAAAAAGTTTTAATTACTCCGAATCTGCCAAGAGCCGAGAGGGATCAAATCTCTTGATATATCTCTTGATATGCAAACTTCTTTTAGAACGAAAAGAGATTTGATCTCTCTTTGAGTGCTTGGTAGATCCAAAATTAAGATGCATCTAGGTTGGTTAAATTCCCCCCTTTAAATAGACTATATTTTACATGAATACCATGGGTCAATACCATGAGTTCTCAATATTATAAGTCATTTTTATTTTTATTATTATTTTAGTTTTATAGTGTTATTTTTATTTTATTTTGACAAAGTTAAAATGTTTACATTACATTTGGTTAATCTTTTTATTTAATCTTATTTTTATTTTTGTGTAATTTGACTTAGTCAAAATGTTAAACATTGCATTACAACATTTTTACCATATTGGGCTCGAGAGTGCCTCTCAGCTTAATCAATTTCATCAATCACAATACAATATATAAAATCTTGTAACATCCAAAACCTAATCCATTAGCTTGAATTAGATTATAACCTTAATTCCTTAATTCCTTATTTTGAATATGAAAATCATGAGTTAAAAAACTATGTGCCAAAAATTTATCAAAAATGAAAACCGTGTTTTGAAAACCACAATTAATAGACACAAAAAGTCATCCAATGTTTTTTTAGAGGCTTAAGTAGGGAGCCCTACCACTGTCCTTACAACCCCATATAAAAGGGGTTATTGTCCCCTTTAACCCTTTCCTTACACTTATATATACAAATCACACCTAAAACTAATTGGGCGAAAAATATAACACATATCTAATGAAAGATTAAAAAGGATTGATTCTTGAATGTTTTTCAACAAACCAATTTTACACCCTCTATCTTATTTCCAAAATAAATATGGATATTAATATAACCCAAAACTACTCTATAACATTTAAGCCCATAATTTTATTTAGTAAATATCAACCTCCTTAACCATTAAAAAAGTATTCTATATTTTTTTTTTAATAAACCTCATACACCTAGACAAGATCTCCTCTTTGTCATGCCTTCAACATTACAATGACTTTGTTATGATGCTTCACAACACTTGACATTCCAAATAAAGATCCCTTCTTTTGTGATATATAGAGTAAATTCTTTTTGATAAAGTGATTGAGCCGAGAGGCTCATTTTACAACTCAATATGAGGGATATGTTCATCTCTTGAGTTGACACGTGCCCCTTTATTATTATTAGGGATTTGACTACTAAGTCTACCAAGGCATACATACTCTACCCCCCTGTGACCTCTTAAGAGGAAACACATGCTCTTAACCATTAGGTCCAATCAAGTTGTATACAAATAAAAATAAAAATAAAAATAAAAAATTATGCTTTAAATAGAAAAATAATATCACCTATAATAATAAATTTTTTTAAATAATTAGAAAAAAAAAATATGAATAAGATGTTTAAACTTTATAATTTTAAAAAATATTTAACGAGAACTTCTAATAAAATACTTGAAGATCTATGTTAACTAATTTATGTTGACATCAACTTCATATATATCTATATATAGAAAAAAATTGTTAAAATAAAATATTTTAATGTTGCATATAAAAAATATTCAATGTGAGTTATCAACAAAATATTTTAATACCAATGAATATTATTGACATATACCTAAAAATATATTAATAAAAAAATCATTTTAATAAAAAAATAAATTTTTATGATTAAAACATTTATTTGGTTCTATATATACTCTATATAACATTCAAAAATACAATTTAAACAACGAAAAATAACACATTATATTTTGCACTTCTCTTTCAATTTATATTAAATTCGTACCTAAAATAAATCTTAAATAAACTAAATCCTTAATGATAATAAAGTGTTTAAAAATTTATTGATGACCCTCATCATTATTTCCTTTTATATAAACCTTATGCTCATATATTCCACATTGCTTCCCTGGTTTAAACCTTAGACTCCTATACAAAAGTTTCTCTTTATCATGCCTTTAACATCACACTGACTTTGCTATGAAGCTCTACACAAATCATGGCACTCCAACCATGATCCCTCTGTGATATGCAAACTAAATCCTTAGTAGTGGTGGGAGGTCTCTATCATTTGTTATCATGACCCTCATTCTAATGCTCCTAATAAACATGGTTGGTTGGATAGTAGTTGTTATCGAATCTAATTCCCCACCATCCAAATCCTCCAAAGAGAATCCAGAAGGGCCATCAATCTTCCCTGGCACCTCAAGAAATTGGCTTTGTCCTTAGCAACCACTTAGGTTCCACGAGATTGAAATGGACACTTACATCTCCATTTTTGCAAGGTGTCCAACTTCATCTGAAAATTCTTCTCCATTATTGAGGCCCAACCAAGCAAGTCATGACAAAAGCACTGGCAACCCTAGTAGTCTAAGGGCAGGGGATTTCTGTTACCCTAGATTGACACGATGGGTTGTTTATTCATTTTTAATTCCTTAAAGCATAAAGGCAGGTTGGCCAGGTCTGTTCCTAAAAGCATAAAGGTAGGTTGGGCAGGTTTGTTTCCGAGCCTCGAGATTTCTCGAGCTTACCTGCCACTTCAGGGTCTAGACAGTCGCCAGGTAGACATTTAGATATTTTTTTTTACCATTTAGATATTTTTTTTTTCACCCATTTTCACTTCGGGGGATAATTGTAGGAAGCATAAATGGCCAAACTGTGTTGTGTCTTTTCTGTACCAGTTTCCACAGAATTGACGAATTGGGTTTTTCCTGCCACTATTTCTATCCTACCCCAGCATTTTACGTCGCTATCCCGGTGCAAAACTCGTGCAGCATTGTGATTTCTGATCCTCAGACTTGAAACCCACAACAGAAAAAATGTAAGGCGGTATTTTATTTGGGTTGGGAAGGGGGTAATAAGACGCTGGAACAACACCCAAATGCTCAGAATTTAGATTATGAAACAAATCTGAGGTGCCCAAGAAGGGACAGCCTTCAATCTCTTTCAGGTATGCGCTACGTTTCACGATATTCTCACATCCACTGAACTTTATCTGTAACCATTTCTTGATACTTATTCCCCTTCATTCGCCCACTTGGATTTTGTAAAGTCTAATGTAAGCCTTTAGGATTCACCTTTTTCGGTGGTTTTTTCGCCCTTTTTGGATGTCTCTGGTTCCTCTTTCACTGTATTTAAATGCGACCGATACGAAGTAGAATTCGACAGGTGTGCTGATGATGAGTGCGGATTTTGTTGTGTCTGGATTGCTTCAAATAGGAATGGTATCTGCCATTTTTTTTTCTTTAATAAAGTAAATTTAATCTCTGGCAGGATTATATTCCTTTTTCGGTTGCCTTGTTTTTAATTCTGTGAATATCTGGTGGTTTTTAATGAAGGAGGATTGAGATACATGTCTGTTTGTCCATTGGAAGGCTGCAGGGATTAGGGGGGCAAGGGGTAAGGCATTCTTTCTCGTGCAAAAGCTATGCTTGATTAATTGCGGTATTCCCTTCTCTTTGCTTTTCTGCATTTGTATGGGTTTAGTTTGTGTCTGTATTTTGATTTTCTGTGGTATTAATGGACTCCATTGACTGAGAATGAGAAGGGAAGTTTCAGCGTATTACTGAAGCGGAACGCATCCATAAGTTCTATTTGGGAATTGGTTCTGCGAAGCTTCTCTCTCTCTGGGGAAGAGATGTTATAACATTTGATCAAATAGTAGAAGAATAAAAATACTAACTGAAATTTTTCTGACTTTAAAGAGCCAACAATTGGCCATGTTCACAGTTCGAACAGTATCAAGGACGACAAATTATGGAAAGGAAGGAACGAAAATATTTTTTTCTGAAACGAATAATTCTGACTTTAACTACTAGAAAAAATTGTATCACTGTCACTTTTGTCGGAAGGCACCCTGTTTTGCCTGTATTTATAGTTTTTGTATCACTGTCACTTTTGTTGGAAGGCACTCTGTTGTGCCTGTATTTATAATTTTTGTTTCCTCACAATTTTCTGAAGGTTGTCAATGTAAAAAACATCATCGAAACAAGTTTTTTTTATCTCCAACGCATGATTCTGTATTTCAGAAATAATTCTAAATTCTAATACATGAATCAGAATTTTGTTTTCCTTTTGTCAGTAATTAATTTTACTCTGGGATAGTCAGAACTGCATATACCATAAACAAAAGTATGTACCTCAACAAATGGTTTACCTTCCCCGGCATCTGGTTCTGTTAATTGCACAAATGGCTTTCTTTGTATTCTCAGATTCTGTTAATTTCACAGGCTAAGAGTGGATCACCAAGGGGGCATTTTCAATATCTGTCTGACTAGGCTCCTACAATTAAAAGTACTAGATGTAAATCCTTGCCCTCCCCACAACAACATACACCAGGAATCGAAAAGGTGTGAATCGAAAAGGTGTGCAGTATTTTTTCCAACCATTATAACCAACATGAAGGTGTGAATCGAAAAGGTGTGCAGTATTTTTTCCAACCATTATAACCAACATGGTTAATGAACTGCTAATAAGAAATTAGTAACAATAATAATATGCAAAATTTTAATGTTATGGCCAAGCCATACATCAAATTATCAAATTGAATTGATCAGATTGGTCTATGAGACCCCTGGTTTGTGGAGACCCCTGGTTTGTGGAAAAGTTGAGTTCAAAAACTTGTTTGTCGAAAAGTTGAGAAAACTTTTGTTTGTAGAATAGATAACCTTTGTTTGTGGAATAGACAACCTTTGTGTGGAATAAGGCACTAATACCCTCATAGGGCCCAAGAGAACTACTTGATCTATCTGACTGGATGCTTGGAAGGAAAAGAACTTAAAAGGTTTGCTACATGTATCTCTTCTAATCAAAAGAATCAGAGTTTATTACCCAAAGAGTTCCTTGAGAGGCCTAATTTGTCAGTGTCAAACGGTAATCCTCATCATGATATTACATACCATGGTGGTGATCCTACTGTGTTTTTGTTCTAAACTTTTGTTGTAAGTTCTTAATGAGTCTATGCAGGATCAAACTTGTTGCTGATATACAGCCAATAATTTTGCTATGCAGGTTAAGAATTTCTCCTGTTGCATTTAAAGATGGAGGGGGATGGATATTCTTTTCCTGGGAATGGAAATCAAATCGATGCTCAGGTCTTGCAAACCTTCCAGAAAAGCCTTGGTCAGGTACAGAATATTTTAGACCAGAATCGGTTGCTTATTAAGGAGATAAATCGAAATCATGAATCCAAGATCTCAGAGAATCTAACTCGAAATGTTCCCCTAATTCGAGATCTTAACAACAATATCGCGACAGTGGTGGACCTCTATTCTGGTTTGTCCACCTCATTCACAAAGTCATTAGAAACATCTTCAGAGGGAGACTCAGCTGGGACAATCAAATCTGATGGGAGACCTGATGGTTCTTCGGGACAAAAGAGATTTCGACTTTAGTCTTCATGTTTTATGACTTTGTAACTTTTCCAATCCATTTGTATGTTGAAAACCTGCAGAAATGCTTCTGAGGCATCATTAGCAGGTTTAAGATAATATGGGTTGAATTAGAGTCTATTGGTCTGTTGGATAGGTGTTACGAACTAATATCTTTTTAAGATCCAAAAGTACTTGCAGTATAATTTTGCTGATAAGACTTTGACCTAGATTCTGGAGGGGATATTTTGGACTGTAATATGATGTATCTCAAAATTATGCTTGGATTTGATTTTTCCAAGTTTGATTGGGTAGCTTTTGGGAAGATTAATGGGTTGCTAGGTTTGTAGGTAATTCTTTAACTCTTCATGAAGGCAGAAGGGTTCAGGCACTCGACTTTGTGAGGGAGTAAAATCTGATTCACTAATTAATGTTCTTGTGATTGCAAGTTGATGCGTTATTGCTTGCTAAATCTGGATTGAATGAGAAGTTGTTAAGACTATCCAAACATTTGAAGTTATTTTGAACTGGAGCATGTGTTAACTGTATATTATAAGTCTATTTGTTGACAAGGTTTCAGATAAACAGAGACTTGTACTATTAAAGGGATTGTAATGACGAACAATCTTAGGTATAGACTTGTGTTTAAGAGTTTGTTTCTGAAAACCACCTAGTCATGTGTTTAGCTATCATGTTAAATACATGTAACTTGATTTTTACAATTTCCTTCTTTAGTAATTTTATTCAATAAACATATGCAGGGGCATAATTGTTGTTCACATATTTGTTGTTCACATATTCTTTGTTTGTTTTTTAAAACTCGGAATTTATCTTCTTTTCGTTGTTCACATATTTGTTGTTCACATATTCTTTGTTTGTTTTTTAAAACTCGGAATTTATCTTCTTTTCAAAAGAAAACCTTATAGGGAAACCTTCCCCATATGCTATAGGGTTACTTACAAACTACTCTATCTTGAATATTTTTGTGATTTTGTGATGAGATGGAAAGATAAACCCTTACATCTTGGAGTGAACCAGTGTTGCGGGGGAGCAACCCCCCCTTTCGATCCCGCTCCCAATCCGCGCTCCAGGCAGGAGCGACTCAGGAGCAGGTCGGGAGCGCACTCCCTAAAAAAATTTGCACTTCCTGCCTTTTTGGGAGCATTTACCCTTTTTTGCAATTTTTTTTTGCAGTAATGTTCCAAATGCAATTTTTTCAAAGAAAGAAATAAGTTTTGAGTGGGGCAACTTAATGATCACGCCTATGGCCCTAATATTGATATGCGATTCATGGTAATGTTAAATTCTTAAAGTAAAAGTGAGAGAATGTCACTTTTACTTAAATTTTTAACATTACCATGAAATGACTTGGGGTGTTTGAGAGTGGTTCCGACCTCATTGGATTTCATATGGAGAAAGTAGAATTTTAGATTTCATTCAAAATCCAGCAGACTTATCAATTTTTCAGGATTTCAGGATTGGGGTTGCAATGTTTCCATTGAATTTTGTCATGTATTAGGGTTTGGAACTCATATTTAATCAAGAGCACCAATCCCTCTATGTACCTTGATGTTAGTGACATTGGTTGTCGAACTCCTCTATCACGACCCTCCTAAAAATGTACACATCACTCAAGCAAAATCTTGACTTGGCATGCTATGCTTTTTCTATCTTATGTTAATGTTTAGAGGGTGATATTAATGACAAAGATCCCTATACAGATACAGAGGTAATGACAAAGATACCTCTAGATATTAATGCTTAGAGGGTGATATTCATGACAAAGATCTTGATTTTCCAACAAGACTAAAAAATTAGACATTTCTCGTGGTGGAAGAGGCCCAAGCATAAGAAATAGATAATAGATGTACTTGTCTTTTATAGTTTCTAGTAGTTTTTATAAATATTGACTCTTTCATATTTATTATGATATTTTTTTTAACAATATATAACAATTTAAGTTTGAAGTTGGCAATTATAATTCATTAGTAATGAATTATGAATATGATGCTTCATGAAAGTTGAAAGTTGTTTCGTTTCATTTCATTTTATAACATTTCATTTCATGTTAGATATTATTTGTTTTAATGGTTACACTTAGCTTACAAGTACAACTTTGGTGATCAATGATGATAAATGCTATATATTGAATTTTGAAAGCTTGAAACTTTCAGATTGATGAATCATGAGACTCAATATGTTGGACATGGTTGATGAAGATTATAACTTCTAGATGATTGTTGTTATATGGTTCAATCTATGTTTTTTATATCTAATTCATCATTCTACATGCTTTTGTTGACACATATGTATCAAAATATAAAAAATATATATATTATATAAAAAATGCTCCGGGATTCGCTCCCAAACCGAGAGCTTATGAAAATGTCGCTCCCACACCCGTTTTCGCTCCCGCTCCTCGTTTTCGCTCCCGCTCCCAAGTAACACTGGAGTGAACAATACTATATGTACATTTAGGAGTGAACAATACTATATGTACATCTAACAAATCCTCGATGGCCTAATAGAAGGATAAATCCACATCTTGGAGTGAACAATACTATATGTACATCTAACAAATCCTCGATGGCCTAATAGAAGGATAAATCCAAAGCATTCAAAGAAGCAACATCCCCAACATAACAAGCAAAGCAAGGTCTCTAACTTTCTCATTTAGCTTTTATTACCAATGGTGATAAAGGACCAAAATAAAAAAGTGATAAAGGACCAAAATAAAAAAGTGAGAAAATTAACAAACATTGCAATTTATGTGGGCAAGATAATTATTTAGAGTATAAATGTTTTAAAGAGATCCTTAAAAGCAATAATGAAGACAACATCGACTTTGATTCTTCCTTTTCCAGCTCTTTCTCCCATGGACATGCACTTTTTGCTTCTAATTTTCTTTCAATGTAACATCTACTCGTTCTTCTATTGAATGGCTTATTGATTTTGGATCATCTTATCATATGGCTAAGGATAAAGCTATTTGTTTTGTCTGAATGATTTTAACACCAAACTAATATTTGTTGGTGATGATAGATCTCTTAGTATTGCAAGGTTTGGAACAATTCAAGTAGATGATGACTAAGGATAAAGCTATTTGTTTTGTTCTTAATGATTTTAACACCAAACTAATATTTGTTGGTGATGATAGATCTCTTAGTATTGCAAGGTCTGGAACAATTCAACTAGATGATGGTCATTTTAACGATGTATTATATATTCCAAGTCTCTCTTATAACCTTCTATTAGCGTATCAAATCACTCATTTAAATGGAAGTAAAACAACATATTTTTCACCTCTCTAAGTTGTCATAAGGATTAATAGGTCCTAAGCATGTCCTACCAATTAGAATTGTTGATGATATTGCAAGTCTGTCCAAATTTGACAGCTTTGGATCAACATTTTTCTAATTAGTTTCTATTGTTCATAATGGTGATTTTAGTAAACTTAACATGAGAGATTTGGGCATCTAAATTATCGCTCATTGGAGTAGCTATGTAATCAAAATATGGTGACTCTTCCTCTCATTTTTTGTAGGGATGGTGTTTAAGCTAACAATGCTTTTTGCAAACATCATCAAACAAATTTGCAAACATACCGCTTGACATATCTTAGCCCCTTTGCGACTTGTTCATGGTGATTTGTATTATGCAACTAGATCACAAAACAGACGAAAAGATTAATCAACGACTTGAAAATTAGCCTCTTTGAGGGGGCAACCTCCTTTACATCACATAAATGAACAATTCTTGGATGATACAAATGACAAGACCTTGGTATATATAGGAGTCTAAGGGGTCACAATATAATCAGAGCTTACATACCAATAATAATGTAAGGACATAACACTAACAATAGTGGGCTTCTATGGGGCAAAAAAATAACAATATGGGAGCTATATGGGCACAACAATAACAATAAGGGGGCTACACTAGCATTATAGAGAGCTAACATGTCCCGCTCCTTCAAAAAAGTATTGTCCTCAACACTTGTGTAGTTCTAGATGCATCTGTATAAAATTCTCATCCTTTCATGTAGAATTTTCAGCAGGAAAATTCTTCCACTTAATGAGATACTTTGAAATTGAACAATTATGTTGCTGTCAGGTTTTTGTTTCCATGACTGCGTCAGGCTCTAATATGATTTTTCCTTCTTCGTTAAATTCTGACAATATTATTTGAACTGAGAGCTTGTCATCGATAACCTTCTTTAAGCATGAAACATGGAAAACTTGGTGTACTTGGAAAGATGCATGCAACTCTAATTTGTATCCCATAGTACCAATCTTTTGAAACACCTTGTAATGTGATACCCCTTTGTTTTCTATGTTAGTGATTGTCTATTTTTAGATATGGATTGTTTTTAAATTGGATGGTTAAGAAGCCATGTTAGACTTGTGAAATGATGTGATCAATAAAATTATTATGATGCAATTAATAGAATATTATTAATAAATAAAATGTTGAAAATTACTCAGGAAAGAAGCACTAGAGTTAGAAGATTCTTTCCAGGTTGGAAACAGTTATTGGTGGTTGAATTTCAAGATAAATCTTCCCCTAAATATCCCCTAAAAATCCTCAATGGAAATAATGTAAAATAATGTAAATGATAATAACTATAAATAATTTTTAATTAATTAGTAATTAGGTTGAAGAGTCATGTTTAAATGAGACATGACTCTCCATTAAGAGACACCTACTTGGTATATAAGCAAGCCTCTCGTTCTCATTGTAAAATGATTCTTATTCATATATTTAATATAATATTTATATCCTCAATGGATAACTTCATATTCAAAGTCTTCTGGAGTAATTAATCTAAAAAAGGAACTTTGTTTGCTTCATTTGGTATCAGAGCAGTCGATCCTCTGGTTGTTTCACTGCTGCACAAAGTCACGCTCTTCAATCCAGACCCTTGGCCATCAACGCTTCATCAACTTTATTGGTGTTGCAGTTCAAGCGTTTCCTTACAATCGGAGTTTCTCCTTCTCGCCATCAAGGTTTTGGCTACATAGAGAGAATATATATATATATATATATATATATGAAAAAAAAACCTATATATATATTGGAAAAACATAAAAATTCAAACTATATAAAAATTAAATAAAAGTAAAAAATAATAATACAAATTATTTAAAAAAGAATCATTAAAAAAAACGCTAAAGTCAACCCTAGAAAAGAACAAAAAAAATGAGGTAGACCATCTTTTAGGGAAACTCCTATTTCCAACTCTATAGAAAAGTAAATGCGCTCTGACATGCGAGGCAAATAGCGCTCGCCCTCTGAGTGACAGCGCGTGAATCTAGATAGCAGCGTGGAGAGAGAGGGCGAGCGCTATTTGCCTTGCATGTCAGAGCGCATTTACTTTTCTATAGAGTTGGAAATAGGAGTTTCCATCTTCTAGTTGTCGGCCGACACTCGACCCCTACCAGCGACAACAACGCAGACACCTGCTCTCAATTACAATCGACGGGGCTGCGACTGTAGTCATGCCCTGTTGCACGCTGGAACACCCACGAACTTTTGTCTGCCAGCAGACAACTTCCACCACTGCGACAACCAACTTGCATCCCTGTTGTATGCAGACGCTAAGAGCATCGGATTCGCTGTCCAATGTAGCCATTGCCACTGAACCCCATCGTTGCAGTGCAGCCCGACAACCACCATGATAGCAACCCTCCTTCACCAATTCCCACCGGACACCCCGAGTCGTCACCGAACCTTCCGCAACCCCATCGAACTCGACTTTCCCTCCATTCGCTTTGTTGTCATCCCATCATACAGGCACAACCATCAATCTTAGTTCACTCTTCCACAACGTAAGATATCACTTCCTATTTTTTGCATTCCTCGTTGCAAAATATCGCCTAACATAACCCGACTGCATCTAAAACTGCATCCTCACCTGACCGTCACGCCTGAGGGTGTTGTCTTTTCCATCATGTTCATACACCCCTCTATATTAATCTGTTATTTTTTATTAACAAATTAAATTATCCTATTCCAATCAATAGTATCGTATAATAATTTCAATCAATATTATAGCATTATACTAATACAAGTGGAGGGGGGATTTTTATTCAAGGAATTTATATTGAGATAAACGCTAGTTTATATATTAAAAAAAAAAAGATTATTTAAAAAAATAAAGGGATTATTTAAAGAAATACTAATTCCAAGGTATTAATAAAGTGAAAAAAAAGAAAAGAGTAAAGTATTATATATATTAATTAATTTAGAAAGGGAAAAATTAAAAGGAAAAAAGAATAACAAAAAAAAAATATTCCATACAGAGTTAAATGAAGTGAAGAAAAAAAATATGGAATCTCTAAGTAATGAACAATCATTTGCAAGAGATATAGAACAATTAATGACAATACTTCAACAACAACACACTGATTTTAATGAGGAGAGAGAAAATGGAATCCATATTCCAAGTTGAATGATCATCACTCCCACAAAATGATGTAATCCAGTGTACCGAGAAAGTGCAACTAAAAGATCAAGAGAAGGGCAAAATAGCCAAACTTCAGCAAAACAAGAAAGCGTTAGAACACGAACATAAAAATCTTGTGGATATGCATTACAAAGAAGTAATGGAAAAGGATGAAGAAATCTCTAGTCTCAAGGACCACGTCGGAAAATTATTGGCACAAGTGAAGAAGACTAAGATTACAAAGAAAAAACTCAAGAAGAACTTATCAGAACAAGAAGAGGAAAATTTATGTTTAAAGAACCTTAATAAAAAACTATGTAAGCTATGAAACGGAAACTATAAACTCAAAACGGGAATTCTGGCCCAAAAACCCTGAAAAGACATCAAAAACAGTGCTAAAAACGAAAAGTGTTGATGCTGGAATAACACCTTTTTTTTTCTAGGGTAAATTTTCAACATGTTTTAAAAATGGCGGTGAAAACCAATTTTTTGTGCAAAAAATGTCCAGAAAACACCCTCAAAACGAAGTGTTGATGTTCGAATAACATTTTTTTATTTTTTATTTTTATTTTTATTTTTTTCAATGGTAAATTTGTGCAAAAAAACACCCTCAAAATGAAAAGTGTTGATACGGAATAACAAAAAAAATTTCAAAGGTAAAATTTCAACATTTCGAAATAATAGCGTAAAATATTTTATCATGACCCCGAAAAACATTAAAATTTCAAAAAAATAATGAAAACATAAAATAAAAATTAAAACAATGAAAAACACACAAAAAAAAAAAACAAAACATAAATAAAAATATATACTAAAAACAAAACATAAAATAAAAATAAAAAACAAAAAAAAATCAAACATCAAAAATAAAAATCAATTATAAAAATGTAACAAAAAAAAAAAAAAAAAAAAAATTTGACTAAGAATTAAAACACTAGAAAAAAATTACAAATTATAAACAAATAAATAGTAAAAAAAACATATTTATAAAAAAAATGAAAAAAGCCCCAAGGGATAGCTCAAATGGTCGAGTTCCCGTTGCTAAAGCACTTTCCCAGTTTGGGAGGTCACGGGGTCAAATCTCCTCGACGCCCTCGGGGTTAGGCCTGTTAAGATTGGCCGACGGGCAGATCCCTTCGGGTGGATCTGCCCCGCTATTTTCCCGTGGATGTAGCGGCCACTCAGTGACCGTGAACCACAGTTAAAAAAAAAAAATGAAAAAAAAAAAAAAAAAAACAAACAATTATGTAAACCATAAAAAAATTCAGGGTGGGGGGGCAAAAAAAAAACTTATAGAATTAAGTAGGTAAAAATAGAAAAATTTAAAAAACATTAACAAAAACCTAAAAAAGAAAATTGAAAATTAAAAACAAACTATATTTAAAAAAGAAAAGAAAATTAACGAAAAGAAATTAAAAACTAGTGAAATTAAGATAAAAATGATGATTACTTAAAAAAATAAATGTAAACATATATATAAGACAGAAAATAAATAAAAAATGTTTCATAAACCATAAAAGAAATTGGGGCCAAAAAAAAATAAAATTATATATATAAAATTAAGTAAGAAAAAATAGAAATATTAAAAAAATCATTAATAAAAACTAGGGAAAAAAAACAAACTAGATTATTCAAAAATAGAAAATCAACAAACAAATAAATAAATAGAAACTAGTAAAATTAATATTAAAAACATTTAGAAAAAACTAAAAAGACAAAAATAAGCTCAAATTATTAAAAAAAAAAAAACTAAAAAGATATCAAAATTTTAAAAATATATGTTTTTTCCAATTAAAAAAAAAAAAATGAAAACATTTTAAACTTACAAAAAAAATTTTTTTTTGATTGAAAAATAAATAATAATAATAATAATAATTTATTAAATTTCCATTATTTATTTAAAAACAAACCAAAAATAAATTTTAAATATAATTTTGTTTTTAAAACGAAATTTTGCTTTTTTATTTGAAAAAAAAAATTATTAAACAATTTTAATAAAAATTATTAAACTAAACAAAATGTATTTAATAATTTTTAAAAAACATATTTATAATTAAATATTTAATTAACATATTTAATAATTAAAAAAAATTACTAAACAATTTTAATAATTTTTTTTTTTTTATAAATTGGGCCCACAGCCTCCCCAAATTAAACATTTTAAATTTTTAATTATAAATATGTTTTTTAAAATTGTTTTTGTTAAATATTTATCAATAATTAAAAAAAATTGGAAGCCCCTCGGCCCATGGTTGCGCCACCACCGGGCGGCGGGCGGGCCGTTGGGAGATTCCGGGAATCGCCCAACAGCCCGCCCGCCGCCCGATGGTGGCGCAACCGTGGGCCAATTTTTATTTTTATTTTTATTTTTTTTAAATTAAAAAAAATGTTTAATAATTTTTTTTAATTATTAATAAATATTTAATAAAAACGATTTTAAAAAACATATTTATAATTAAAAACTATAAAGGGCCACCACATATATATATATATATATATATATATATTAATTAAAAAAATAACTTTTAATTTTTTTTTTTAATAATTTTTTAAATTTTAAATTAAAAAATTAAATTTGTTTTAAAAAAATTAAAATACTTTTTATGATTTTTATTTTTAAATAAAAAAAATGGTTTAAAAAAAAATTATATATATTTTTTTAATAAAAAAAAGATTGTTTTTTTTTTTTGTAAGGTTAGGCATTCTTCATTCCAGAAAACAGCAAAAATACATCAAACTAGAGTTCGGGTGGCTGGTCTGCCCGAAGGAAACCAGACCGCCACCTTTTGGCCTTAAAGCCTGACCAAAATTTAAAAATGTTTAGTTCCTTCTTCCTATCGTAACCGTTGTTTTGCTTATTAAAAGCGAGGCTAACTACATTAACATAATACAATGCCCAGATACGGTTCAGATTCATCAAAAAATACAGTAGAGAAGACACACACACCACTAATCTTCATCCGACAAATTAATCGGGGCAGGCTTAGAGTCGTTAGCGCCCGGCTTCAGGATCTTCTGCTCAATGGCCCATTTGAGCTCCAGCATCATTTGCTCCATGTCCTTTAGCAACAGATGGTTTCTGGAAACCTGGACTTGGACAGCCGCAAGCTCTTTTAGGAGAATGTTCTTTATGGAGGCCGATTCTTCCGTCAGTTGGCGTTTGAGGAGTTCTTCAGCATGTTTACGCTCTTCATCCTCCTCTTCATGAACAGCCTGGTTAACCTCCATAGCCCTGCCGACCACATGCTTCATGATCCAATAGAATTGTAACGTTCTATTGAATAGCGTGTTCCTGCCTCTGGTGGTGCTCGGGTCCGTGATTACTTCCCAGTCCTCGCGAGGAATCTCTTAGTTCGCGCTGATTTCCCTCAGCTCGCGCTCCCATTCATGGATAAGAGAGCGGACCTCGGGAGAAATGTTGGTCATGTAACCATCAATCAGGTGAAGGAGCTTGTCGAGGTCGGGCTTCCTGCCCCTTTTGTTTGGTTGACTACTGGTGCCAGCATCCCTCTTCTTATCAAAACTGATCTTTCTTGGAGCCATCTTTCCTCTGGTCTGGGGCTTGGGAATAGAGGAAACTTTCCGACCTGTCACAGCAGAAAACCAAAGGTCAGTGCAAGAGAGATGGAGCACAATCGGGGTCTGTTCCATTGTAACGGCGAACTCAGCATGAATGGACGCCCGAGACCTTGGAGCAATTCCATTATGGGCACGGCGGTTGAAGACCCACCACCATCTCACAGGAACCCGGAGAACCCCCCGACCAGTGAGGCGGCGAAACCTGACGGCCTTGGCCAGCAGAAGGGAGAAGCAGAAGAGGAGCCAACCACAGAAGTAGGCCAGAGAGAAGAAAAGACCAGGGGTGCGAGGATCCTCCAGAAGCATGTCGAAGCCCGGCAAAGCCCCCCACACAGCTTGACTCTCAGAGCAGTACGTAGAACTAGCATAAATCAAAACGTTCCCCTCATGGGGTTGGGAAAGGAGAAACCAAAAAGAGCCCGGGGGCCCCTTATTGTCGCAGCAGCAGGGAGTCTGCACGCAAGGCCAGAGCATATCCAGCCAGACCAAGAGAACAGAGAAACAAGCATGCATGTCTGAAGGACGAGGACTGTAGGAAACATACCACCTTTTCTTGTCGAGGCCGAGGAGGAGGGCTAGTCGCAGAGGTGAGCAGGTGTCTTTCCGTTCTTTTTCATCGTTCTTACCAAGCTGAATGAGCCTGCCATCTGTTTCCTTGGGCTTAGTAACGCGTTGCCGTGTCGAATGGGCCGCCACTTGGCTAGTTGAAATTTCGGCCTCCGCTCGGCCATTTATTTTTCCGTCACGCATTCCGGCTTCTCCATCTCGGGAAGTGGTGTGGCTTGTCCTTTCCACTTTATGCTTCATTATTCCAACCTCCGTCCGGCTGCTCTTGCCATAGCCTTTCTTTACTCTTGGTGCCACCTGTCGTCCTTCCCCTGTCCATTATCCTGAATTCCGGAGCTGGCTCTAGATCATTCCTTAATGATGTCTCAGCTCGCACGTCCCCTCCATTTGTTCGGCCATTCTTGCCATGCCCCGTCACCTGCCCAACATGTGCCTGCCTTTCTCCTCTGCCTTTTCCCACGGATGAGCTGTCCGATCCCTGCTGTTGGAGATTATCTCCGCCTCCGCTGCGTGCCGCCTGATCCTGACCGTTCATCTCTTTCATGCCATTCCCACCTTTATCAACTTTTAGCAGTTGCTAAAGTTGGGCTTTCTCCTCCTGGTGCAGATGAGGCAGACCCACGCTGTCGATTTCTTTGCCCCGGTTCCGGCATCCCCAATTCGCAAGCCAATCTGTCGGCTTGTTACCTGCGCGCCTGGTGTGAGTCGGGAGGAGGTAGTCTATTTTGGGAAGGAGCTTCCCAATTTCGCCAACCAGCCAAGCAGTTCTCCAGCTTTTGCTAATCCTTTCCGCTGGTTTTTGCTGCTGGAGCTTCCTAACCATGTCAATTACCAGCTTCGAGTCCCCCTCGATTTGGAGACGTTTGAAGTTGACCCGAAGAGCTATTTCCAGGCCCCGTTTCAGGGCGTGCAGCTCGGCTTCATTATTCGAAGCTTCCCCACAGTCCATCGCGAAAGTTCTTAGAGTGTTACCCTCTGCGTCTCTAAAGACTCCTCCAATGTCGGCCTCGCCTGGGTTGTGCTTTGCAGCGCCGTCGAAGTTTAATTTTATGAATCCTTGTGGGGGGTGTCTGTACTGGTTGCTTTCGGCCACTGCTTTGGCCAGTTCTTTTCGAGAACCCCCGCGGGTGACCATACTCTGTCTGACCTCTAGTTTATTCAGGATTGTTTCTTCCGTAGTCGAGACCTGCCAATCTTCGTCTTTCCAGCTTTCCGATAGGATTGTTTCTCGAATGTTTCTGATGAATTGCTCCTAGATTGTTGTGGGGGTTCGGGTTTGTAATTTGAATATGGCCCCATTCCGAGCTTTCTAGATATTCCAGAGGAGGAATCCGGCGGAAAGGAGTTAGGCACGATTAACCACCGGGTTCAGGTAAGGCTTTTTCGGCCAATTGACAATTGTGCTTATGATGTTTTGCTGGTTTCTGTGTTGGTGCTCAAACAAATTGCGGTGGTTTTCCCACAGGGAGGAGCTGACGGAGCAGTGGTTCATCAAATGTTCCATGGTTTCCTCTTAGGAGTAGCAGAGGGCACAGCGGGATGGGCCTTGGCTTCCCTTCCGCAGAATCTGGTCCTAGGTGAGCGCTCTACCATGTAGAATGGTCCAAATGAAAAAAGAGATTTTAGGCCAGTGCTTAATTTCCCAAAGATTTTTCCATTGATTTGTTTCCGGTTGATGATTTTGGTTGCTATGAAGGTGGTAGGCTTCTGCTATTGCGAAATTTCCTTGAATGCGTTTGCCCTATCTGAGAATGTCAGACCCTATTTTCTTTGCTATTTTCCAAGAAGCCATCTCTATATAGTAGTCTTGCCATCTGTCGGTTTCTGGTGCTCCTTCCCAGTCCTCTTTAAATTTCCAATTTCACCAGTATCCAGCCTCGTCAGGCTTCCAGAAGTTGCCGACAGTTGAAGCCCCGGCCTGGGACGAAAAGGCAAGGATGACATGGAGGTTGTCTTTTTGTATGAGACGGTCTCGTTGCTGCCAGGATTCCTCCCAGAATCTGGCTTTGTCCCCTGCCCGAATTTCCCAGAAACTGTGCTCCCTTATCAGGTCCTTGCTGCCTCTCGCCAGGTTCCAGATTGCAGAGCCTCTGGTCTCTGTCGTGCTTCTCAGTTTTTCTTCGATTTCCCCTGCCGCGTCGTATTTTCTTTCCCAAAGCACCTTCCACAGGTCAGGGCCACCCTGAAGCCACCTCCACCAGAGCTTCGCACCCATAACTTGGTTGAGGACGAAGGGGTCGCAGAGTCCTAGACCGCCATCTTTAGGGAGTCGGCAAAGCCACTCCCATGAGATAAGGGCCCACTTTCTTGTTTTGCTGGTCCCCTGCCAGAGGAAGTTTTTGAACAGGGAGACCAGCTTTTGGCTTGCAGTCTTTGGAATTGCTTGGCACGAGAGCTGGTAATTTGGGATGGCCTGCAGAACAGCTTTCAATAAGGTTATCCGACTTGGGGCATTCAACGAGCGATGGGTCCAGTTCTCCATTTTATTTCAGATTTTCTTTATTAGTAGATTCCAGTTGGCCGACCGGAATTGGTGCTCATGTAACATGATACCCAGGTATTTGGATGGGAAGGATCCCCTGTTGAAGCCTAGAGTACGAGCCAGGAATCTTTGGACTGCCAAGGAGGTGTTAAAGAAAAACACTTCCAATTTATCTTTATTGATCTCCATCCCGGAGGCTTTGCTGAATTGAGATAAGGATTTGATAATTCTTTGGGCCTCCTTTAGAGTGGCTTGACCGTAAAGCATCATGTCATCTACAAATTGCTGGTGGGAGACTAGAATGTCTTCTCCGCAGATTCGGAGGCCTTTTATCTGTTCCTTGGAAACCTGAGCCTTAACCAATCTGCCTAGGCCTTCTGCGGCTAGGATGAAGAGGAAGGGAGACAGGGGGTCTCCCTGCCTTAGCCCACGGGAGGGAGTGAAAGCTTCAGAGGGGGAGCCGTTTAGGAGAATTGACATGACAGGAGAGCTAACCATAGACAAGATCCATTTTATCCATCTTTGATCAAATCCATAGGCTTTTAGGATACCTTCCAGATAGTTCCAGCTGAGCCAATCAAACGCCTTGGCCAGGTCCAGTTTGATAAGCATGCCTGGGGCACGGGAGCTTTTCAGGGAATGAATCACTTCCTGGGCGACTATGATGCCATCTGTGATCTGCCTTCCTTTGACAAAGCCAGTTTGCTCCGGGGCAATGAGATTCGACAGGATCGGCTTGAGCCTGTTGACCATGATAGTTGCAAGGATTTTGTAGACAACGTTACATAGGGAGATGGGCCTAAAACCCTGCGGTTCATCTGAGCAGCCAGACTTTGGTATTAACGCCAGGAAGGTGGCGTTCAAACCTTGGTGCATGCACTTGGAGCACCTGGATTCCTCCACAAGATCAAGCAGATCATTTCCCATGAAGCTCCAAGTCGCCTGATAAAATTCGATGGTGAAGCCATCGGGCCCCGGGGCCTTATTTTTAGCCATTTTGTTTATTGTTTCCTCCAGTTCATCCTTGGTGATTACCCAGAGAAGGGCCAGGTTTTGATCTCTAGAGACTTTCTTAGGAATATGGTGGCTGATTTTGTCTATGTCCTCGGCTCTGTTGATATTTGGTTCGGAGAGAATACCTTTGAAGTGCTCCACCAAGAGATGTTCTATTTCATCCTGCTGAGTCACTCTGTTTCCTTCCTTGTCTTTCAAGGAGAAGATTCTGTTGTGTTGGCGATGGTTTATCATGGCTTTGTGGAAGAATTTGGAGTTTTTGTCTCCTTCTTTGAGCCATTGGATTCAGGATTTCTGCTTCCACAGGATTTCCTCCTGTTTTCGCCTTTCCTCTAATTGGGTGATTACTCTACCTTCCTCCTCTGCCAGATCCTGACTTCGACCTTCCAAGATGATTTGCTGCTGGATTCTTTCCATTCTGGATTGGAGTTTGCCCTGCTCCTGTTGGATATTGCCAAATTCTTCCTTGTTCCACTTTTTGATTTTGCTTTTAATTTCTTTGAGCCTTAGCTGAAATGAGTGCATTTTGCTGCGGCCCTCCTTTCCACTTTTGTTGTCCTGCCACCAGCCTCTTACTTTGTCTAGGAAGTCAGGGGCTCTGAGCCAAAAGGACTCGAACCGGAAGGGTCTCCTTTTGTTCTGATTATTTAAGGCTATTTCCAACTTTATTGGCTAGTGGTCCGACCCTGTTGAGGGTAGGATAGAGGCTTCATAGAAGATATCCAGCCCGATTATGTGCTCTGAGATGAGGAATCTGTCCAGTCTTGAAGCAATCTGTTTGGACCCGCCTCTTCTGTTATTCCATGTGAATTTCCCGTTTATGGTTGGGATGTCAACCACTCTTAATTCTGTCTGCACTTCTCTGAATCTTTCCATTTCTGGGTCTTCCCTGCTTATTCCACCTTTTTTCTCTTCTCGAGAAGCGATTAAGTTGAAGTCTCCTGCCAGGATCCATCTCTGCTCCTGGTGCAAACTTCGAAGCTTAGTCAGCTGATTGAGGAACAGGTCTCTGTCTGCTCAGGTGTGGGGACCATATACAACCGAGATTACCACCCATTCACTTTGTCCTATTAGTCTGAATCTCCCAGTGAGGATTCTTGGCATTCCTATCCACCAGTCGGCGAGGACTTCAGCTGGGTTCCAGAGAATAGCTATCCCTCCTGCACTTCCTTTGGGATCTATAGTGACATGTTCGTATCTTGGTTTTATTTTATTGAGAATTTCATCCATTTTCTGGCCTGGGATTTTGGTTTCTTGGAGAAGCATAATCTGAGGTTTGTCTTTTTTGAGTCGTGCTGCCAGATGTCTCTGTTTTCCTTTGCTATTTAAGCCTCTGATATTCCACGATGTCAAAATCATTGGTTAACTTGGGAGAGGGTTTGGAACACCGCTGATAGCGGGACTACTTTTCCAGTATTGACTAACGTTTCTCCCATGAGTTGTATGGAGTCCTTAATGTTTCTTCTTCCTCTTTTTTTTCCCCCCTTTATTTTGTCCATTCTGATCTGGTCTGCTTTCCTTTTGAGTCTCTTGGTTTTCTTCTGTTGAGGCTTTGCCTTTTTCTAGTTTGGTTTTGTATTGTTGGAAGGTTTCAGTATACAGCTTCTTTTGTTCTTCGGGAATAAACCTCTCATCCAGGTTCTTCCATTCATGCAGCAAGTTTTCCAACACTTCCTCTTCCTAGCTTAGGTCCTCCCTACTGGACTCCTGGTCTGTCTCCATCCGATCAATTTGTTCATCTGTTTCCTTATCCTGTTCTGGTGTCTCACTCGGGGCTTTTCTTTTAGCTAGGTTCCTTTCGCTGTTTTCACTGCAGTCTGAGCCTTTATCCTCCTGATTTTCCATGAGCTGATCTTCCTCATCCTCCTCTACCTGTAGTATAGCGAAACTGTTTGGTTTCGCTGTGTAGGGTTGTTTGCCTTTCCTATCTTTCTGGGGGGGTTCCTTGTTGGCTTTCCTTTTGTTTCTCACCTCTTGGAATTCCTCCTGGTCCGGCTCTCTCTTTTTTTTTGGGGCCCTCTGTTTTCTTCTTCCTCCCTAGTTATTGGACATTCCTTTGCTAGATGGTCGTGGGTATGGCACCAGCGACACCTAAACGGGATGTGTTCATAGTCTATGTTCTGCTGCCAAATTTCTTCATGATATTCAAGCTCTATAGTGTCAGGGATGGGGTTTGCTAGGTTCATGTAGACACAGATCCTGGCATACGAGGTGTATCTACCTTTCTTTGTAGTTTCTGCTATTTTCACGAAGCTTCCTATTGAGTTGCCTATTCCTTCCAGGATATCCGGGTCCCAGAAGTCTATGGGGAGCCCAAATAAGCGGACCCAGACAGGAGCAGCCAGAAAGGTTTCTTTGTCAGGGTTATAGCAATCTTCCCAGAAGCGCATGAACAGACCAACATTATTATAAAAATACGGGCCATTATCAAATACCTTTTCTCTATCTTTCAGGTTAAAGAAGATTACCATAAAGAAGCCTTTCGCTCCCAGCTTGAGCTCAATGTGGCCTTGAGGCTGCCATTTCTGTTGTATCCACTTGGTGAGGTCTCTTTCCGACGGCCAGACTCCGACAAACTTGCAGATAAGGGCATGGTCCCTCATGTAACTTCGGTACTTTTCCAGCTTGTTCGTTGGGATCACATATCTAGGTTTCTCTGTTGTACATGGCAGGCACTTTCCTCTGCGGCCTGATTGCCAGGCCGCTCCTAGCACCGGGCCCGTGTTCTTCCGTTCCTCTGACTCCTGGCTACTCTGTCCGTCTCCTGCCGCCGTGTCTCGGTAGGAGGGGATCTCTCCCCTCCTGACATTTTCTGTCATGCCTTTGTTGCTTTGGCCGCTGTCAGTTGTTGCTGGACTGGTCTGTGTCAGTTTTCCACACTTCCTTCACGACTTCCTTAGGTTTTTCACCGCCTTGCCGCCATGAGGGTTTGAGTTGCAGAGCACCTTCTCTAACTCCCAAATTCCAGATCGAAATGGATAACATAAAAAAAAAAGATTGTTTAAAAAAATGTATTATTATTATTATTATTTTTTTCAGATATAAAATGTAGGTTTAATTTTTAATTTTTAGTTTAATTTATTTTATTTTATTTTATTTTTCTTTTAAATATAAAATGTAGGTTTAATAATTTGTATTTTTAAATTAATAATAATAATAATTGTTTAAAAAAAATTATAATTTTTTTTTTAATAAAAAAGGGATTGTTTAAAAAGAAAATTATTATTATTATTATTATTTAAATAAAATATGTATGTTTAATAAAAAATATTTTTTTTTAAATAAAAAATATTTTTTTTTAAATAAAAAATACGTTTTTTTTTTTAAATATAAATTTTACCAATTTTTAAATTTTTTTCGTTAATTTTTATTTTATTTTATTTTATGTTTTATTTTTTTATTTTATTTATTTATTTATTTTTTAACTAGTTTGTTTTTAATTTTATTTATTTATTTTCCCCAGTTTTTGCTAATTTTTTATTTTTTATTATTATTTATTTATTTTTTTTCTCTATTTTTACTTACTTTATATATATATATATATATATATATATATATATATATATATAGATTTTAATTTTGTTTTTTTGTTTTTTTCTTCTTCTTTTTTTCCAAATTCTTTCATGTTTTGTGAGATAATTTTTTTTTAACATTTTTTGTTTTTTTTTAATACTAATTTTACTAGTTTTTTTAATTTTTTTCGTTAATTTTCTATTTTTTTTTTTTAAACTAGTTTGTTTTTATTTATTTTTTCCTAGTTTTTGCTAATGTTTTTTTTTTAATTTCTCAATTTTTACTTATATATATATATATTTTTTTTTTTTTTTTTTTTCCAAAATTTTTTATGGTTTATGAGATAATTTTTTTTTTTACATTTTTTATTTTTTATTTTTGTTCTTTTTTTTTATATATATATTTTTATATTTGTTTTTTAGAGACAATTATTTCATGTGGATTGAAAAATTAATTAAGGATGTATAAATATGTAGAATATCGAAAATTCTAAATATCGACCTTCTAATTTAAAAATGCAAAACAATAAAAACCTCACTTAAAAAAAAATTAAAATTAAAATAAAAAACAAGAAAATATGAAGAAAACGACCACTTCAAAAATTATCAAATTTACAAAATAATTATTTACATTTTATACATTAGAAAATTTAAAGCCAAAAAACGGGTCTTTTAAAAAAAGGGTGTGATGCAGAATACTCACTTTTTTAAATCAGCATGAAAATCACTACCATTCTAAAACATAATGTACATAAAAAAAATTAAAGTGCCAAAAACTATGCTCTAAAAAAAACATGTGTGTTCTGCATCACCCATTTTCAAAATCAGGTCACTTTTTTGCTATCTCTACAAAACGGGTAACAGTATTAGTTCCCGTTTCAAAGTTTACGTTGATAAAAATTTATTAGAACAAATCAGAGATTTAAAAGATGAAAAGCTTAAAATTAAAAACACTTAAAATAAGGTTGATAAATAAGAAATTAAATAACTTTTACGTCTGAGAAACCATAATCAAACTCTGCTCACTCAAATTAAAAAACTTAAGGATGATAAGAAAGCATTAAAAGACAAGTTGGAACAATTCACTCAAGAAGAAGTATCGAAACCCCCAATTGTAACAATCCAAGTTGAAGATAAGGGAGCGAATACTGATCTAGTGAATATGACAACTCAAGAAGACAAGTCAGTTGAAGAAACGACACACTTAGATGTTGCAATTCAAATGATTAACATCCCAAGTGAAGGTTTTGTAACCAACTCAACCACATCGTTCCCTGAAGTAAATCAAAAAATTTCCACACACCTGATAAGGGAACGTCAAACCAAAAGAGTTCCCTATCGACATCCAAATCATGAGAGTAGGCAACTCAACCATGCTATGTATCAAGGCCATTTAGACCAGAAACAATGAATTGGTGTTCTAAAGAAGAGTGATGTAACCTCAATCCAGTCCTATGATGACAAGTCGTTACAAAATTCTAGTGATCAGAATATTACACAGAAGATTAATCTGCGTTGGTCTGATCCCTTCTCAGTGTGACAATTCTGTTTGTCACTTAGAAGATCATATCAACATGTATCGACGAAGATGACTATTCTGAGACAAAAAAACATTCGAAACCGAAAAAGAAATCAAGCCTTTTCATCGACAAGCTTTGAGGACAGAGATTTTTGAGGAGGAAGACAATGTTATGAATAAATATATAGGAAATAATGTAAAATGACGTAAATGATAATAACCATAAATAACTATTAGTTAATTAGTAATTAGGTTGAAGAGTCATGTCTAAATGAGACATGACTCTCCATGAAGAGACACCCGCTTGGTATATAAGCAAGCCTCTCCTTCTCATTGTAAAATGATTCTGATTCATATATTTAATATAATATTTATATCCTCAATGGATAACTTCATATTCTAAGTCTTTTGGAGTAATTAATCTGAAGAATGAACTTTGTTTGCTTCAGTTAGACTTGTGAAATGATGTGATCAATAAAATTATTATGATGTAATTAATAGATTATTATTAATAAATAAAATGTTGGAAATTACTCAGGAAAGAAGCACTAGAGTTAGAAGATTCTTGCCAAGTTGGAAACAGTTATTGATGGTTAAATTCAAGATAAATCTTCCCCTAAATATCTCCTAAAAATCCCTAGGAGGAAATAGATATGATTTAATATGATGGGAGAGAAAGATCTATTAAATCACTTAGTTGGAGAAAGATACTAAGTTGGGTGAAACAAAGCGCCACTGGACAGAAACGTAGGCTTTAAGGAAAAAGGAAATGAACATTTTTCGTCGAAAAAAGAAGGCCTAGGAAAATGGGTTGGCAGACCCAGAAAGGCATGATGCTGTAAAAAAATCTGTTGGGAAGGAAATTATCAAAGAAATCACGAAGGGATCAATGAGGTTATTGATTCCATTAACAAACATATCTTAGCGGGGGGAACTAGAAGAGTCAGTTCGTGGCCGAGAGGAACATGCTCGGTTCCTGAGTAATTTCCAGGTATCAACTATGGTTAGAATATTGGTTTCACTATTTTTATTAACATAATGTTGATCACTGTTATGTACAATTTTATATGTTTTATTTAGTAGTTGAACTATTTTTTGGTAGACGATTGCGGAATTATTGAAGGTGGCTTAGTATACATATTGGAATAAGTCTAGATAATGTATGCATAAAATATATTCCTAATTATGTGTTGATAATGAGTATGCATGTTTAGTATTGTTGATATTGCATATTATGTATTCCTAAAAGGTGTTTATAATGAGTAAGCAAGTCTAGAAGGAACTTGGGATAGGAATCATTGCATATTGTAAATTTTCTTATGCATGCAAATATATGCATTCAATATTTAATCGTTTAATCAAAATTGAAAGGAATTAAAAATGTTGGAAATATTATCAGTGTGCGATTGTATTAAGGATTCGCATGTGTTCCTACTGTAGAATTCGTCTCAGGACTCAAGGTGTATGAGAATACACACTTATTCCTTAGAGGTAGGTAGGAATCGAGAAATAAAATTAGGGTCTTGAAATAAATTAATCCTACAGGAATTTTGAGCCATATGTACAACATTCAATGCAAAGTTATCATACTCCTTAATAACACTTACGGGGGAAATAACTAGAAAATAAAAAATAGAGTTTTCAGTACTGCAACCAATATTAGTTTGTATCACCATGTGATGAAACAATGGAGCTAAACAGGTAGACAAAACAAACATTTGGTGCAAACCATAAAAAAAATAGGTGGTGCAAACCATAAAAAAAATTAGGACTGGAAATTATTATAGTAAGTAACCCAAGAACCATAAGACAAACACTAATTGCAACATATTACTAGCATGCAAAAGGTAAATATTCCTTATGTTTTACCTTGTAACTCACATGTTATGCGAGGCATGAATATTCAGTAATAGACGCGTGAAAACTTTGTGCAAAAAAGAATGTAATGCAAATCATTGGAAAAACTAATACTCAATCACCTTATTAATTGTAATACAAGAGAACAGTACAACAAAAGAAAAATATGCTAGCTACACAAGCATAGCCAAATAAGTTTATGTCACATTTCGAGACTATCATCAAGTAAGAACCTACTATTAATGCTAGGAATTATTAAGAGAGTGTTGCTTGTTGTTAACAATAGAAGTGGAATACATAAGAGAAAACAATATTTCCAATTAAATAAGAAACTCAAAAATCATAGTATCTCTATTCACTGAGTTATAAAAACCCTTTGTTCAAAAATTCCTAAATACATGTCTAAATATCACAGTTGGAATTGGACAAATCTGAATGAATAATAGAAATATACTTTATACATCTAAGCCACTTTAATCAAATTCAATCATAACATTATGAGCCCCTAAGATTGATGTATTGCGTAAATAATTAACAGCAGGGGGAAAAACCCCATTGAAACCAAAGAGAACCTCAACATGTCGGGAAAAAACACACAAAAGGAGAAGTCATTTCAGTACTGGATGGAATAGGAAATCCCTTAAACTTTCGCTTGATCTGTGCCTTGGTAACCAAAATTTTCATACATGTAGAACTTAAGCAAGGGTTCTGGTTAAAAACAAATAACCTATGTACATAAGAAATGGTGTGCGCGCAAAAGGGAGAGGTTATCTCATTACCTGGCTCTTGGATGACCTTGTCATCCTTGAAGAGCCTGTAGCATCAAAAGAAAAAAAAGGGTCATATATATATATATATATATATATATATATATATATATATAAAAGCACGACTTGATGGGAAAAATTCAAACGGACAAGTAGAGCGTAGATGTAGGGTTACAATAAGCTATTAGCCAGAGAAAATAACTGGGTACGCTTTATTACCAGAACAAGGTTGGAACCCAACCTTGTTAAGAGCATATTTGGGTTCTTATTTCCACCATGAGGAATTGAAACAAAAAATAAAAAAATAAAGAAAAAACATGTGACTTCCCTTAGGAGCAGGTACCAAACTGCCAGTCCAAACTATGGAAGGCATATAATTTTTTTTTATAGAAAAGATACTTAGAATGAATGGCAGAGGATGCACAAAACCACTGGTGAAAAACCAACATTCCCAAAAGAGAAACTACCAATTCTTAAACCAAGAAAAAAAATCTATAAAGTAAGTGCCAGAATGTGGAATTTCAAACCATAGAAAATGTAAATTCAAGGCATAGCAATATAACGTTTTTTTCAAAGAAAAAAGGAAACACAAAAAACCCTTGTCTGAAGAGTACCTCTAGCCATTTAAGCGAAGGAGTCCTCCATTCCACCAAAGAAAAATGGGTGAATTTCATAAACTACTGGGCGAACCCTGCGGAAAATAAATAAATAAATAAATAACCTGAGAATGAAAAAAAAGAAACTAGTTAATCCAGGTGGAATGAGAGAAAACAATGCAACCAAAGAAGTAATTAGAGTCGGGTTCTAAAATACAAATTTCACAAATTTAAATGGAAAGAAAGAATCCAATACAGAGGGAAATTTCTCAAATTTTAGCTAAAGGCATGGCACGATGACCCTTTGAGTACTAAGTGATGGAACTAAATTTCTCGAGGTGGTAAGGAAAATGGTATCCTTTGTAATAACTAACGAATGTCAAGAAACCCTCATTCACTGTAGTGGCACTCTACAACGCGACAAGGCCGGATAGAGGGGAATGAGCCTTAGGTAACAAAAGTTAGGGTTAGACAAAACCCCAAAATGGTCTCCGTCGTTAGATGCAAAATGGATCATCCTCACCATTGGATAGAACCATCGGTGAATGGGGCATGTGACCATCACTTGAATGCCAGAGATGGAGCCAATTAAAAATCACTGTGTGTGTCATCGTACTAATATAGAGATAATAACAAATAAATTTTCTAATATATAACAAGATCACCTTTATTATCTAATGAGAGCAAAGGGTGTTGAAGTTAATCCTTGAGAAAACCATATAGTATTTCAACAATACCATTCAACATAACCCATGTCACAATTAAAAAAAATAGTGTAATAATTGTGTCATGTATCTAGTCATCTGGCTAGAGTAATACACAAACATGGTGCCTCATATACATTTATTTTACCATTAGTCACAAACAATAAGGTAAGTAATTCATCACCCTTTCCAGTTTACAAACTATTCATTGTATTAGGTATATCTCATCAAAGAAAAAGAAAAAAAATTGTACTGAATGGGGACATGACATATGGTATCAGAGCACTAGTTTAAAAAAAATGGGCCTACTTGGGATCACCACATCTGGGAAATACATATGAGTAGAATTGTGAATCAAGTTGAAATGGGTATACTAATGTTGAGCTGTGTTGAATTATAAGGTACTGAAGAGAAGGAAGGTTACAACACACAATGGTGGATGATCCTAATTTACCTGCAGTGGAGGGAGGAGAAATCTATGTGGAGTTGGGAGGAGGAAATACCCCACCAAAAACTCGGTTTATGGAGATTATTAGAAGTCTACAACAAGAGTTAGCTCATATCATAACTAACAATGAATGTTCGTTGAAGGCTAGTGAAGAACAAGAAAGGATGATAAGAGATTTAAGTGGAAAATATAGTCACAAACTAATAGAAACGAGCGAAGATGGAGGAAAAATAGATTTGCTGAAATGAAAAAATGTGGAGATAAAAATAGAAAAATATGAAAGTGGAGAGGAATAAGACAAAACTTATCCAAAGACACAGAAAAGGAAGAAGAAAGTGGAGTTGTAAGAGGAATTCAAAAGAATAAAACCCCTTACATTTGACAATGAAAAGGAGGAGGATGTAGAGGCATGACTCCTCAATATGAAAAAGTACTTTCAGTTTTACGAGTATGAGAGTAATCTGAAGGAAATATTGACCATTTATCAACAAGGAAAGCCACCCTCTAGTAGGAGGAGATCAAAATCGTGCACACATTGGAAGAAAATATAGTTTCCTGGGAGGAGTTCCAGAAACAATTCAAGTCCAAATATCTAAATGAACGATTCTATGATGATTGAGCAAAGGAATTTCATGAGTTAAGATTAGGATAGTTAACTATGGATGAATTTGTGTCTAAATTCACTAATTTTTTGTGTTATGTTCCCTACATCAAGGAGGAGAAAGCCAAAGTGCAAATCTTTTTAAATTGTTTACCGATTTCTTATAAGGAAATGATTGAGTTTGAAAATCCTAAAACAATGGACAAAGCAGTGAAAAAATAAAGATTATGTTATCAACAATTTAAAAACAAAGGAGAAGGTTCAAAACCTTGGCAAGGTAAGGACCGTAATAAAACCACAATGGGGACAAGAAGGCAAAAACATGCATATTGAAAAAACTTTGGAAGAGATCACCAGTGAAAGAAATTCAACAGGGGAAACTCAACTCCGCCCACACAATCTCAAACTGGGTCCAAGCCCATGGATCTGAACAATAAAAATACATGAGGGGTCAAAGAGAAAGAATCTTTGAAGTGTTGGGGGTGTGGGGAACCTCATTTGTTGAGGTATTACTTGCATAACCCTAGGTCTATTCAAAACATACAGAAAATATATGAAGCAACAACATTAAATGATATTGCAAGGAACATTATGAAGATAAGTGCGACATTGGAAGATAGACAGGTGGAGCATCAATCCACTATGATCAAGATTGAAGGTAATATTTTAAACCATTCTATCTCTGTCTTAATTGACCCTGAGGCTAGTTTAAGTTATAGTAGTCCTCAAATTGTGGAAAATGTAAACTAAAAATTGAAAAGAAAAAAAAATAAAAAAATGCATGGATGACATAGCTAGCTACTAGCACAAAAAGGAAGGTAACTAACCATGTAAGACAATGTCCCATAGATTTAAATACCTATCCCACTGAAGTAAATTTAAATGTACTTCCATTAGGGTCATATGATGTGTTAATAGGTATGTATTGGCTGGAAAAACATCGAGCAATAATAAACTATTTATAGAAAGTAATGAGTTGTGTAAATCATGAGGGAAAAACACAGTTAATAAAATGCATACCAAAACCAATTTCAGTTAGACACATCTCAACATTGCAACTGAAAAAGACTGTCGGGAAAGGGTGTCATTTATTTGCGGTGCATGTTGAAGTAAATGAGCAACAAACAGAAAAACAAAAGCTAGATGAACTGCCAATTATTAGGAATTTTTAGGATGTTTTTCCATAAGAGATTATGTGTCTACCTCCCCACAGAGACATAGATTTTTCCATTAATCTAGTACCAGGAACAACCCTTGTATCTAGAGTGTCTTATCGAATGAGTATTCCAGAATTATTAGAATTGAAGATGTAGTTACAAGAACTATTTGATAAAGACTATACTAGACCCAACGTTTCATTGTGGGGGGGCCCAATGTTATTTGTGAAAAATAAAGATGAAACATTTAGAATGTGCATAGATTATCGACAGTTAAACAAATTGACCATTAAAAACAAGTACCCACTGCCTCGCATTGATGATCTATTTGATCAAGTAAGAGGGGAAACCATATTCTCAAAAATTGATTGGAGAATTGTGTATCACCAGTTAAGAATAAAGGATGAAGATATTCATAAAACAAATTTTCGAACTATATATAGTCACTATGAATTTGTAGTGTTGCCATTTAGTCTTATCAATGCACTAGCAACATCCATGTGTTTGATGAATAACGTACTTGGTAAGTACATTGATAGATTTGTGATGGTGTTTATAGATGACATTCTTGTGTATTCCAAGAGTGAAGGAGAACATAAGGAATATTTGAGACAGGTAATGCAAACCTTAAGAGAGCATAAGTTGTATGCAAAATTTAGCAAATATGAATTCTACAAGGACAAAATACAATATTTGGGTCATGTCATTTCAAAGGAAGGATAATTTGTTGACCCTGAAAAGGTTAGGTCCATTTTGCACTAGGCCATACCTACAAATGTGTTATATGTCCAATATTTTATGGGAATTACAAGATACTACAAAAGATTCATTGAAGGGTTCTCAAAACCGGCATATCTTATTACTTCATTACAAAATAAAGGAACAAAATTTGAGTTGATAGTTAGGTTTCAGGAAGTTTTGACAAATTAAAACATTTGTTAATAGTAGCACCTATTTTTAAAATTGCAGATCCAGAAAATGAATTCGTTGTATGCGCAAACACTTGTTTGGAAGGTTTAGGTGGAGTTTTGATGCAGGAAAATTCAGTAGTGGCCTATGAATCTAGAAAACTAAAATCACATGAAAGGAACTATGCAGTGTATGATTTAGAGTTGGTTGTTGTGATACACACTTTAAAGATGTGGAGACACTACTTATTGGAAAAAAGGTTCACCTTGATAGCTTATCACATTATCTTAAAATATTTTTTAGCCAACCAGATCTTAACATCACAAAGGCTAGGTGGATGTCTTTTCTTAGTGAATTTGATTTTGAGATAAAACATATTAAGGGTAAAGAAAATAAAATAGTAGATGTTTTAAGTAGACATGCACATTCCCTTATGGAAGTTTCTATTAGTAGTGTCAATACATATTTTGTGGAGCATATTAGGAATTTAATACAAGAAGATCAAAATTATCTAAAAATTCAACAAAATTGCAACAGGTAGATATTTCGGGCTATGCTGAAAATTCAAAAAAATTATTAACTTACATAAACAGACTATATGTTCCTAACATAAGTGCCTTAAAATATATTATATTAGATGAATATCATAAGAAACCTTATGTTGGACACCTCGTATATCAAAAGATGATAACAACACTAAGGAAGGAGTTTTACTGGCCTAACATGAAAAGGGAAGCAGCAAAATATTTATCCAAATGTTTAGAATGTCAATAGGTGAAGGTAGAACACCATCACCAACATGGACTATTGGATCCACTACCCATCCTCGAATGGAAATGGGAGGTGATTTTATTAGACTTTATTATGGGACTGCCAAAAACAAGACGAAAACATGACTCCATCACATTGGCTGTAAACACACTAAGAAAAACAACGGACTTTATACTGAGACATTTATGGAACAACTAAGATTGAAAATATTTTTATGAAGGATATCTTTCGATTGCATAACATACCAAAAATGGTGATATCAGATAGGGATGCTACATTCACTTCCAAATTTTGGAAGGCCTTGTTTGGATGGATGGAGAACCAACTTAATTTCACTACTGCTTATCATCCCCAAACTGATGGGCAGATAGAGAGGGCCAATCAGATTGTAGAGGACATCTTAAGAATGTATGAGATGGACAAACTTTCTAAATGGGAATATTTTCTACACTTAGCAGAATTTGCCTACAACAACAGTTATCAAGATTCTATAAATATGAGTCCTTTTGAAGCCTTATATGGTAGGAAATGCCACACACCTATCAGCTAGATTCAGTCATAAGATAGGCTAATATTGGGACCAAATGCATTACAAGAAATGGAACAACTGGTGCAAAAAATTAGATAGAACATAAAAACTACACAGGATAGACAAAACAAGTGTGTTGATAAAAAGAGAACTCATAAGGAATTTAAGGTCAAAGAACATGCACATATAATATTTAAACCAAGGAAAGTCACCTTAAGGACGAGAACCTATGCTAAATTATCACCATAGCACCAACATGGTTTTGTGGGCCTTTTGAGATTTTGGGCCAGTAACATCTCAACTGGCATTGACCAGACATATAAAGGTACACAATGTCTTTCATGTATCTTTGTTTAAAAAATATATCCATGACAATTTTCATACAATTGATTGGAAATTGATATAGGTGGAACCAAAAAGAGATTTCCTAGCAGAACCACTTCACATATTAGATCAGAGTGAGATTTTTCTCCATAATCAAGCCATCTCTCAGGTTAAAGTGCACTAGAAGTACATTACACCTGAGGAGGCCATCTGGGAGATAGAGAAAAAACGTGGGAGGCCTTTCCAGCATTTTTCCAAAAGGAAGGAAATTAAACATCCAACACCGAGGACAATGTTGAATAAAAAGGGGGGGAAGTTGTGACACCCCTCTATTTTCTATGTTAGTTATTGTCTATTTTTAAATATGGGCTTTTTCCACCCTCAAAGCATTAATATGGATGATTAAAAATATTATGATACAATCTGGATCATGAAAAATTGATTTTCACAAAAAGGAGGTGTTGATTATGAAGAGACCTTTTCCTTCTCACAAATTAGGGAGTCCATCTAGCAAAGGGAACCCTTAAAGTGGATGGGGATTTAAGCTCAACCCTAGTTAAGCCTGCTTACAAACCATGTTTTGTGAGTGTTAGCTAGCATTTTTAGAATATTGTAGCGACTCTATTCCTACTCCAGGGCATAGTTTTGGATCACAGTTAAGAATTTTGTTTCTTACTACTATGTTGATCAACCTGGAGCAACATGAAATACTTGTAAAGATTGTACAATTGTGGCCCCCATCATAAATTTTATGAAATATAAATATATTTTCAATTCACGTTAAGTAAAAACATCATTGTCTATTTTATTTATTTATTATTATTGTTTTAATTTTTTTTTTAATATTTATTATTTTGTTTAAATTTAGTGTTTAATTTTCCCCCAATCGGGGTGCGTGCTCGAGGTAGGAGAGGACAACAGACATATATGGTAGTTATGAAGTTTAAAGGCAGGGTACCACCCACCGCCCCCCACACGCTCATGGCGATGGGTGCGGTGGCCTCCCGCATGCAATCTGATAGAGGAGATGGGAGAAGTGGCAGGCATGGCCAAGACGGAGAAGGAGGTGAGGTGGCCAAGGTAGGATGGGTGACGCGACAAAGCAAGGTAGAATGGGAATATGAAGGAATTCAGGATAGAGAGAAGAGTATTGTTGAGATTGTGGGTGGACGGAGGAGCGCGGGCGCAAGTCAGTGGAGCTGCCAACAATGGTTTCAACGAAGCGTTCCTGGGTATGTATCTTGGTCTTTCAAGCCCCTTACTATGGCAACTTTGTTGATTTATGGCTGGGGGGTTCGGGAGATGACAGGGGAGGGAAATTGGGGGGATGGCCGGGGAGACCAGCGAAAGCTGGGGGTGATGGTGATCGAGCTTGGGTCGGAGGTGAGAGCCATGAGCGATACCTGGGGTTGGGAACGAGAGACCCCTCTTGTGAGTGAGTGAGACAGTCGGTACCCCAATGCGGGTGGTGAGGCTGAGGCTAAGCATGAGCGACGACCAAGGGAGGGGCAGAGAAGTGAGGCAGCTCTTCTGGGTAGAGGAGTGATGTAGCAACACTGGGCAGAGGGGCAGGGGAAGGCATCACGACTGGGAGTGACGGTAACCCGACTCGATGGGCTGGCTATGAGAGCCATGAGCGTTAACTAGGTCTGGCACCGTGAAACCACTCCTATGTGTAGTCGAGAGAATCGTTACTACCATGTGGGTGGTGAGGCAAACGAAAGGCAGGAGCGAGAGCAAAGTGAGTGGTAGAAGAGTGGCGCAGTTACACCAGGCAGAGGAGTGGCACAACATTTTGGGGTAGAGGGGTACCCGGGCAAAGGAAATTGCGCCTGGCTGCACGAGGGGTGGGGCACCCATATCAAGCCAGAGAGGCATGAGACAACGTATCAAGAGCTAATTCATTTCTCTTGTGAATAGGCAAGGAATAGAGGAGAGATGACCCAACTTACACGTGGAAGAGGACGCGATAGAAGGGGGAGGGAGTTGACTCGAGTAGCAGACCCAAGAACTTTGGAACCAAGACGTGGGAGGAAGCCTGTAGAACACCTCATTAGTGAAGCGACGACAACCTATAGGGAAGGAATGGATGCAGGAATCCGTAAGCTTCTAGACGAATGGGAGGGGAAAATAAAACATGAGGATGAATTCTAAGAGGAGATGGACAATTGGCGACCAATAATCCTGGATCCGGGGAATACCAAGGGTAGACTCACCCAATTTAAACAGACCCTCTATCTATATTGGCTCATGAAGAGCCTTATGGGGAAGGAAATGGAGAAAATTTCAGTGGGGATGACTATGACTCTCTAGGACATGCCCAATTACAAAAAAGACTTGCAGACGATCCAATTCTAGTTGCACAAGCAGGACATCCTCCTAGACAGAATCCAAAGGCACATCCCATGCATCATTGAGCTAGCTGACATGCCTGGCGACTCAGCCAATGACCCAGCTCCGGTTGAGTCTGCCTTAGAAGGACAACAAGATTAGTCAGTTTCTTGGGCGTTTTTTTGTTTCTTGCGGGTAGCATTTACTTTTAAAGATACATGCTTATGATAGATAAAAATATAGACTCTTATCATGATACTGATGCATATATAGCTTGGTTAGAACGATGGATACTATATTATTTTTGGATGGCTTATAACGAGGATAGGTGGCCAACAGACTTGGTTTCCCACTAGGCAAGTTGAGGCCACCTATCTCATATATGTGGTGTAAACTTGCTTTTTATAAATAGAAAAAGGAGGTCCTCCCAAGCTTAACAAAAAAAAAATAGTGTTTAATTTTTATTTTAAAATAAAGATAAGGCAAGAGTAAGGTATCATTCATTTATTTTTGTTTATAATTTTTTTTGTAAAGAAAATTTATTTCATTACTTAGATCCAAACAAAATTACGTACTTTGGATTGCCCTAGTTTTCCACTACAGAAACTAGACCAATGGAAAAACCAAAGTTGTTTAAACATTCGAAAGTTGAGAATGTCTTGAATGTATTGATTTTTTGGGTTATGATTTCAAAATTGCTATAGTTTTAAATTTTGATGAAAAAATGCTACTATTGACATATGTTTCAATTTAAATATTGTTTTTTAAATTTTGGTTGTAATAGTATTGGTTATTATGTCCACAATTTCAAATAAGTTATGATTTTAACTTCCAAAAAATAAATGTTATTGGTAATACCATTTTTCAATTCAGTGGTTTATCTAGATCTTAATCACAACATATTGTTTTTTAAGGGTATAATTTCAAATAATACATAATTTTAACTCCTCATAAATGTTGTTACAGATAGCACTACTTTTGATCTAGGTGTCGATTTTAAAATTTTGGTTACAATAATATTAACGGTTTCAACCATGATTTCAAACAAATCATAACTTTAATCCAAAAAAGTGAAGTTATTGACAACATCACTTTTCAATTTTAAAATTTGAATTTATATAGGATTTTAAGATGATGTTTCTTTTATTTGTATGTTAGAAAGTTTCATTGCTGACTCAAAATTTACATCCTTCCATTGTTATTTTCTATCTTTGGCCTACCACAAGGGAAACTAGACTAGAGACAACAAAGATATTGTCCATAGTCCAAAAAACATATATGCAAATCATGTCTAGACTGAGAAAAAATGACCAGAATTGTTGCCCCATATAAGGGGAAACCAATAGTTAAAGAAAACAAAAAAAGCAAGCTTGGAAGGCTACAACCGTAAGGAAGACTAATATGTGCTAAAAAAATAGAGTTGACCCAAAGAGAGGGAGAACATCCCTAGAAAAATTAATAGAACATCCTGAAAGCTAAACATCATAAGCACGAAAGAAAAATATCCGTTAAGAAGACAGGGAGGTGTCTAAATTGATGGGATACTCCTCAACTTTGCAGCATGGCAACATAGGTGAACCCTGAGTCGAACCCATTTCCAGTCTTGTGAGGTGACCTTCCACATCTAACATTAGATCCTTCATCTCTTTTAGTTTATGCAACAAGTTGTCTTGAGTTTGGTGCCTATTGACTAGAACTTTCCCAAGAAGCAACTTCACATGCTAAATAGAGATCAACAATGTGGAGTTAATGGTTTTAGCAATCCTATGTGTTTCCAGTATTCAAAATCCAAGTAACCACCCCAACCAAACCCCAAAAATCTATGATTTCTTAACGTTCATGGTGAATCTCATTTTCCACTTCATGTATTTCAAGCTAAATCTCAAGTGTGGGACCTGATAGTGTGGGGCAAAAGATTTATGCATGAGATATATCCTAAGTTCCACCAACAATGCCATGGCCACTACCACTTTTGCAACATTGAGCTCACTATTGTGTCATTTCAGTTGGAGGTAGAAAAACACAGGCAAGGTTGAGGAGGTTTTGAATAGGGGAGTGTAGAAGCTGAGGGTTGAGGAAGAAAGATACATTGTTTTGCCAGGAGGGGAGAGAAATAGAGGAGATCAGAGGTAGACCTTCTCTGTCAGTTAGAGCCAATGTAGGTGAGAGGAAGACTAGGGGAGGAAAGCATGCACTTGAGCCCGAGAGGGAAAGCCTTGACCAAAGTAGCAAAAGTAGCAAGGAAACCAAAGATTCGCCACTAGAAAAAACCATTGCTTTGAAAGCTCTAAATGCACTGGCACAAAGGAGAGTAATGACATATATAACACGCTCTCATAGATGTCATTAATGTCAAAACTCATTAAGATAATAATTAAACAATGACATGTCGAGAAAAGAAGTGGCATAAAACCCTATCAATCCATTCAATTAAAACATTATTAACATATGATATCACCCCATCAAAATAAAAACATTATTAACATATGATATCACCCCATCAAAATAAAAACATTATTAACATATGATATCACCCCATCAAAATAAAACAATGAATACATGTAAATGTAATCCAACTATTTAAAAAAAAAAAAAAAAAACATTTAACTAAAAATAAACCAATACAATTTCTAATAAAAAAATTTATTATCAAATTAATTAATTAATTATTTTAATTAGCTTTAAATAAATAAATATATTTATTCTATTAATGTTTATCATAGCTCGGGCTTGCTTTTTACTTGCAATGGCTAGTGCCAACCCATGAGAAATCCTAGACTATTATAAATATCTAAACAAAAATATCAGTGTTTATAAAAATGTCAATCTAAGGCTTAATCTTAAAAGAAAGAAAATTATTACAAAGTAGGTGAAAATAAAACATCAAACACCTTTTTTTTATAAAAAATAATGGTTATTTTTAAAATGTTGATGTGACCCATTTTACTCCCAAGCAAGAAGAATATTACAAAGTAGGTGAAAATAAAACATCAAACAGATTCATTTTATAAAAAATAATTGTTATTTTTTAAATGACGATGTAACCCATTTTACTCAAAAGACTTGAAGTTTAAAAAGTAATGAAAATAACACGGCCCACATATTACTCAATGCAAAGAGGGTAGGGAAATACACGATCAATGTCTCTTCCTTATAAAGGTACACGAAGAATATGAAATTTATCAAATAAAATATAAAAATAAATTTTATAAAAATAAAATAAGTTTTATTAAATAAATTTATAATTAAAAATATTTAATAAAAATGGTTTTTTATTATATATTTACAAAATATTTGTATTTTAAATTGTTTATCAATTTTGATGGTTATATTTATATAAAATATTTGTTTGTTCCAAGTATATCTAGTTAATATGGTTTATTAATCTCGACTGTTATATTTATAGAAAATATTTGTTTGTTCCAAGTATATCTAGTCAAAAAATTAAACGATACAACTTGAGTGAGCCTAATGGTTAAGAGCATGTGTTTCCTCCTAAGAAGTCATAGGTTCAAAACCGGAGGGGTAGAGTATGTAAGCCTTTGTAAACTTATCAATCAAATCGCTGCGCGGAGGTGGGTCCCTTGTCCCACAAACAAGGGGGTCTCATAGACCAATTTTGTGTTTGGCTTGGTCATGACCTTAAAATTGGATAATAATAATAATTAAGCTTGTAACTTCTCAAACTCAACCAATTGAACTAAACCTGGCTTGGGGGTCCCTTGTCCCACAAACAAGGGGGTCTCATAGACCAATTTTGTGTTTGGCTTGGTCATGACCTTAAAATTGGATAATAATAATAATTAAACTTGTAACTTCTCAAACTCAACCAATTGAACTAACCCTAAAAACTTTTGTCAAACCAATAGTGAGGACAACTAGCGAGACCTTGTCCCACAAACAAGGGGGTCTCATAGACCAATTTTGTGTTTGGCTTGGTCATGACCTTAAAATTGGATAATAATAATAATTAAACTTGTAACTTCTCAAACTCAACCAATTGAACTAACCCTAAAAACTTTTGTCAAACCAATAGTGAGGACAACTATCTCTCGCTGCTAACCACGAAGGCAAGCTGACTCCTCACCGTTATTCAAGGAAAACCACACCACCTGGTATAACTTGTTGGTGGTTCGTAAGGGGGCAAGCATGACCTTAAAATTGGATAATAATAATAATAATAATTAAACTTGTAACTTCTCAAACTCAACCAATTGAACTAACCCTAAAAACTTTTGTCAAACCAGTAGTGATGACAACTATCTTTAGCTGCTAACTCATCACTGTTATTCAAGGAAAACCACGCCACCTGGTATAACACATTGGTGGTTCGTAAGGGGGCAAGCTTTCACTCTTGCCAAATACCTCTAGGTCTTGGATAGTTAACCCATTTTTGTATGTTTGAGGAAGACAAGCTCTTAACCAAACATAAGCATTTTTAGAATATACTCCAGATCTACTCACCTTAAAAACTTATTTTTATAAAACAACACAATTACTTATTATAAATAATAATATACCAAAAAATTTGAAATAACATAACTAGGAAACATTTTTCCTTTCTTAAAAAATAAGATTCCCCCACTAACCCATCATTCCCAATATCTTATCCTTTCCTTCCATAGTAGATTGTAGTTGCTATCCACTAAGATAACATCAGTGGCCCCATCATGCTATTGGGAGTAGATGGTAGTTGCTCTCAACTCAAATTACATCTTACATGTGGGCCCTTAATCTTCAACTTCCCTTTTTATTACATCTTACATCTGGGCCCTTAATATGCAACTTCTCTTTTACCCTTTTATCAAAAGACAAACACAAGGAGCATCAAATCATGTCACTGGTACACTTTTTTGGACTTAGCAACCACTTTTATTCAATTGGATTAAAAGTGCAGCTTAGCCTATAAACACTTGCCACGTGCAACTGACAATTCTCAATTATTGAGTGCCTACAATGCAAAGGACAGTGAAACAAACAACGAAACCCAAAACCTCCAACATTGACCCCATGAGAATCTTACAAGGGCAGCGGAGGACAAGGACACCACCTCATCAAAAGTTCATATAATATTTTATTAATTCCTAGTAACAGAAAAGTGGTTTAGCCAGGCTCAGTTCCGAGCTCCGGGATCTTCCGAACCTACTGACACATGGCGGCCTAGCTCTGGTTAAAGGAAGTTGCAAGGAAGATATTCAGATCTTTTCACCTCGGAGAGCGTTTTGGCTCTTCCCTCTCACAGTATCTGATTCGTGCTATAATTACAGAAAAGCACAGTTGCCCACGGTCTCTGTGCCTCTTTTTCGTCGTTTTCGATACAATTGACGAATTGGGTTTTTTCTGCGACGGTTTTTATCCTCCCCCAACTTTTTACGTCGCCATCCCGGTGCAAATATCGTGTTCAGTGATGGGTAATTTCTGATCCTTAGCCTTGAGACACACATCAGAAAGACTGTAAGACAGTATTTTATTTGGATCGGAATGTAGAGGCCGCAACAGTATCCAGATGCTCAGACTTTATATTATGAAACGAATGTGAGGTGCCCACGAAGGGACAGCCTTCAATCTCTTCTTTCAGGTGGACGTATAGATGACGCAGGTATGTGCTGCGCTAGTTTTTGCCTCTTATTCCTTTCTTTTAAACATCAAGAAGATCCATTAAATCAATATTTATTATGTTATTAGTAGGAATTGAATCTCAGTGAGAGGTCCCATCATTTCTTCCCAATTACCCGAAATAAACCCAATGGACATATTCTGTGCTACATTATTTTATTCTTATATCCATTGAACTGAATATGCTCAAATGATAGTCAATTCTTAATATATGTTGTTCTTCATTCGCCCAGTTGGATTTTGTCGACAGTAAAGCAAGCCTCCAAGCCTCCAAGATTCACCAATTTCTGTAATTTTTCTTTTCCCTTATTTGGATTACATTATTCTTATATCCATTGAACTGAATATGCTCAAATGATAATCATTCTTGATATTTGTTTCTCTTCATTCGCCCGCTTCGACAGTAAAGCAAGCCTCCAAGGTTCACCACTTTCTGTGATTTTTTTTCCCTTTTTGGATTTCTTTGGTTCCTTTTTCACTGTGTCTAAATGCTTGCTATTTCTGTCAATGCAACGGATAAGAGGAAGAATTTGGTAGGTGGGTCGATGAGTAAGGATTTTGACGTGTCTGAATTGTTTTAAATGGGAATGGCATCTTCCCTAGCGTATCTTTTTTCTTATCTGTGGCCGGATGGTATACCATTGCTGTGTTTGTAATTTTGTGAACATCTGTTGGCTTTTAATGCAGGAGGATTGAGATACAAGTCAGTTTGTCCGGTGGAAGGTTGAAGGGATCAGGAGGATAAAGTGTAAGGCCCTCTTTCCTTTGCAAATGCTCTGTTTGATCCATTGCAGAATGCCAGTCTCTTTGTCTTTGTGACTTCGAATTCCAGTTTGTTTCTTTACTTTAAGTTTCTATTGAAGTAATGGACTCCAATTATTGAGAGTGCCGATGGTAGTTTCGGCATGTGGGTTTTGATATTAATGACGGGGATGCATCCACGAGTTCTTCTTTGGAATTGATTCTGTGCAGCTTCTCTTTCTTTCTCTTTGTGTCTCCTGGAAGGGGGATTACAACAGTGGATAAAATCATATTTCTCCGGGAAGGGGGATTACCACAGTGGATAAAATGATGGAAAACACTAATGCTTAGTATAGAGACAAGGGTAATAAACTGTTGGAAAGGAAGGGGTTAAAAACAATTTTCTCATTCTGAAATGAATTCTAAATTTTGTTTCCTTGTAATTTCCGGAAGGTTGTTAAACTGAAGGACGGTATCGGCACAATCCTTTTACTTCTGATCTTTCATTTTTCATTTTATAATAATTCTAATACAGGGATAAACCTTTGTTTTGTTTTTGGGAGTAATTACTTTGATTTTAAAAGTAGGAGTGGGAATAGTTTTAGCTTCTGATTTTGTATTTTTAAAATCAGTATAGATTTATTTTAATTTGGGATTTATGAAGGGTTGAGATTATCTAATTTCTTGAGGTATAAATCTCTTTTCGAGTGTAAAATTTGAAGAAAGGTTTACACGGTCAGAAATTTGATCCCTCTCATCTCTGACTCCTCTCAATACTTGATAAATCTTAGATTAAGATGAATTTATTGTGTAAATATAGATATTCAAATATTTTATTTAAGGTCTATATTAAAATATTTTTCAAAATAAAATAATTATACATCTTCCTCACACTCAATAGTGAAAATATAATATATTTTTACTTTTAATAATTTCTTCTCTTTATATAAAATTAATATAAAATTATGTTATTTAGATATTTAAATATTTTATTTATGGCTAAGAGTGATATATATATATATATATATATATATGAATTTTGTGCTAATCACAAAAAAATATATATAGTAATATTAACAACAAACCGAAAAAACATCCTGGACTTCTACTGTATATTTTTTATATTTTATTTTTGTTGTAAATCTTAATTACTTCATGCTTCTACTCTATATTTTTTATACTTTTGTTGTAAGTCTACTCTATATTTTTTATGTTTTTATTTTTTTTAAGTCTTAATCTTAATTACTTCATGCTTCTCCTCTATATTTTTTATACTTTTGTTGTAAGTCTACTCTATATTTTTTATGTTTTTATTTTTTTTTGTAAGTCTTAATTACTTCATGCTTCTACTCTATATTTTTTATACTTTTGTTGTAAGTCTTAATTACTTCATGCAGGATCAGCAAAAAATATCTAGTAATATTAACAACAAACCGAAAAAACATCCTGAGATGGTGTTCTACTCAATATTTTTTTATACTTTTGTTGGAAGTCTTAATTACTTCATGCAGGATCAGATTTTTTCTTATATACAACCAATGACTTTATTATACAGGTTTGTATTTGTCCCTGCTGCATTTAAAGATGGACGGGGATGCATATGCTATTAAGCAAATCGATGATAAAGTCATGCAAACCTTACAAAAAGGCTTTGGTCAGGTGCAGAACATTTTAGACCAGAATCGGTTGCTTATTGATGAGATAAATCAAAATCATGAATCCAAGATCCCAGATAATCTAAGTCGAAATGTTGCCCTAATTAGAGAGCTCAACAACAACATCGCGAGAGTGGTGGACCTCTATGCTGGCCTGTCCACTTCATTCACAAAGAAAATAGAAACATCTTGACATGGAGATTCAGCAGGGACACTAAAATCTGATGGTAAACCTCCTGGTCCTGAAGTTTTAGACTTTAGACTTGATGTTTTATGACTTTGTAATTTATGTGCTGACGACCTGTAGAAATGAACCAATCTCTTTTTAAGATGCAAAAGTGTTTGCAGTATAATTTTACCGATAAGACATTGATGTAGAGTTTGGAGGGGATATTTTGGACTGTAATACGATGTTTCTCAAAATTATACTTGGATTTGATTCTTCCAAGTTCGAATAGGTAGCCTTTTGGAAGATTAGTCCTTTAGTTAACTATTAAGGGTTCAGTAACTTGACATTGCCTGAGGAGTAAATGCAAAAATTGGATTTAGGAACTGCTGTTCTTTTGATAGGAAGTTTACGCTTTCATGCTTGCTAAATCTCGATGGAATGGGATATTGTGAAAACTATCCAGACATTCTAAGTTATTTTGAACTGGAGTATGTGTTAACCAAATACTACAAGTCTATGCTTTCTGATGAATAGAGACTTATACTTTTACATGGACAGTAATGATAAAAATCTGATGTCTCGATTGTGTTTCAGATTGCTTATATGAAAACCCAATGTCACTAGTTCAGCCATTCTAGTCTATTTTATTTCTGAAATTGTGTTTGATTTTTTTTATTATTTAAAAAAAAAATTGTTAAGGAATAATAGCTCGAGTAGTAGCTAATGGATTTAATTCCCTTTCCATCTAAGTTCTATTCTTAAATGACATGTAGTTCTATTCTTAAATGACATGTTAGTATGTGTGGCAAAGGCAAAATTTTGAACATATTGATGAAACAGTAAAACTAATCAGACTAGATGTTTCAATGCTATTCCTAGTTGTTCCAAGAATTGCATATAATTCTTCTAAGACATGCAATTTGAGCACTCCTCTGAAATGCAACAAGCAGTTATTCTGAGTTATTATATTTGCAGCAGGCATGGTATTAGGCATTCAGTTTTTCCTCTGACTACATATTAGTTTGTCTTTGACCAAAAATTTCTACCGCTTATTCATAGTTTAACATTGAGAATTCAATATTTGTAATTTTTATTATTATTTAAATTGATTTATTTGTAAGGTGATTGGTTGAGGTTTTATTATGGGTTGTTTAGTAACTTCCATTTCTATTAGTTATTAATTTTTTGTTTTTAGTTTTATTTCCTTTTTATTTAACTTTTTGATTTTGATTTTTTTTCTCTTTTTTCTATTATTTCCATTTTCATAAATTATAGTTTTTGCTCCAGATTTTCAATTTAAGATGACTTATTATTATGATAATTTACATGTTATGTAATTATGAGATTTAAGATTCAAATCTCAGAATTAGCCAACATTTGTAGGAGCTTACTAGATACTTAAAAGTTATAGTAATATATCTTAGTAGAAAACAAAGAAATCACAAAAATAAATTTGAAAGTTGCATTCAACTAAACTCATCCACATCTCCATCTCTCTATATATAACCAAAATTTAAATAAAATTTATTAAAATGTAATCTCCTTAATACTATTTGTCTCTCAAAGTTGATAAATATGTAAAATTAAAGAGTTAATATACTCTACATATTAGTGTTGAAATCCTTGGCTCTCCAAATAATTTGGTAAGGTTATGCTCCCCAAATAATTTTGCAAGGTTAAAATGTAATAGTTCAACTTACACATTGGAAAAAAAAATCTTCAAAAGTCACTTTATCATTTAATAAGAGGAGTTATATATATATATATATATATATATATATATATATATATATATATGAACCCATCAAATTCCAATTCCCCCATCTTGTGCTCCTAAGATATATATATATATATATATATATATATATGAGGATACATGGAAGACATTCCCTAAAATACAATAGGGAGCGTTTAAATGGTTTGTGATGTCGTCTGGTCTTACTTGTGCCTTTATGACATTCATGAGAATATTTGTAGTTTTCTAGAAAGATATATTTTTGGTAAAAGTGAAGCAACATATATTTGGGTAGACAAAATATGTTTATTTTTAGTTTCATGTGAACCGAGATGGATTGAGCATTGGTTTAACAAACATTTCAATCATTGTCATCTAGTCATTATTGAAGAAAAGGCATGCCTTATTAGGCTGCATGGGAATGATGAAACTATCTAAAAAGTTTATGACACTATTTTCCCATGGCATACACCCTTTTAATGAACTAAATTACAACCAAATTTGTTTTTGTCGAGAAGAAATGCAATAGGAAGCATTTAAAAAGATCAAATGCCAAGTTGTGCCAATTCTCATCCTCACATTCCTTGACTTTAAACAAACCTTGAAGATTGAGGTAGATGACTCTAGACATGAAATTGGTGCAATTTTGATGCAATTCCAAAGACTTGTTGCATAACACTTTGAGACGTTTTAAAGTGATATTTTGAATTACTCAATGTATGTTTGATGGGTAAATAGATTTTTGTTGAAAAATCTCATAACTATATAGTTCCTCATGACACAAAGAAAGATCGGAATGCATGCCACACGGAGTGGATTATTTATTTGCAAGAATATAATATTGAAATTAAGTAGTCATTTAAATGAAGCACAAACATAGTGTCAAACTTCTTATTGTGATTCGCATAGTTGAGTTAATAATGTTTGCATGGTTTCAATGTTTTGCATTTAGCACTATCAAAGAATCTTAAGCATAATATATAGACTTCATATAGTTAGAACTCCACAATGATCCTTACATATGAAGAGTTTTGTGACTCCATGAAGAGTTTTGGGAGTCTTGTAGCTTTATGGAGTCTTGTAGAACTCCATGATGATCTGTCAACTAATTTTGTTAGAAGTTGGACCTACCATCTTACATGTGTATTCATCTATTCTTCAATGCATATTACCTAGAGCTCTATAAGCCAATATTGAATAATGGTGATGAAGAATTTGTTCCATCAATTTTGTAATGTCCCAAACTATATTTTGCAATAATCTTCACAATTGCCATAAAGGCATTTTTTACGAGCATTGTGCAAAAATGACATTGTTAATGATTTTTTGCTAATTATTAATGTAAGGACATTTCATCAAACATATTGCATACAATTTAACATGAAACCCTCATTTGACAGTAAGCACAAGCAACAAACTCAACCTTATTATATTAAATATGAATCTAAATATACATGAGAACTTGTTAAGACACCAACAAGATGGCACAAATGGTTGAAGATATAAATGGATGACAATGACCTCTCCAATGAATTCGTTAATGCCCCAATGAGAAACCTGGATGTCTCCTTCATATACTTGTTAAGATTAAATCCACAAATTGACGCACTGAGGAAAGTGACTGATTCCTCCTTCAAGACTAGTTAGGGTTGAGTCTTTCACCACCAAAGACTAGTTATTTTAATGAACTAGGGTGGGTAATTACTCCACCAAAGAAGATCACGCTTAGGATTATAAAACCTCAAGCAAGCTCCAAGAGCCAAATAGTGATTCCTCCTTCAAGACAAGCTAGGGTGGAGTCTTTCACCACCAAAGACTAGTTATTTTAATCAATGAGGGTGGGTAATTGGTCCGTGACCAAAGAAGACCATGCTTAGGGTTATAAAACCTCAAGCAAGCTCCAAGAGCCCTGAGTAAACAATCCATCAAATATCTAGATATGTCCTCAAATAATCCCTTGACTTCCCTTTTATAATCTCTGGACATCCCAATATCGTGGGTGAGTATTCCATGGATACCAATACCATGGTTAAGTATTCCATGGGTGAATCCCTTTTATAATCTTTGGCCATCCCAATACCATGGGTGAGTATTCCATGCATATCAATACCATGGGTAAGTATTCCATGGGTGAATTCCCTTTTATAATATTTGGCCATCCCAATACCATGGGTGACAATACCATGGGTAAGTATTCCATGCGTACCAATACCATGGGCAAGTAAATACATAATAATGTGACTTTCTAAAGTTCACCTTGTTCTCATAGCCACATTTTAAGTCAATTGTTTCCATTATAGTGATCACTCAGAAAGGGACATAACAGTCTTCCCTCCTTGAGATTGCTTGTCTTCAAGCAATGCCATAACATGCATATCAATATTTGGGTCCCAAATGTACCATTGTGTTACTCCATACCACGATAGGGCATTACTACTATGTTAATCATCTGCCCCACTGGAACCCAATCCACCAATTAGAGAGCATCCTCACTATACCATGCTCGACATAGTGTCATACCATTGCCATCCCACCTGAAAAGATCTTGCCAATGCACAATAGCGATCTTAATATCCTGGTTGTTAAGAGTATACCTAGATATGTCATGGAGTTTGCACACTTCCCTGCTAAACAAACTTGCCCTGTGGGCTGGCCTATACTCCAATGGAAACGTGAAAGGATGCATGAACTTGATCATCCAGTCAAATGCTCTATCAATGTAATCGCAACTTTGCACCTCCAATAGACTTATTATAAGGTCCACATATACACTCCAATTCCGAATATAAAGTAGGTAAGTCTTGCAATGAGCCTGTTGAACAATCATACCTCGAATTTTCCTATTAACAAGTCATACAATCCATCTCATCACCCAACATATCACCCTCAATGCCCTCCCCATGGAACCTCTCTGACTTGACCGTAAATGTGGCAATGCTCAAGATGCATTGCCAATAGTGAAGCATGGACCACTCTCACAACCTTGTCCTTAAGTTTGGGCTTAGAGACTAAGTAGATAGTGTCATCCTCTATTGTATACATGTCATCCTGTAGGTGTCCATCCCTCAACTCAAAGGAGAAATTTTTCTTTGAATGCTCCATCATCAAATGGAATACCCAAGATCTCGATGTTGGTCTCTTAGATAAAATAATTGTAACAATTTCATACATGCTCTCCATAAACCTAATAGTGAACTCGAGGACTCTGCCAAAATATCTATTTGATCATGTTTCCCATAATGTCTCACCCCAACTAAATTTGAGAAGTCGTTGTTGCATCAAATGAATCCTCGACACCCCTTCAAGACTTGGATCCCTTGGCCCATTTGGGATTCTGTCATATCAAATATCTAAGAGCTCTTGCTGTGTTATACCACTAGCTAGAAGTATCTTTCCAGACCCACTAACCCACTCTGATATGACATCCTAATCTCTCTCCATTCCAACTGAAAGGGACTTCTAAAATAGGAAGCATCAACAAGAATGATATTATTTTTAGAGTTCATAACCTCTCACAGAATGTGTCTTCCATCATCTTTAGTTATAAACAACCGTTGAAAAAGACCTCATGTATAAATACAAAACAAGGAATATTCCCACCACACTAATGTTGTGCACTCCAATTTCAACCAAAATGCTCATATACTTAAGCTCTATCTCATGACCCTGGTCAACCTGTAAAAGAAATCAGAAAGAGTTGGCTCCTTCTTCCTCATACCAACTTGCCTCCCTACTATGAAAATGTGGATTCATGGTATTGCAAGCCTTGTCTATGCGCTCCTAAAGAGGGTGTAGAAATTTTGAATAATATGACACATATTCAACAGAGATTATCCCGATTATACACTATTGCGGAAAACATGCATAATACATAACCTCCTCTACGTTGATCATCAATTTACAGAAGCAGAAACATTCACAAGCGCACATAGAAGCATCAATCACACATATCAACACAGTATTTTCCCGGGGAAAGCATCTCGCTAAAAACTCCAACTATCTGTATATTATATTGATTGAATCATGTAACATTACAAATTACAATGCTTATCACAAGTAATCCAGTACCAGATCCACCTGTTACACACAATACAACTCAGATTTTATCTCCAAATCTCCCTCATTGCTTTGCCTGCCTCCACTGCTCAATACCTGCTCAAGAACTGATGAGAATGGTTTACCAAACTCGTATTTGACCTGCAAATAATCACTCACACTGTGTTGGACATGAGCACATGCTACAATTCTTGGTATTGGCCAATTCATTGGCATACTCAATCCCTCTGATTGTGCAAATCATCATGCATAGCTATAGTCACAATTGATAGCAATCTGATCCTCCAACACCTGCTCCTGCTGAACTGAACATGCACTGACATGCAACTGAGTTAACTGATGTATTCTATAGTTGCATTATGAGTTAATAACTTGTGAATTAATTAATAACTAATTCACCCAACTCATCTCTAGTCTATTTGCCAGTTAGACTAAATACAACCATTTTAACAAAGCTAAACTGAACACAACTCCATCCACTGCACCTCCAGTCCACTAAACTCAACTCACTTGAGTTCTAACTGAAGTCCTGCATGAAAATATTAGTCATCCCATAGGTAACCACGTATTTCCTTCTGGGATCTGCATGTACCACATCCGTAGCTCATCCTGAAGTGCTCCAAGAGAATAAGATCAAGTTTATAGTCCAAATATTATTATGAGACAATAATATTTGACTTTTCTATTTTTGACAGCCAGTATAAAAATAGACTTTGATCACTCATACTGTGATCACTCATACTGTGGTCACCCATATTGTGGTCACCCATACTGTGATCACCCATACTGTGATCATCCCTCCTGGGATCAAAAATAGAACTTGTGCCATAATTTACCTGCGGGCCCACTTAGTGAAGGCGACTCTTTTCACTAAGCTCCATCATCTTGTTGCATTCTCAACAAGCATTTCTTGTTTCACACTTTTCAACACTCCCTCTCAACAAGAAAGGCTTCCTCTCAAACCCGATCCTGTAACTCTGGAATGTTCTCCATGCAACACATCTGGCCGGTCCACTTGCTCTATCATCAAAGTCTCTGACTGCTATTGCCTCTGTCACTTTGATCTCTGACTGCATCTGTGCTGCCGCTAGTTCTATCTCCCAGCATTGCATCTGCACTGCACCTCCCAACTGACCTCCCTATTGGGCTAGAAACATCCTCTGATGCTGAAGCTCTACCTGCTGCTGACAAGTGCTCCCTCTCTGACATCTGTGCTACTGCAACATATCCATGCATCTCGCACCATTGCACACCTCTCTGTGCCACCTAGCACTGTGCAAAACACTTGTACCTCTCGCATTGCTGCAGCCTGCTAGCTATGCGCTGTCCTGGGATTCCTTGCACACTCGCTCTCTCTGCCGCTCCATCCGCATCTGTCTCTACCCAATCAATCAATTCCTGCTACTACACATTGGGGCTCCCGTAGCAAGGTCTCATCCAAGAGGTTGGGTACCTCAAGGATCTTGCTCCTCCTCCTTGGGATGATCAATCCACATCACCCCATCTCCTACCTGGAGGTATGGCTGTATGCGATCCCTCAGCCCACCTGGCTCGAATTTTCCCCCTACTGGAGGTCTCTGCATGAGTAGATGTCTCTACTCGATCTCCTCTCAGCTTTCCTTGTTGTGGCTGCTCCACAACCTCATGAAGCTGCTGCACCAATTGTGGCTCCTCCACAATCGTCTGAGACTTTTTCTGGCTCTGCATGTTGAAAGGTAACATACCTTCCCTTTCAACCACCAAGTCTCCATCAATTGCCTCGCTGCTCAAGGCTTTGCATGCATCTTGAACCTCAAGAGCATACAGGGTCTTGACCCGTGAACCCTCCTCATGACAATGAAAGCATCGCACTTTCGATTTGTCAACCTTCTTCCCACCACTGGAAGAACTAGATTCGGAAAGAGAACCCTTCTCCTTCCCCTTCTTCACCTTATTTGCTAAGGCACAGTTCTCCTCATCCTGCATGGATGAAGAACCGTCTCTGGTGCTCCGTCTAATCTCCTCCTGCACAAGATCCGACCAAAGTCTCTCCCATCCTGGCAGTTTCTCCCTTCCATTCACTGAGCCCTGGTAGCTATGCCAACTCTTAGGAAGGTCAAGGAGTGCTAGACTCACCATCCTCATCCGACAGTCACCCCCACACTTCCGAGCTCATCCCGGCATTGGGTGAACTTCGTGAGATACTGGGGCATACTGTCTCCATTCTCACACTTAATGTTTCTGAGTTTTATCTCTTGCTTTGGAATTAAATTCGAATTCCACCAGCTCAAAAACTCAACCACTTCCGATCTAGAATTCGTGAGAACAAAGTATTTCTTGTACAAAGATTGACTGTCTGGGCATTCACCAGATATCTCACTTTCCAAAAGAAGGATGAATCCAGAGGCTACCTGGCCCGATTACAGACTTTGCCTGAAGAAATAAAATGTAAACACTTTCTGAATAATAGATCCGATGATCAATCCTTGCCTGATATCTTGTAAAAATCTCTTCTACAAATCAAGCAGCTCCAATACCATGTAGAAACTTTTTCTACAAATCATCTAGCTCTGATACCATGTAGAAATTTTGAATAATATGACACATATTCAAAAAAAATTATCCCGATTATACACTATTGCGGAAAACATGCATAATACATAACCTCCTCTACGTTGATCATCAATTTACAGAAGCAGAAACATTCACAGGCGCACATAGAAGCATCAATCACACATATCAACACAGTATTTTCCTGGGGAAAGCATCTCGCTAAAAACCCCAACTATCTGTATATTATATTGATTGAATCATGTAACATTACAAAGTACAATGCTTATCACAAGCAATCCAGTACCAGCTCCACCTGTTACACACAATACATCTCAGATTTGATCTCCAAATCTCCCTCGCTGCTTTGCCTGCCTCCACTGCTCAATACCTGCTCAAGAACTGATGAGAATGGTTTACCAAACTCGTATTTGACCTGCAAATAATCACTCACACTGTGTTCGACGTGAGCACAGGCTACAATTCTTGGTATTGGCCAATTCATTGGCATACTTAATCCATCTGATTGTGCAAATCATCATGCATAGCTATAGTCACAACTGATAGCAATCTGATCCCCTAACACCTGTCCCTGCTGAACTGAACATGCACTGACATGCAACTGAGTTAACTGATGTATTCTATAGTTGCATTATGAGTTAATAACTTGTGAATTAATTAATAACTAATTCACCCAACTCATCTCTAGTCTATTTTCCAGTTAGACTAAATACAACCAGTTTAACAAAGCTAAACCGAACACAACTCCATCAACTGCACCTCCAGTCCACTAAACTCAACTCACTTGAGTTCTAATTGAAGTCCTGCATGCAAATATTAGTCATCCCATAGGTAACCACGTATTTCCTTCTGGGATCTGCATGTACCACATCCGTAGCTCATCTTGAAGTGCTCCAAGAGAATAAGATCAAGTTTATAGTCCAAATATTATTATGAGACAATAATATTTGACTTTTCTATTTTTTACAGCCAGTCTAAAAATAGACTTTGATCACTCATACTGTGATCACTCATACTGTGGTCACCCATACTGTGATCACCCATACTGTGATCATCCCTGCTGGGATCAAAAATAGAACTTGCGCCATAATTTGCCTGCGGGCCCATTTAGTGAAGGCGACTCTTTTTACTAAGCTGCATCATCTTGCTGCATTCTCAACAAGCATTTCTTGTTGCACACTTTCAATAGAGGGCTACTTCATAGCTCCAAAGTAGGCTTCTTTTGTTTCTTCATTAGAAATTCTAATTGTTTCCCAACATGGGTAACATTGGTGGTTGGCTTGGCACACCTAACTCCAAGGAACTTAAGCTCATTGTCTTGTTGTAATATGATGTCCTTGAGTATCTTGGATCTCTCTTTCGTTTCTACAAGGCCTTCTTTAAGATTTTTAATCTCTTCTTAAGTATGTTCCTAGTGATTGTAATAAGAAAGTCTTGTAGAAGAGATCAATGAAGTGATACAATTGTCCTCCTCATAGTTTGTGGCTTCCATATAAGATTGAATTTCCACACAAGGCTCATCCATCTCTAGTTTGAACCGTACTGAATCCTCATCAAGAAAATAAGGGTTTACCTTCCCTTTGCTTTGTTTACAACATCATGTACCAATTTATAAGCAAATGTATAAGTAACCTGCTTTTTCGAGACAACCAATAATAAAGATATGATTGATTGGAAAATAACACCATTTTCACCACAGTCATTAATAATTGTACCCGTGATGATTCTCGTGTGCTCATGAATGGATTTTTCATGGTCTTTACTAATAGCATCAAGGAAATAATGAAACAATTGTAAAATAAGAACATGGCAATCATAGTCAAGAATAATAACATAAGACCTTACACTGGCAAAAAACAAACTTTATAGCCCCACGAATTTGCTGACATAGGAATGATTGGGCACCAACTATGCACTCGCAACCCCACTCACACTGCACCCTCGGTCTTGGGCTATATACTTGAGTTTTAATCCCACAAATCCCACGCCTTCATGCTCCTCATTTTGTGGCCCTTGCATACGTCCATGTTGTTAGGGTTTCAATCCTAACGGCCCAAACATCCTGTGTGGCCCTTCTTCTCAGTTTGGTTAGGGTTTACCTATTGACGATTGGATACATGCTACCTTAGTTAGTTGTTGATCCATTAGTTCAGTCACGTGTGACCTTCCTACTTAGTGTGGTGTTATATACTTAGTCTAAGGGTGTGGCCACTCCATATAAATGCATTAGACATTTTTGTCGAAAATATTTCCCTAGTCAAATTCAACATCCCCCTTTCCAATGCTTGCTAACCATGTGATCTTGGCTAAACCATACACCTTAGTACCTACCTAAATCTTCTTCTATTACAATCACCAGATTTTTCCATTTTCAATAACCTTTATACCCTTAAGTTGGCAGGATTCACAACTTTGATACCACCATAATGTCCCAAACTAAATTTTGCAATAATCTTCACAATTACAATTGAGGCAATTTTAACCAGCACTGGGTAAAAATGACATTGCCAATGATTTTCTGCCAATTATTAATGTAAGTTCATTTCTTCAAACATATTGCATAAAATTTAACATGAAGCCCTCAATTGACAATAAGCACAAACAACAAACTCAACCTTATTATATTAAATATGAATCTGAATATACATGAGAACCTATTAAGACACCAAAAATATGGCACAAATGGATGAAGATATAAATGTCTAATAATGTCATATCCAATGAATTAATTGATGCCCCAATGGGAAACCTAGATGGTTCCTCTATATACCTGTTAAGATTAAATCCAAAAATTGGCCCAGTAAGGAATCTGAGTGAGTCCTCCTTCAAGACGAGCTAGGGTGGAGTCTTTGACGACTGAAGACTAGTTATTTTAATCAACTAGGGTGGGTAATTGCTCCATGGAAGAAGATCAAGCTCAGGGTTATAAAACCTCAAGCAAGCTCCAAGATCCAAATATCTAGATACGCCCTTGAATAATCCCTTAACGTCCTTTTTATAATATTTGGCCATCCTAATACCATGGGTGAGTATTCCATGGATACCAATACCATGGTTAAGTATTCCATGGGTGACTTCCCTTTTATAATGTTTGGCCATCCCAATACCATGGGTTAGTATTCCATGGATACAAATACCATGGGTAAGTATTCCATGGGTGCCAATACCATGGGAAAGTATTCCATGAACACCAATACCATGGGTAAGTAAATACATAATAATGTGACTTTATAAGTTCACCTTGTTCTCATAACCACATTTAAATTCAATTATTTCCCTTTTAGTGATCACTCAGAAAGGGAGATGATAGATTCCTAGAGAGATTGTAGCTAAAATTGGTGCATAGTTGCAAGTAGATATGATTCTATAATGAAAAGAGTGGAAAACCATACAAGGAACGTTGAAACTTTATCAAGTTAGCTTGAAAGGATAGTTTCCCCAATTTGATAAGTGGTGCATCTTGGAAGATATTCAAGTGAAGTTTCTCTACCTATCAAACAATTGTTGGGGATCAACAACTCTTACACAAATAGGCTTGATCCCAGTAGGAGTTATAGTTGACCAACTCGATTATTAAAGGAGTCGTACTAATAAGAAGTTCTCTCAATAATTTATTGAAGTATTAGTGTGTAGGCTTGTTCATTATATAAAAGGTGTAGATTTGCATAGCTTTATCAACTTGAGATGAATATTGCATTGGATAACTTTGGCATGGATCAAAGTGGCAAATTGGGGTTGTATCACAACCATGCTAATATTCTTAGCCTTGTACCTTTTAGTTGTGACTTGATTGTGTAGTTTCAAAGTTTAGTCACACAAACATAATCATAATACATTGGGTCATTCACCTCACGGGAAATATAGTTCTGAATAGTGAAAATATGTCAGTTCAAATCAACAAATCAATACATTGTTGTGTGTGAAAGGCCAAAAGTGAGTCAATTGGTGGATTTGATGTGCCTAATTCTTTTTAAATGGGATATATTCCATGTCCTCTTCCTTCTCCCCTATATAAACTAAATTCTATCTTCCTAACACCTCAACAACTAAACCTTCTAGATTTTAAACTCCATAGAGGTAACCTTAAGTACGTCCATGATGGAATTAGTTCATAAAGAATTCACCCATTTTGATAGAGCTACCTTAATTATGATTATTTAAATGAAATAAATAGAAATTTATTAATAAAAGAAATTTGAAAGTGGCACATATGATAGGGTGAATATTCACTTATTTAAGAAAGTAAGTAAAAAGAAAAATTGAGGGGTGTCATGTGGATAATTAGTAATTAAGGATTTAGAACAATATAAATTTTGTGTATAATTGAGGTGGCAAGTCTTCCAAAACCTATCAATAGAGGTCTATTTTTTTTTCCTTTTTTTTTTTTTCTAAGGTTGGGGATGATAGGGAGATGTTGTAAGACTTATGTCATAACTTTGAATGAAATAATTTATTTGGTTTGTTTACACTAGAAGGTATATGAGTTCTATGTTAATACACTTCTTGGAGGTGTTGTTTTCCTAATAAGTTTAGTTGGTGGAATGTGCACCATTGATGCATATTATTTTTTTGAGTTCATCTAGGCTCCTGGTTGTTATCCCACACAACTTGAGAGTCTCAAGGAGGAAAGTTTCCCTGAGTGAAGTTTGGTGGAAACCAATTGGCTTGAGTTGGCTAAGTCTAAAAGACAATAGAAATTGACTAGCAACAAGAATTGCATCAGAGGGAAGTATATTCTTGTGTTTGGTCATATCCTCTTTTGGAAATGTTTAGTTGTTAATCTACTTTCCATTTTGAGATATTGAGTTGATGTTGGTAACTTGAGTGTGTATCATTATAAATTGAGGTTTTAGTTTAAAAAATTATGGAAACTAACATGTGGGTAGACAACTTGGTAATGATCTCTTAATTTGTGGTAAGCTACTAATGAAGATACGCTACCTTAGTAAAAATACCATAAAAAGCCAATTTTATTGGTAATCGAAAGAAAAGGTTCAAGAAATGAACTAACTTTGGGGTATTCTAACTAGTGAAAATTTCTAAGTGTCATTGTTGATATTCACCTATACAATTGTACTATTTCTTTCTTTGGAAGATTTCTTAAATTATTTATAAGTTACTTTGAATCTTTTTTGTTTGGGAATAGGTTAGGGAATCCATAAAATGAGTTGTTATTATACTATGAAATCCTTTTAACCAACTATTAGGATGATTTGGTCATCTTTATTTTTGGTATTTTGTTGTTAAAAAGCCAGGGTACCTTTAGATGGATCAAACGCCTTAAGGAAAATGATCACACATAATGAAAGATCAATACATTGATGTTTACATAGTTAAAACCCTAAAAAATGAATTAATCCATAGCCCTAGCCAACATGGCCACTTCAGGTAATATATTAATGCAAAAATAATATATTACATGAACATTACAATTAATCATTGACAAATGACACTCCATGCTCTTTAAATAGAGGTTGTGGACCATATGACATTAATATTGAGGATATATTTGAACAATCATATCACACATGTGTAAGACATGATTGTGATGGTTGAATTATAAAAGTACAAGATCGCACCAAGGAAACACACTTTAATCTAATATTACATTAGACCAAGTTGACCTTAGCTAACTCCTAGTGTTGAAATATATTAACATCCCCCCTTAAGAATAACTTGAGGATTGAAGGACTTACAAAGTGATAAAAGGAGAAGGAAAGGACCAATAAATCTTACCCCCCTTTATGAAACTTTCTTTAACACCTAACAAAGATTTAAGTTTTAGGAGCTTCACAGTTGTCAGTGAGGGACTTTGTGAAAATATGAGTAGCTTGATCATTTGCTCAGAATAGAATGATTGAAGGACATGATTCTAAAAAAGATTTATAATGAAATGCATGTGTGGCTTAATGTGTTTTTTTCACTGATGTTGAATTAGATCTTCGATGGGATGCATGGCACTCTGATTGTCATACCGTGTAGTGAGATGACATTGTTGAAATCCAAACCATGAAAGGTTTTTTCAAAGCCACATGGATTCTTAATTTGCAATAACTACTAATTTGTACTTCAATTATTCTCATGAAAAATCAAGGGTACTTTACTTCTTAAAATCCCGAGTGATAGGTCCTAAAACCATAGTGAAAACATATCATGTAGTGGAATTACAATCGCCAGGGTCATTGACCTAATTAGAATATGTAAAACCAACCAACTAAGTGGCCCTCGAATTGCATTGTATGCCAATCTCAAATTTACCCTATATGTATTGAAATATCCATTTTGCTACTTTCCAATGGATTTCATGGGGTTTGTTGTTCCCTTGAGATGGTTCCTAGTTGTTGAGGAATTATGCCAAGGAATATGCAAACCAAATTTTCACCTCAAGATGGCCCTTGGGTCAGAGGGGGCTCCCTTAGAAAATTCAAGAAAGTTGATTGCCCATTTTCACTAAGAAACAACCCAAAATATTTAGCTCAATGACCAATTTTAGATGGTAAACAATGGGATAAATAGGGTTGAGGATAAATATGGTAGGGGACTATAATGACGATTACAAACTCTAGATCAAAGCCCTAAATCTATTGGGCATGGAGTCAAATAACAAAGCATAAAGTTGATTTATGGAAGATGGAAGAAGATGAGAGTACAATGAATCTTAGGCTTGATAATGGGTCAGGAACTCATTATTTTCTTGATGATGGGAGGTGAAATTCTATACAGTTGTGAATGAATCCATCATTAAATTAAATTTCATGGGTTGAGCACAAGGTTAATTCAATTGCATGACACTTAAACATATAACTTGTAGGTGTATGATTGAATATATCTATACACTTTAGAAAATGTTGCAATTGACATAAGGGGAAATTGATACTTAATCTTAACCTCTAAAAGAGAAATTATAACTTGAAATAATAAATATAGTGATAACATCACTATAATTTATTAAATATTTAAGAGATAAAAAATGCAACTATAAATTAAACATTGAAAATAATAGGTATGAAATGAAAGAAAATTAACATATAAAATGAAGAGGAAAAAAAATCTCAACTAGTAATGAGTTAGGAATCCATGGATTATTCCTTCAATCTGAATGAATTACAAAGATAGTTCTTTTGACCTCCTTCAACACAACCTTCCACTACAAAAAAAACATTCCCCTCCCCCCAATATGAATTTCCGAGGATCATATTTCAAGACTACTCCTTAGGGAAATTTCATTTGTTTCAACATCTCCTTCACATCTTGTAATGTTTCTCTTGTGTTAACTAAGAGAGGCCCAACCTATTTATTTAGTTTGAACATGGTTGGACACTTTTTAGACACAAAATGAGTATGATATGAATTGTTTGATATATTCTAATGCAAATAACATCATGGAAAAGAATAATAGAAGTCTATAAGGAGGTAATTCACAACCATATATTTTGGTCTATGTAAATTCCTTAAACAAATACCAGTCACCTATTCTAACATCTTGGTTGAGTTGTCTTTTTTTTTTTTTTTTCTACAAACATTCTAGGAGGATTCTCATCAAATAATAAAATGTATGCAATTGACAAGAACTTATTGAAAACTCAACAAATTTAAATATTTATCTTTCGAATCCATCAATAGATTCATGTGATGGATCCAGAAGAAAAATATTTAAATAATCCTACTCACAAAAGACTCCATTCAAAATGTCAACAAATCATGAATTCTAGGGATGTTTTCTCACCACTGGTGTCCAATGAATTATAGAGATCACATTTTCACTCTGATCTTGAGTATGCAAATGAATATTTGAAATTTTATCCACATGAAAATATAGAAAAAGATATACAAGGACTGATTGGTACCTAAAATATTTAGTGAGGCTATAATGGGCTAACTAAATATTGATAACATCGGCCAAGTACTTATTGAAGAGAAACCGAATAAAATATTTTTTGGTCGGTGAAAGGGAAGTTAAGAATCCTAAACTAGTATCATCTATAGTTTGGTCATCATCATATCGTAATAACAATAAACCATTACTATAATTTTCCTTGACATATCAGGGAATATAGTTGAGGGATAATGGGGAGCATTTTCTGGTAATTGAGAATTCAGAGGAAAGCGAGACTCTAGAACAATAGCTTTATCTTCAAGGGTTAACTCATTATAATACTAACTCAAGAAGTCTTAATTCAAAGGTTGGATTTGATTTGACATCACTACCTTAAGCATCTCTTGACTAGCTATAGGATTAATGTAAAACAAGATAGCTCCATTCTTTGACATGATAGCATGTTTACTAGGAAGGTAATTTTTGGCACACTAAGAAATGAATTCTAGGTAAGGGTGTGTCTAAGGGATGATAAATTATGCCAAATAAGATTCCTAAGTTAAGGAAATTTGCTATTGATCTTTAAAACATTGGAAAGACAACTCCACTGGTTTCAAGTGAATTTGCTTCCTTAGCTATTAACGAAAATTCTTCAAATTTAACAGGGTAGGAAAAATCTGAAGTTTTGAGCTTTGTCACTTTAACCTTCATTTCGACTGAAGAAGAAATGAGATAAGGCTTGAAAGACTACTTGATAACTAGCTATAGTCGCCTATATGAGCTTTGTAAACTATTGACGATTTTTTTCCTTTGGATAAATTGTTTAACACATCAAGAATAATGAGGAAAAGGATCCCTTTTCCCCTTTAATATTTTATCTAGTCATTGATACACACGAAAAAATTTGATTGGACATAAATATTTTTATTTTTAAAAATATAATGAACTCCCACTCCTTTATTATTTTGATTTCATTCCCACACTCTTAACAAGTGGACCAATACCTTTGTGTCACCTAGATTCCCACGTGTCTGCCACATGTATGCCTATTGTATTTCCTATCAAGCATTGAACTTGTGCCATTAATTGATGTGACACCTTTATATTTAATGTGGGTCCCACTAGTCACATAATCTAAACAATATCAAGGGTGTGGCATAGCTTATTTGAAAATGAGGGTGAGGAGGGGGGGGGGGGGGGTGTTTATATAATTCTTTAGATGATGTGTGTCCTAGTGGTAAACCACTCAAGTGTAATTTTAGACACCCCCCCCCGCCCCTTCCATTAAACGTTGGATACACTGGGGACCTTGACATGACTTTTCTGTCGTCAATCTAATCATACTTCAATGGGGAACTCCCAAAGTTGCACAAAAGTTAAAATTGGGTGGCGAGGTAAAACATATGCTCGTTTATATAAAAAAAATTATTTGTTTAAGAAAATAAACAAGCACCATATACTGAAAAGTGGATTATATTATAACACGATTATTGCATGTATAGGGAAATAATGCCAACAACAAAGGAGATGCCAAGTGGAGTATGATATAAATACAAAATACTACCAACTAACTAACGATACAAATTGGCATCCACTTTGGCATAAAAAAATTGAAATGGGATCTTACTAATGGATCCATTCACTAAATCATTGTACGTAAACTCTGCATATGCCAAAGCCATATCCCATTGGTTGGGATTTTCACCACTCAAATTATTAGAAAATTTCTAGGACTTTTTTTCACCACTTTAGTTTGTCCATTGGTCTGCAGATGATAGAAAAAGTTACATAACGAATTAGATCCCATTTTCTTCCATCCAATCCTCCAAAAGTGACCCAAAAATCTTTTATCTTTGACTAAAGTAATGATCCTTGGCAACCCATGAAGTCTCATTGCTTGCTTAAAGAATAAAACAACAACTTCAACAACATCACTTGTCCTCTTGCATGTTATGGAATGTGCCATTTTCAAAAACCTATCTACAACAACCATCACTAAATCATGCTTCCTTTGTGCCTTGCCAGGAAAAAGTCCATGCTCACATATTCTCACAGTATTTCTTGTACTGGCAATGGGGTATACAACCTTGTATTTTGACTTTTTCCCTTTGCTAGTTGGAAAATTCTACAACACTCAATAAACTTTCTGACATCCATGTTGATGTTAAGCTAAAATTACATCTCATTTACCAACGTTGTGGTATTATCCATCCCAAAAGTCCACCTAAGCTTCCACTGTGTAGCTCAATAATATTCAACCTCATTGACCCTTGAGGAATGCATAATTGTTTATTTTAAATAAAACCCCTTCTTGTATATGGTAGTCCAAGAAAAAGGTCCTATCCACACTCCAAGGTGATTTACAAGTTATCCAAGCTTCTCAAAAATAAACATATCCTACATAAAACTCCTTCATGCCTTCCAAACCCACCACTTCTATTGACAAACTATAGAGTAACAACACTCTCCTACTTAAGGAATCTACAATTTTGTTTGACTTTTTATACCTATGCTTCAAAACAAATGTATAACTTTGCAAGAATTCAACCCATTTAGAATGCCTTTGATTTAACTTACCTTGACTATTGATATATTGTAATGCCATGTAACTAGTAAATAAGACAAATTCCTTGGGCAACAAACAATGTCTCCACTTCTTCAAACCCTGCACAATAGAATACAATTCTTGATCATATACAAAATACTTTATTCTTAGCTTCGTTGAACTTCTCACTTAAGAATGTTATTGGTGTGCCTTCTTGACTCAAAACCACTCCAATTATTGTCCCACTTGCATCATAGTCAACTTCGAATACTTTATCAAGTTCATAAGTGTCAAAATTGGTTTCTTTGTCACCCTCCTTTTCAGATCCCTAAATGTGTTCCCTGTTGCTATTGTCCATTTAAAATTCCCCTTCTTCATGCACTTAGTAAGATGTGCATAAATCTGGAAAAAAAATCCTAATGAATTTCTAGTAGAAGCTTGCTAACCCATGAAAGCTCCTCACCCCAAAAGTATACTAAGGTGTTCGCCAACCCAAAATAGACTTCAGCTTAGTAGTTTGGAGATTTTTGTGGTGCAATTTTTGGGATTGAGAGATCGAAAATTCCACAGTCTGCATTTTTAAGTCTACGTTCCAAGTCTAGATCAAGACTCATCTTCAAGACTGAATCTACAAAGAAGAGAAAAGATGGAGGTTATAAGTATGAGATGCGACACAATTAGTGTTGGGGAGCTGACCAGTCAAAGGAATTTTTTATTTAATTTTTATTTTTCTTTTACTTTATTCTTTGTCATTATAAGTATATGTTTTGTTTTCACACTTAATTAGTAAGTTTTATTTTAATTTAATTATAATTCTTTTTTGACTTTGAGTATAGAATTAAATTTTCACTATAATAATTATTTGAATCTTGATTTTTATAAACTAATGTATTAGATTATGTTATTATATTTTAATATATATTTTATTGATACAAAATTTTTAATATAAATCTTATTAATACCATATATTAATATAAATATTATTTATACTTATTTTAAGTATATGAACTTTTAGTTAGAAAATGCAGATTGTGGAATTTCTGATCTCTCAATCCCAAGCCTTCACCTTTTCAGAATCCATATTCAAAACTTCCTTGGAAATCACAAATACCAAGTGTACTAACTCTTCTTGCGTGAATGTACATTTCTTCAAGTTGATCAACAACTTCTCTTCCTTCAATTGTTGCAACACTTTCCTTACATGCTCCAAGTTCTCCTCTTTGTTTTTTGCTGAAAATTAAAATGTTGTCCGAGTACACTACAAGAAATTTCCCCAAGAATGGTTTCAATACCTCATTCATGAACCTCATGAATGTGCTAGGGGAATTAGTTGGACCAAATGGCATAACCAACCATTCAAACAATCCATCCTTCATCTTGAGCACAATCTTCCACTCATCACCTTCCCTAATCCAGATTTCATGATAACCACTCTTCAAGTCTATATTTGTGAAATATACATCCCCACTCGAATAGTCCATAATATCCTCCATCTTGGAAAGGTAAATATTTACCTGATGGTTATCCTATTAATGGCTCAAGAATTTGTGCACATTCTCCACTCATGTCTTCTTTGGAGTCAATATGGCTAGTAAAATACATGGACTCAAACTTTCTCTTATCATTCCTCTATCAAGTAGCTCCTGTGCCTACTTATTTACTTCCTCATTCTGCTTGGTTCGTCCTGTAAGGTACCTTGTTTGGTAATCTCAATCCAGGAATCAAGTCAATATACTTCTCATGGGAGGTAGTCCTTTTGGAATTTCGTCAGCAACAATCTCCTTGAATTCATCTAACAAGGATTTAATTTATGTTGGGATGGTTTCTAATTTCACTTCCTCTTGCACAACCTTTGGAATTACTGTTAAACAATATTTTCCCTTCCTTTCCTCATGTACAAACTCCTTGGTTGAACACAACATGATATTGTTGTTACTCATTTTGGTACTTCGAAAAATTCCTTCTATTACAGTTGTATTTTCCAACATCAGGGTGAGTTTGTACCACCGTCCATATTTCCTAAACTCAGATGTATTTTCTCGAACATTGTAGAGCCTCCAAAATGTGTTCAAAATATCATCCGCTTTCACCTTTATTGTCGCCATGTCACTCACATGTCGCAAGTCCATGATCATATAACCTTTCATTAGCTCCATTTTCATGATTACATCGGGTTACCTTTGTGTTTTCCAAAAGCTAATGATTTCTAGTATTTTAAGTGAATTTATGGTTAAAACTTAGAAAAATGACATATACTTGCTAATACTTAAAAGTGGCTTGAGTTTCATGACATGTGTAGGTCATTTGGAAGATTCCAAGGCACCCTTATGTGGCCTCCAATGCTAAAATTCGAATTCCCCTCAAGATATGGAAGAATATTTGGATAAAGGTCAAAGAGGATGTATGTCTCATCATTACCTATCTGAGTTGTAACTCTATGATATTTTCTAGGGATCTAGGGAGAGAATAATGGACCTCCATTAATGAGGTAGCTTCTTATGTTCTTGTATAAATAGGATATCCTTCTCCTTTCAAAGGCATGTGTAAAGTTGGAGATACTTAGGTTGAAAGTTAAGATTACTTATGAATGGAATTTAGATTTAGCACCATGCCCATGAGTGATGTTCACCTTGATTGGTAATGCTTGCACTGGGAGCCTCTCAACTTGCCATCTCTCATACTTTTGGATTGGCCACCTACAATGTGTGAGATTTATTGTTTTTTAGGTTTATTGCTTTCATAGATTAAGATTTATTTATTTCATATCTTTTCTAGTGTGAGAGGTTAAGAGTGATTGTTTTTATTTTCTTTCCTACCTATAGGTTAAGAGTGATTGTTTTTATTTGCTTTCCTATCTAGAAGTTAAGAGCAATTGTTTTTATTTGCTTTCATATCTTTTCCTGTGTGAGAGGTTAAGAATGATTGTTTTTGCTTTCATTTCATGTCATGTGGTTTTGATTATTCATTTCATAGGATCTTGATTCGATAATGCACACATGATCCCTTAGAGTAGATTTCATTTCATACAATTTCAATTCCGTGCGCTGTACTATAATGTACTATAATTTCTTTTGAGTTGATTGTTGAATTAGAATAGGTGAATTTGGTTTGTCATTATTTGGTTTCGTAGTTAGATTGATCTAAATTGAAAGTTAATTTCTAGCGTATATAGTGCACACACACTTCGCAAGTTTTGTGAAACCCTCGAGTTGAAAATTAAATGATAGGTAATTAATTTGCCTCAACAACCATCATGGTGAAATTTCCTATCAAACAACCATGGTCTTCCCATAAGTATGTTGCAGGCATCCATGTCAACCATGTCCCACAACACTTTCTCCCGAAGGCTTCCAATTTAAAAATTCAACAAGAATTACCTAGTCACAACCACCTGTTGTCGCTTTTGTAACCATGAGACTTTGTAAGGGTTTGGATGGGCTAAAACATTGAGTTTCAACTTGTCCATGGATTCAGTGGACACTAATTTTTTTGTACTTTCATCATCTATAACCAAGTTACAACACTTTCCTTGGACCTTACATTTAGTTTTGAAAACTTTCCTTCTTTGTTCTAGTTCTTCCATTGTCTTCTTCTTAGGCTTGAGAAACACTATTTGAAACATCAAATTTTCTCCCTGTTCTTGTTGAAGCACAGTCACATTTTCTCCAGAAACAGAAGCTTCATCGGCTTGTGTAACTTGTGTTCTGGCTTCACCTCTTCTCCCTAAATTTTTTCCTTTTGGGCACTCATATTTCTTATGTCCTTCAACTCCACAACGATAACAAGTAATTACATACTTTCCCTTTCCTCTTTTGAAACTTCCTCTGCCTCTTCCAGCACTGTCTCAACCTCTACTACCTTGATCATTGGTGGATTCTTCTTCCTTTTCACTCCCTCTAGCAATCATAGTCTTACCTGTGCCTCTAAAACCTCTTCCTCTTACTTTTTTTTGTGCTTTCCTATTCATGTTGGCATCATGATACAAGTATTGTCCTTGATGGAAACTCACATATATGATGACAGTTCATAGTGAAACAAGTTAACAACAAAGGATTACAGATCAGATACCAGAGATTGAAGAAAAAGAATAGTTTAAGAAGTATACGCTGGTTAACCTTGTCCAAGTAGTGTATACACATGGGTTCACAGAACAAAATGAGCGTATACATATGCACACACTTTCACAGAATGAAAAGCGTGTATGGGATGGAAAATTAAGAAGAATGAATACCAGGGATTCCTACCATGGTATTGACCCATGGTAATGAGCATGACAAAGAATATTGATACCATCAAAGAATACTAGTAGCATAACTATCGTTTTGGTCCAAGGTATTAACAAAGGATCTAAGTATATAAGGAGGAGAAGATCAAAGGGCCAAATGTGCAAGTGAATGGGTTTTTCATGAATACTTCTATCTGAAGTATATTTTATGTTGTAAGAGCTATGGGAATGATATGATCTGAAATATCACGTTCACCTTTGGATACAATGTTGGATCAGGATCATGAGACTTGAAATGACCTATCATCGTATGATCTAATATTAGTTGGGCTAGATCTGATTTCTTACACATGTTTTATTCTTTAAATGTCATGATCTGGGTATGTATGAATTCTGGAATAGCAACGAAGTTTTAAGTTAGTATTTGTAGATATATACACTGGTTCTCCTTGGTGAAGGTGTGTATACACACTGGTTCGAAGCTTCCAAGTAGCATATGCAAAAGAAAAACCTGTTTACAATCTTGTACTGGCACAAAATCATACTAGTACGCAAGCACCCACCTACAGAAGGCTACAACCTTCTCTCATTCTCCAGCTTCTACTAGAAGGGAGCTACAACCCCCTAGATCTTGTACTAGCCAATATGTTTACTAGTACGTAGGCGCCGGCCTACAGAAGACTCCAACCTTCACTCGTTCTCTAGCTGCTACTGGAAGGGAGCTCCAATCCCCTAATCTAATCACCAGCCACTACTGGCGGGAAGCTTTGACTTTCTTATTGAAGGCTTCAACCCTCAGTATCCTCCAAGGACCACGTTTCATAAATTTTCATACTGGATACTCCTGGTACACAACAACACAATATGAAGGCGATGTTTCATCCAATTTTCATACTGGACCCATCAGCAACATTCAAGCTCAAAATCAATCACCACTGCAATACAACCAATCACCGAAAACCCATCAACACTAAAGTAAATCACAATAAATTAATCTAAACAATCAGATCACTATCACCAGACCACAAAGTAGAACCCAGAACTTTACATCAACAACTCGAACCAACTGCAACTTCAAACATCATATTTCATAATGTATACGCTACTTTGAAGTGCCTAACCAGCGTGTATATGTGCCTTCACTAAGGCAAACCAACGTATATATATGCAAATACTAACTTACAACTTCACTGTTATTCCAGACTTCAAACACACCTAGATCATGAAATTTAAAGAATAAAACACGCGTAAGAAATTCGATCTAGCCCAACCAATATTAGATCATACAATGATAAGTCATTTCAGGTCTCATGATGCTGATCCAACATTGTATCCAAAGGTGCATGTGATATTTCAGATCATATCATTCCCATAGCTCTTACAACATAAAATATACTTCAGATAGAAGTATTCCTGAAAAACCCATTCACTTGCACACTTGGCCCTTTGATCTTCTCCTCCTTATATACTTAGATCCTTTGTCAATACCTCAGACCAAAACCATAGCTATGTTGTTGGTATTCTTTGATGGTATTGTTGTAGCAGCTACAACCACCCTCCAAAATTTTGCCTTAGCTTCATTTTGGAGCCTCCATTCCAACCTTCACAATAGCTTGCCTTGCTTAGTCAAGTTCACAAGCTTCAGTCTCTTCTTACACAAAGGCAGCTTATTGATCACAGTGTGATCCATCCCCCTCACAGGTTGTTCACCCGGATTTTGTCTAGTTACATGCTGAGCAACTTCCCCAAGAAAATTGCACATTTCTGGAGGGAAACCAGCCTTCCCTCCAAAAATTGTGCAATCTTGTTTGGCAGCCTGTTGGGCTCCAGGATTGTGTAATCCCGCCAGTCAACACTCCCAGCAGGAATAGCGCAATTTCCCCAACAAGGTTGCTCAGCCCAAAATTTACCCAAATATGGGCAGCAGTCAGTTGCTCTACTAAGAAATTGCACAAATATCCTAGGCAATCAGCCTAGCTACTAGCCAGAAATGCGCTCCTTCAAGCAGTCGAGCAGTCTCTTGCATGTGCAGCTGAGTTGATCGATTCCCTTCGGGACTGAGCAAAACTAACTTGCATGCATGGGCTGCTTCTCCCAAAGTAGCATCCAAAGGCATCAATTGTTTCAAGGATCTATGTTTAGCAGTTGGAGGTTACATGCAGGAGTCATTTCATAAACCTCCCACCAAGTATCGCTTTCCCTAGATTTGTGGCATGCATGTCACAACCTCGATGTTATCAAAACTCATCAAATAGATGTTGCAGAGCTCATTCCTCACATCAACATTGCATCTCTAACATCCCACATTGCATCTAGGAGCAGTTGGCACATTCAGCTCAGTTGTTTTGGGGACAGCCCGCTTCCCATGCCTTGTGTTTCATTTTTGTCGCTTTTTGTGTTTTTTCTTGTATGAGTACTATTTTCTTGATTTATTTGAATGTTTGTTGTCATTTACATGTATAGTAGCTTGATATAGCACCGTTTCAGTTTTCGTCAACATCTCACTACTGTCATATGCATGAAACTGTTTTTCACGAACGGTCACTGATTCGTCAACTTGCCTCACCCACATGCATTTTGTTCCATTTTCTGAATCTGGCATTCACCATTTGCATGCGTGATCATTCAATTATGCTTACACTCAGTATCAACATGCATTCGCACTCACATTCACTTTCAGTTTCCCGTCGGCGAGTCTGGCCAACCTCGGTCCAGACTCTGCCTCACCAAGAGCCTCACCAAGACAGCATTGCACAATCCTAAGAGGGAAGGCTCTGCCTTCCTCTATAGAAATGCACATTTCTACCCATCAGCTATTCCCTAGGACTGCTTTGTACAATCCTGAGGGCCAGTGATTGCTGGCCAAGAAAATTATGCAATGCAGTCACTGAGCCTACAACCATTGCTAGTTGAGATTGCGCTTTGCGCAATTCCAACATTTAGCAGCTAGACTGGCTTGTGCATTGTGAAGTTCTAGCAGTCAGTTAGTCTCCCAACAACCCAGACTGTGCCTTGTGCAGTCTTGGCAGTCAGTCTCTCAACCTCCTGGCTGAAATTGTGCAACCTTCATGATTAGTCACACAAGTATGTTGCAAGTCAGTTCTCAAGTTCATTTTGGTTTTCGACTGACATATTTCTTGCATTGAGTGTTGTCATGTCCCCAGGTATTACAAGTGCTCATTTGCTTCTCAATAGTGTAGGTACAATGGTTTCCAAGAGAGTAGAGTCGAACACATCGTTCAGAGCATACCTCGAGATGCAGTCGATTAAGTGTCTATGAGCTTGCCTACTCAAGAAGACATCAAGTTGTTTGTAGACAAGGACATCAAGATATGACAACAACAGCATCACAACGAGAAACATCATGAATAGCAGCTGAAGGCAGCATATTGAATGTAGAAAACACAACGAATGCAGCGAATGCAAGAGAAAGGTTGCTAACGACACAGAGGCCGGACAAAGTTGCAAGGTCAAGAAGATCCACTGATAACGAAAGCAACTTTGGAGACCTAGGCTATGAGGTGATGACTGACATGAAGATTGTGCGAAGACAGAGAATGGAATAGAGAAGGAGGTGCATGTGCTGAAGAAAAAACTTAAGAAGAACATGAAGCTACACAGACAAACAAATGAGTTGCAGCATGAACAGGAACAACAATGGGTGCAACGTGCATTCACAGATAAAACTGTACCCTTTACAAGTTAAAGATCCATCCCAGTAGCCGACACAGAGTAGACATGGTGAGCAATATCGTTGATCGCATGCAAGGGATTTAGCAGCATGCATGTCATAATGCGCACGCATGTAATCCAACCCATTCAACACACTCACCAAGGCGAAGATAAGAAACAAGTCTAACTGGAGCTAAACATGTACTTTGGCAAGTTGATGCGCATGACCACCAACACGCACTTGAAGATCAACATGGAAACTATGCATCAGTGAGATGTCAGCACAGCCGCACCCAAGAAGACCATACACATGTTAGCAGACGAGTTGGATGAAGAGGGCGAACCAATGCATCGGTTGCAACGGAGGTAAGAGTTTGCTTTAGCAAGATGTCACCATGAGGTGCATGCACACCATCATGGAAGACCAAGCTTGGCATCAACTCACCACCTTCACCATGACAAGCATGTCAAAGAGTTGGTCTCATCACAATGGACTGAGTGTCAGTGATGTCTTTCATGGCTTGCTCAAGCCATGTTTTCTCACATGAGTACATGTGCATTGTAATGTTGAGTCATGTCATGTGTAAGTCAAGTGTCAATAGTTGGATGTAATAGTCATATAGTAGGTGAAGAGTCATTGGGGTAGTTTAACTGTCACAAAGGGGAATTTCAAGGGTCACCCCACCCTTTGCTATAAATAGTCCCTCATAACTCATTTTAAGGGCTTTTGGTCAGCCAAGTTTCTGATAAGACTATCTTGGAAAGAGCTTGGACAGTATTGTAACGTGCTTTGGCTTCTCCATTGCGCGAAGATGGTTCATCTCTTTGGAGGAGCAGGCAGATGTGGCTGTAACGTTCCACTGTTGGGGCTAGCGAGTTTACATGGATGTATTGTATGATGGGAACTTACACTTATTTATATAATAATAGGCAACACATTTTCACACATGTATTGTATCTGTTGTAAGACTAATCTTTAACACTTGTAATGCATGTTGCTTTAACATGTGTTCTACATATGAACCGATTCATTTGTTGTAATGCATAATCTATTAATGGAAATGTGTTGTATATGCTGTTAATGTTGTCCCATCCATGTCGACTGCTCTGCCAGACATCAGATAGAACTTTCACATGAACCTTGCTGTAAAAGCCATTGCACTCGTTCAGACTGATTCGTGAGTGCTATACGTGTTATCTTACCTTGTATAATGTGACTACTGCATCCGAGTGGACTGCTCCGCCAGAATCTGTGTATGTCCTGTGCGTTGTGTGTTCCTAGCTGAGTTGGGACTGATCCCTTTCAACCTGGAACTCACCCTCACCATCATCTCAACCCACCTATATTAGAACCTCTCATACACCTTCCTTGACTCACTGCAGCAGTCACACCCTTGCTACTGACAGAGTTATCTTACTTTCCTCTGTGCGACATCGTGGTCAACACATTGCTTTATGACCCACTGCTAGGACTCCTACACCAAATAGTTTGAAGTCTAATTAGGACTTCTTGCTGGGGAGATCCCCTTACATGTTGGTGGGTCCATCACCGTCAACATTTTTGTGCTAGAAGGAGGGCCAGATGACAAGCTGAGTCCTCACATCTGTTTTGAATCTCTACACATCTATCATGACTACCTACCAAGTTTCTCTTCCAGAGTGCATGTCCTATGGAAATGACTTCATTATCTCAGAAAATCTCTTGGATAAATTGTCTCATAAAACATATGATGGTGGAGGCTACACTGCCTTGGTTAGGCTCACAACCAGCATTATAGGATCATGCAAAAGACATGGACTCTTTGAGGAATACATGAGTTGCGCGCTATTCATCGACACACTTCAAGGGCACCTAATGCACTGGTGTGCCACGTTGCCCAAAAAATCTATTCATTCTCTTGTTCATCTGGTCAGAGAGGTAGGCCGTGCTTTCAGTCACTTTGACCATGAAGTGCTTGATCAAGAAATTCTAAAATTACAAAAAGCATCCGATGAATCCATTGATCAATTTTACACATGCTTTTGTAATCTTGCATACCGATTTCCTGAAGATGAAATTAATTGGGAATTTCTTTATGGAATATTTGAGTATCTTCTTCACATATATGAACCCCACTCAGCACACTTTGGTGATGGAGTTGCGCAATCACAGGCAGGCATAGTTGCTGTCATAAGTGACTATCCGCCTTCACCTCATCAAACAACTCCACCATCATGGAGTGATGTGGGAGATCATGCACATGCCTCTGTTGAACTGTCACACTCTCCCACCCCACCTGCTCTTGAGATTTGCGCAGACTCAACTAGAAATCCTTTTGGTTGTCACGTGGACTCTTTCCCTCAACCTCCGTCCTCACGTTCTGTTGATCCTCTAGATTGTACTGTCTTGTGTTCTCCTATTTCGAACTCCTCACCTGCTATGCATGAGGATCAAGTTGTCAACAGAGTTAGTGTTATGCAGCCAACCAGTGCCATCATTCATGATGAGTGTGTGCATGAATCTAAAGAAGAGCCTACGGTGAAGGATGACTCCCTTCCAGCTGCACCTCATCCGCTTCATCCTAACATCCTTTGTGATTCTTCCACTGCTAATTTCTCATGTGAAAACTTATTTCTAGATGCTTCTATCTCCGATCATTCACAGGGCACCTCGGATGTCAGTCTGTCATTACAGTGCAAAGAGGACACATCTTCCTCAGAAAATCCGTTCAATCTGTCATCTATCTTTCTTGAACACACAGAGGGTGAACATCTTTTCTTCTCATCTACCCCTCTGCCCGATTCATCAAATCACGAGGATGTCGACAAACATCCTGAATTTTCTGATCTTGGTTGTCATGATCCATTCACTTCCTTATCCGATCACGATGTTGATTCAACCATTATTAATCCATCCAAGACACTGGTCTACGATGATCTATCTATCAACAAAGTCAAAACCCCCCAGACTGTCGAGGCACTATAGCTCAATGTGATGGTTGTGTCAGGCCCTCGCTGTCTTGAGGTTGGTTTCACTTCTGGTCAAGAAATTGTTGAAACAATGAAGGCTTCTCATCACTCTCTGCTCTACATAAAAGATCAACCAAACACTCGGATTTCACTTCTTCCACTCGGACTACACAATCCCATCGCTCATGTGTTGGAGGAATCTTACACAGCAAGCACACATGCACAACATAAGTGGTCTACTTTCTTACGTTTGCTTACATTTCATGGTCAAGAGAATGCATACACTGAACATATGCAAGCAGTGTAGCACATCATCATGGTAGCACCACAGAATGCATGTCATGCACTTTCACTCATATTTTTTCTATGGTCACTTGTAAGCTCAGAGTGTGTCTGTCTTAACTGTTACATCTTTCTTGTTTGTTGATTCGCACAGTTGTCTTGTCCGTAAACCATGCCTTCACCAATATGGGTCAACCAATGTGCCGATGGCTGCATTGGAAATATCAATTCATGTGAGATGGCCCATGCACTATTAGCTTAGGAGTATGAGTAGTGTTTTCATTCAGTTAGTTTGCTTGCATGCTTGTTTTCCTACTTGCTTCATTGGTTTGTTTGTTTGTCTGCTTGCTTGTTTGCTTAATCACTTTGATTTCACTTTGATTTGATTTGTTGATTGTTAGTTTGCTTGTTTCGTTTGTATAGTTCGCTTGTTTCATTCATAGGTTAGTTTTGTGTGAAACCATGTATGACTCTTGAAACGAACTGGATGAAGTGCAAGAGGGCTTGTACAACTATCACTACTTGGTTATCTATCATCTTGCCTCTGTATGAAGAACTTGTTACTTTCAGTCCATGATACGTCGAAGGAAAATACGTACTGTTCAAAGTGAAGCTTGGTGAAAACACAATGCTTGCGTGCTAACTAGTGTCACCTACTCTAGTCGGTTTCTTTTGGGTTAACCCTTGTGAGCTCAGTCAAGTAGAGAGGTGAGGGGGAAAACCTTAACAGGGACGTCAAAGGTATAATAAAACTACTTCTCTGTTGGAACAACCTTTTCTTCTCTCAATAAGTCGAGATCCCTCTTCCACCTCTAAAATGAATAAGTGCTACACACAATTACAAAATGAAAAAAGTGAAAAAAAGTTTGAAAGAATGAAAAATGAATAAGGCAAAAGAAGAGAAAGGCTTCCTGCGCAGAGAGGTGATGCAAGTAACTCCACCGAGATACTAATCAAGATCGCTGGCAGCGGAACCATGCTTGTGTTCCTATGTGACTTCGTCGGGGTACTGTCCAGGCCCACTGGCAGTGGAGCAACACCAAAGATAAGACTAAGACTCTAACGACTATACTACTTGTGCACCAATATACCCCTCAATCCCAATTGAAACAACTATGTTTCCTTGGCTTAGAATGTGTGTCAAATGACCAAGAGCTTGGTATATGCTACATCTTACAATCAAGCTAGTGTGAAGCTAAGACGAACTGAGAACTAAACAATACTTTTGGAGGTGTTACACTTGCTTTTCATGAACAAGGTCCATTCAGAGAGCTAAAGTTCTACCAGTGCGTCACCAAGTGTTGTAGCGGCTACAACCACCCTCCAAAATTTTGCCTTAGCTTCTTTTTGGAGCCTCCCTTCCAACCTTCATAGCAAGTTGCCTTGCTTAGTCAAGTTCACAAGCTTCAGTCTCTTCTTGCATAAAGGCAGCCTGTTGATCACAGCTTGATCCATCCCCCTCACAAGCTATTCACTCGGACATGGTCTAGTTGCATGCTGAGCAGCTTCCCCAAGAAAATTGCGCATTTCTGGAGGGCAACCAGCCTTCCCTCCATAGATTGCGCAATCCTACCAGTCAACACTCCCCACAGGAATTGTGTAATTTTCCCCAGCAGGGCTTCTCAGCTCAGAATTTGTGAAAATTTGGGCAGCAGTCAGCTGCTCTGCCCTGAAATTGCATAAATATCCTGGGCAATCAACCCAGCTCCCAACCATAAATGCTTATTTCCTTCAAGCATTCGAGCAGTCTCTTTCATGTGCAGCTGAGTTGACCAGTTCCCTTCGAGAATGAGCAAAACTGACTTGCATGCATGGACTACTTCTCCCAAGGTAGCATGCAAAGGCATCCCTTGTTTTAGGGATCTATGTTTAGTAGTTGGAGGTTACATGCAAGGGTCATTTCAGAAACCTCCCACCAAGTGTTGCTTTCCCTAGATTTGTGGCATGCGCATCACAACCTCGATGTTATAAAAAATCATCAAACGGACGCTGTAGAGCTCATTCCTCACATCAACCTTGCAGATCTGACATCCCACATCACATTTAGAGTAGTCGGCACATTCAGCTCAGTTGTTTTGGGGAAAGACCACTTCCCATGCCTTGTGTTGCATTTCTGTCGCTTTTTGTGTTTTTTCTTGTATGAGTACTGTTTGCTTGATTTCTTTGAATGCTTGCTATCGTTTACATGTATATTAGCTTGTCCTAGCACCATTTCAATTTTCATCAACATCTTAATGTTGTTGCATGCATGAAATTGTTTTTCGCAAACGGTCACTGATTCGACAACTCGCCTCACCCACATGCAAGTTGTTCCATTTTCTTATTCTGTCATTCATCATTTGCATGCATGATCATTCACTTATTCTTACACCCAGTATCAACATGCATTCGCACTCACATTCACTTTCAGTTGCCCGTTAGCGAGTCTGGCCAACTTTGGTCCGGACTCTGCCTCACCAAGAGCCTCACCAAGATAGCATAGCGCAATCTCGAGAGGGAAGGCTCTGCCTTCCTCTCCATAAATGCACATTTCTATTGAGAAACTATTCCCCAGGCCTGCTTTACGCAATCCTGAGGGATAGTGACTACTGGCCAAGAAAATTGCGTAATGCAGTGACTGAGACTGCAGCCATTTCTAGCTGAGATTGTGCATTTCGGAATTCCAGTAGTTAACAACCAGACTAGATTGTACATTATGCAGTTCCAGCAGTCAATTAGTCTCCTAGCAGCCTAGACTGTGCCTTATGTAATCTTGGGAGTCAGTGTCCCGACCTCCTGGCTGAAATTGCGTAACCTTCATGATCAGTCACACAAGTATGTTGCAAGTCAGTTCTCAAGTTCATTTTGGTTTTCAACTGACAGATTGCTCGCCATGAGTGGTGCCATGTCCCCAGGTATTACAGGTGCTCATATGCTTCTCAATAGTGTAGGTACAATGGTTTTCAAGAGAGCAAATTTGAAGACACCGTTTAGAGCATACCTCGAGATGCAGTCGATTAAGTGTCTATGAGCTTGCCTACTCACAAAGACATCAAGTTGTTCGTAGACAAGGACATCAAGATATTATAGTATCAACATTACATTGAGCAGAATCATGAACAAAAACTGAAGGCAGCCTACCAAATGCAGCGAACACAACGAATGTAAGAGGAAGGTTGCTTACAACACATAGGCGGGACAAAGTTGTAAGATAAAGCAGATCCACTAATAATGAAAGAAACTTTGGAGACTTAGGCTATGAGGTGACGATGCGACATGAAGATCGCGCGAAGAAAAAGAATGGAACAGAGAAGGAGTTGCATGTGCTGAAGCAGCAACTCAGGAAGAACATGAAGCTACACAGACAAACGAATGAGTTGCAGCAGGAACAAGAACAATAATGGGCGCAACGAGCACTCACATATGAAACTTCGTCCGTGCAAGTTAAAGATCCATCCCAGCAACTGACACGGAGCATACATGGTGAGCAGTGTCATTGATTGCATGCAAGGGATTCAAAAATATGCATGTCATCATGCACACGCATGCAATCCAACCCATTCCACACACTCACAAAGGCGAAGAAAAGAAACAAGTCCAATTGGAGCTGAACATATACTTCGGCAAGTTGATGCGCATGACCACCAGCATGCACTTGAAGATCAACACAGACACTATGCATCAGTGTGTTGTCAGTTCAGCCACACCCAAGAAGACCATGCACATGTTAGCAGATGAGTTGGATGAAGGAGGCGAACCAATGCACCGGTTGCAATGGAGGCAAGAGTTCACTTCAGGAAGATGTCACCATGAGGTGCATGCACACCATCACGGATGAACAAGCTTGGCATCAGCTCACCACCTTCACCATCACAAACATGTCAAAGAGTTGGTCTCATCACAGTGGACTGAGCGTCAGTGATGTCTTGCATGGCTTGCTCAAGCCATGTTTTCTCACATGAGTACATGTGCAATGTAATGTTGAGTCATGTCAAGTGTAAGTCAAGTGTCAATAGTTGGATGTAACAGTCATAGAGTAGGTGAAATGTCATGAGGGTAGTTGAACTATCACAAAGGGGAATGTCAAGGGTCACCCTACCCTTTGCTATAAATAGTCCCTCATAACTCATTGTAAGGGCTTTTGGTCAGCCAAGCTTCTGATAAGAATATCTTGGAAAGAGCTTGGACAATATTGTAATGCGCCTTGGCTTCTCCACTACACGAAGCTAGTTCATCTCTTTGGAGGAGCAGGTGGATGTGGCTGTAATGTTCAACTATTGGGGCTAGCGGGTTTACATTGATGTATTGTATGATGGGAACTTACATTTCTTTATATAATAAGAGCCAACACGTTTTCACACATGTATTATATATGTTGTAAGGCTGATCTTTAACACTTGTAATGCATGTTGCTTTAGCCTATGTTCTACATCTGAACTGATTCATTTGTTGTAATGAATAATCTATTGATGGAAATGTGTTGTATATGCTCTTAATGTTGTCTCATCCATGTCGACTGCTCTGCCAGACATCAGACAGAACTTTCACATGAACCTTGCTATAACAATCGTTGCACTCGTTCGAACTGATTCATGAGTGATGTACATGTTATCTTACCTTGTATGTTGTGACTATTGCATCTGAGTGGATTGCTCCGCCGGAAGCTGTGTATGTCCTATGTGTTGTGTGTTCCTAGCTGAGTTGGGACTGATCCCTTTCAACTTGGAACTCACCTTGACCCTCATCTGAACCCACCTATGTTAGAACCTCTCATACATATTCCTTGACTCACTGCAACAGTCACACCCTTGCTACTGATAGAGTTATCATACTTGTGTCAGTGCGAAATCACAGTCAAGGCATTGCTTTATGACCCACTGCTAGGACTCTTACACCAAACTGTTTGAGGTATAATTGGGACTTCTTATCAGGGAGATCCCATTACATGTTGGTGGGTCTAGCACCATCAACAGGTATCAATATTCTTTGTCGCGCTCATTACCATGGGTCAATACCATGGTAGGAACCCCTGGTATTTATTCTTCTTAATTTTCCATCCCATACATGCTTTTCCTTCTGTGAAAGTGTGTGCATCCATATATGCTCCTTTTGTTTTGTGAAACCACATGTACACGCTACTTGGACAAGGTTAACCAATGTATACTTCTTAAACTATTCTCTTTCTTCAATCTCTGGAGTCTGATTTGTAATCCTTTGATGTTAACCTGTTGCACTATGAACTGTCATCATATATGTGAGTTTCCATCAAGGAAAACACCTGTATCATAATGCCAACAATCTCCCCCTTTAGGGTTGATGGCAATCACAACACCAAGATACTCTCCCCCTTTGACATCAAGTGCAGAGGGCAGACCAAGATATTGTCCCCCATAGGGATGCTCTGCACATGCTGAATTATCTGATCATGCTCCCCCTGAGCTTTTACCGAAATCTCTAATGGATGTGAAATGAAGTACATGAATCTATCACTCAACTAAGTGAATATGACCTTCCTATCACTAATGAATCATACATACACCAATCATCAGCAACTATCATACACCATATATGATCTGCACCATAAGCATTTGTCAACATCATCAAGATCAACAACCTGTATATGTCCATCATCAAAAGATTCCTCTGAATCAAAAAAACTATGTGGATCAAGCAATATAAGTATCATCATGTACCAAGGTCTTCTAATATAATGCCAATAATGCATTATTAGAAGCATATGCTCCCCCTAAACTTGTGCCAATTGCTCACTATCAGATATGATCATTGCATTTGTCAGTAAGAATCATTAAGGCATCATCATCAACCAGTTATTCATCAAGTTATTAACAACTTATGAGGGCCAAAAGAACTTCTACATATCATCAATAGACTGTAATAATCATCAATTAGAATAGAAAAGATAATTGATAATTGACTGAACCATATCAGACCCCTTTTCCTAAGTTTGTCCCATTGCTTCTTCATCAAAACAACATATACATGATTGTGTAGCATCTTCATAATAACCGCATATGAGAATTGGAATACTGAAGGTTCACACTTTCAGCTCCCCCTGGGTCTGTTATGTCTAGATACTGAGCTATGCCACATCTTTCTGACAACAATTCCTTCTTCTTCAATACCTTAGATTATGATGATGTTTGCTCCTTTTGGTATGGTGGCCGAAATTTGCTTCCGTGTTCCTTTGCTATATGCCCAAAATTGTTACAAGCATAACATCTTATATGTTTCATATTCCTTCTATCACAATCAATAGCTTTGTAACCAAAAACATTGCAAGAAAAACAATATCCCTTAAAGTACTTGGAAACGGATGATCTTTCTATGTGACAGTTATTATATTGAGCCATTCTACTTCTGCATCTGGCTGCAACATGTCCAAAATTATGACATATAGAACATTCAACATTATTCATCAGAGGAAAGAACCGATTATCCTTTCCATAGTTAGGAGGAAATGATTTTCTTTGAATTCTTTCTTTCCTTGGTTGTTGATGGACTTGACCTCTTATATCCTTGTTGAGCATTTCATATTTTGCTTTAGAGTTCCTTGCCTCATCTTGTGAGCTAGATTCACCTTCAACAGTTTCATGAAAACCAAGACCAGTCTTTATAAGAGGAGAACACTGAACTTTGATGATTTCATCTAACGTTTTTGAGCCTTTAGCAAATCTAAGATTCAGATTTTTTGTCTTCTCAAGTTCTTTTCTTAGACTTACTACTTCACCCTCTAATTTTTCATTATGCTTGTCCTTTTCAGTGACTTGATATGTCACTGTGTTTATGATTGTATCCTTTTCTGCCAAACAGATTTTGAGTTGAGTGATTTATTTAAGGATATCTTAATTTTCTAAGGTATCATTTTCATATGCCATGAGTAGTTTAACATCTTGATCATCTTCATCACAATTAGACAGGACATCACTATCTTCATGAGTATAATAAATTATTCTATTACCTTCTGCAAAAATCTTTCGTTTGTCATGAGGGAATTTAGCAGCATAATGACCAACTCTTCCACAAGAAAAAAATTTGAAGGGAAGCTTACCTCTGAATCTTTTGGAACCCCGTTGAAGTTTCTTCACAAAATTTACCTCAACTTCTTCTGATATGTATCTTGATTCTTTGAGATCTTCCTTTTCTTTTCCTTTTGCAGAAGCTTTGAAAGCAACTTCTCTAATTTCTGATGGACCTCCTTTCCTCATTTCAAAGGTAGTTAAAATTCCATGAAGTTGAAAAATAGTAATAGATTGAAGATCCTGCTTTTCTTCTATGGCAGATACTTTTGACTCAAATTTAGAAGACAAAGATCTCAAAATTTTCTCTACTAAAGTAGCCTCCTTTATCTCTTCACCCAGATTCTTCATACAATTAACAATCTCATCTACACATAAAAGGTAACTAGAAATACTTTCATCACTATGCATATTGAGAGTTTCATACTGAATTATAAGAGTTTGGAGCTTAGCACATTTTACTTGGGAGTCTCCTTTGTAGCTCTGAATGATTTTGTCCCATATCCCTTTGGTTGTCTTGAGCTGCATGAATTTGACGAATTTTGATTATGATAGACTTCCCAATAGAGCATTGACGGCTTTGGCATTGATTTCATATGATTTCCGTTCTGATGGATCTATGGGGACTACTGCTGGATATTGGTATCCTCTTTCCAACAATTGGTATCAGAGCAGGTCCTTTAGAGGAAGCTTGATCGCTTGAAGGAAGATCTCTCAAGATGAGAAATCACGAAGGATATTGGCTAGTAAAACAGCTAGGGGGTTGTAGCTACCTTCCAATAGAAGCTGGAGAATGAGAGAAGGTTGTAGCCTTTTGCAAGCGGGTGCCTACGTATTGCAAGGAGTCTACGCCAGTACAATATTGTAAACAAGTTTTTCTTATATTAAAAGAAGATAGAGACAATAATAGCAGGTGGTTTTTCTCCCGCATTGGGTTTCCACCTTAAATTTTGGTGTTCATGTGTGTTGCTTATGCGTGATTTCTTATTCTGTTATTACTGCACATGGTTACTGTTTAATGGTTAATTAAGTATTGATGCACTGATTAAAGATCAACATATGATGAATTAACTGAGTAATAAGTTTAATGGATATACGCTGGTTGCCTTAACAGCGGTTGCGTGCATACACGAGTTCCCTTCACTGAAGTAGCGTATACAAATTTGATTATGAAAAGAAAAAATTATTGATTTGATAATACTAATTCACCCCCCCATCTCATTATTATTCCCAACAATTCATTTTTTCCTCTACCTTTATGGAAACGTGATGGGCTTCATCAACATTCTAGAAACAATGCATACTCATTTCATATTGAATCAAATATTTCAACCCATTCACATACCTTGTGACTCTTTGGAATTTTGATTCGCTTATACCTGATTGAAGTGGAAGTCTAAAAAACTCCTCGGTGTACTCACGAATATAGGTTTCTTTTTGTCTTATATTTTGGACTTACATATACAAATTCTTCTAGTAATCAACTTGAAAAAAAATATGCTTGATATTCATGACCATATTCTTGAAAGTCTTGATATTCTCTAGCTAATTATCTACTTTCTGTAGCATATCCCACCACAATGCAACACGACCCTTCAACTTTGTCATGGAAAACTTTACTCGATTTGGATCTTGAACATTTTCATACTCAAAGTATCTTTCGACTTCTCCAATCCAATCGATGAGCACATCTACTCTCATATTTCAATCATAACAAGAAACTTCAACTCTTGCACTACCTCTATTTCTCAAGTATGAAATCAACCTCACTGCTGGGTCTCTCTCCTTTGCTTCATGTTCTTCATATATTTCTTCTTCGAGCTCTGAATTTACTTCTACATCCCCATCTCTTATGTTATCACATTTTACTTTTAAGGGTAATGGTTGAGAGTAGTTGTTTGAAGTTTTTAACAAAAAATGAAGGAGCGTTGACAAATATTTTGTTAGCACTAGTTCAAATATTTTAAACGAAATCACCAATAGATTTAATGGTAGTGAGTGTTCATTTTCTTAAAAAATAGGTGTTGTGAAAAAAACTGTGTTTTTGGTCTTCTTTGTGCCTATATATGCTCTTGGTTGCTGATGCAGGGTTCTTAGTTATTTTTATAAAAAATAAAAATATTGGGCTCAATGAGCTCCAACCTTCAAGTTTATTTCAATAACTAAGTCAACCAAATCTTCAAGCCAACACAAACCAATAATGTAAACCTTTTGTTGAAGGAAGCAAAAAAAATTAAATAATTTTTTTGTAACATTATTGACAGTGAATCTGTTATCATTCCTTTTGGAAATATTTTGACAGAGCGCTGACTATTAATTTGTCAGGGACTGGAGCAGATACCTTTTTTGAGGAGGCGATAAGGGGTTCTAGTCATGATAAAGCTCATGCAATATGGATTCTCATACCAAGCAGAAGTTTTGATGAATCAAACCCAAGATCCATGGTGAACTTACTATTTTGAACATGATGACAAAACTTTGTTTTGTTACTTTGTTTTTCTTGTAAAAGGTAGTAATTTTGGGTGTGGTTTTTGAATAGATGAAAATGAATTCTTAAAGACCAAAAGAAGTTTTTGTTGGGAACATACCCATTAATAAAAACGTCTCTTATTTTTTTACACAAGTGTCATGGTTTGAGAGATATTAAGAAATATTTGGAGCCTATTTTTCAGGAATTCACAAGGATTATTTTTTTCTATATTTAGAAAAACACCTAATAAACTTTCAGTTGGAGAGACACCTCATCAATTTGACTTGGGGATTAGATATTATCTCCTCCTTGATTTTTTTATATTTAGTAAGCTAAAGATAAATTAAGAGGTTTGAGATCCATTATTTTTGGACCTTGAACAATTTATAAGTATTCTATAAAGTAAATCATGAAAGAGGACCAATGGTTCATAATTTTTTGAAAAAGCAGACCTTGTGTTTACTTTTGATATTAATATAATTTGTTATAAGAAGGGTTACATGTGAAAATTTCCAAAGATTCACCTGTGAATGGTTTTCTGTTATTTTTTCTACTGTGTTTCTTTTCTCCTTAGTCAAAACTTTGATCATTAAGTCTTCAGTATTTAGAAAAAGCTATATGAATTGGAATTCTTACTGAATGTACAAGTTCATTTTTTTCAAATTACTTATGTGTTTTTTAGCTTAGATATCATTTGCAGAAATCATACTTCTCTATTTTTGGTATTTATTTTCTACTTTCTTCTACCATACCTCAATGATGATTTTTCTAAAAACTATAATCTATCTTGCCTTTGCTAAAGTTGTTCATATAACCTGTGGCTATCATTTTTTTTTTTTTGTAAAAGACCCCATGCCCAATGGTCCCTTTTCTTTTTTTTCCAAACCAATTTCATGTGGCACCAATTAAATCTAGCCCACGATCTTAGTGGCATGCTGCTAAAGTGACCTTGAGTTGTAGAGTTAAGGAAATCCCTCTCCAAATTGAATGGACAACTTTCAATCTCAAAGCATTCTGAAGGTTTACTTAGTGAGTTTCCTTCCACAAAAAAGGAAAACTTTTGAGTGATAACATCTTGGCATCATTTTCGGGGAACAAAGGTTAAATCATCCCTAGTAAAGAAAAATAAAGATTCAGATCTTATCATTGATAGTGAACGAAGATCAACAGAATCAAGTTGTGCTTCACCTGGTGACTCCATTGTTTGAAAGGTGACTCCACTGGGAATTTTTGGATCATAAGGGAGTTTACGCAAGGAGAAATCTTGATACTGATCCACCAGAGCGTTTTTCAAGTCCAGTGAAGCTTTTCAAGAAGAAAATAACAGTGGAAGAATCAAGTATTGTTCCATTGGAAAGATATTTTTCTCTAGCTAAACAGGTTAAGTCCATAGAACATATCCAATTTTATGTTAAGTTTGAGTAGAATTTGTTCAGGTCAAAGTTAGAATTTGATCTTTTAGATACTGTATTTGATGAAAAAAGATTTAAATCTTTTATTCCATAGATTTTCCTTCAAGATCCCAGTTTATCACAACAAGGTTGAGATATTTTTTGGGGTAGTTTGATGTCAAGGCTCAACCAACATTTGGAATACATTAGCACTCTTACTCATGCATATCCAATTAAATTTTTGAAAGAAAGGATATTGGAATACCTTGCTCAGGAGCTATAGTTGGCTTTGTCCAAGTCTTTCACCTTTCCTTTCTTTGCTCCACCCTCTTTTGCCCCATCTATTTCTGTTATTTTTCATAATACTGCTCCTTTGATTGGTACTACATCAATTTCTGTTCCATTTTCATCTACTATTCAAATCCCTAGCATCATAGTTACTTCAACTTCATTTCAAGTAGCTATGATTGCTAGATATGCTCCCCTCACTCTTCCAGGACAATTGCATGACCTTCCTCAGAATTATGCCCAACGCTTAATCCAATTTGATGGGCAAGGAGGTTTTACAGCTTAGTAAGATTTGGATAAGTTTAATGACTTCATAAATCTGGAAGAGGTGGATGATGAAGATGTGAAGCTAAGGTTGTTCACACAAAGTTTCCCAAGAGAGGTGAAAAATTGGTTCAGAGCACTGTTAACAGGAAGTATTGCAATTTGAGCAGATTTTTATTGCAATATGGGAGGACAAGAAAAACCCTTTACATATCTTGGTTGAGTATTATAATTTGAAGAGAAACCCAGGTGAAGCAATGCAAGAGTTTTTTTCTAGGTTCAGTATGGTATGTAAAGCAATTCCAGTTGATATTAAACCCCCTCTTGGATTAGCTCTGCTCCATCATCCTGATGCATTTGATGCTAAGTTTTCTTTTCAATTAAGAGAAAGGAATTATGCTACATTTGCAAACATGCAAAATAATTCCATAGGAGTAGAAACTAATTTGTTGGCCAAGAATATGAAAATGAGGACTAAAAGGAAAGGTGTCAAGGATGAACCCTCCTCATCTAAAGATACCAAGTTTGATGTTATGCTCAAAACAATGGAAAAATTGGTTGATAATTTAACTCCTCCCATGGGTGAGCCTCAACCCCAAATTTGAAATCCCAACTTCAGAAGGCCTCAAGGCCCTCAAGTTTGTAAAAAATATCAGAAAGGCCCTGAAGATCTGCAGGCCATGGTACCTCATTTCCCATAGAATTTTCTTGATGAAGAAAATGCAAAGGAAATTGAAGAACAAGTAAATTGTCATGATGAGGATGATAACTAGGTATACCTAAATAAAGAAGAACATGACCGATCAACCCAATTGTCACAAGAAAAGGATAACCTGCAATTAATGGTTGAATTGGAGGTATATCAACAGGGCTATAATAACGCGGTTTCTGATTTTCAAAGAAAGTATAATATCAGAGGTAAAAATATCACAATAAAGCCTCCTGCAACCAAGCCTTCACTAGAACCCCAAGTAGGATATTCTAATCAAAAAATATATTGAACATCATCAAACATAATATGACTTTTATGATCCTATAGTTGTTTATATGGAGATTTTTTTTCAGCTTGAATTTCCAGCCATGTTTCCACTGTGAGAAGCAGATCCATAATTAGTCACCTTTGCCATTATATTGGTCATTTTTTACTAGGTTCGAGCACATTCAAGAAGCCATATTATCTGAGAAACTACTTGACTAGTTGCATTGGCGTTTTAGTGTCAATTGATTCATAAATTTTCCAGTAGCTTAGGGTAGTTTGGTGTGCCAATAAGCTCAACACTATGAGCATGTTTTACTACATTTTTTATTTTCAATTTACAGTGTAGTGTACAATTTCAATTTAGGTTGTAGTTTTGTTTTAGTTAGAGAAGGTCACATGTTTTAGATTTGGGAAATGAATTGGTTTTCAAATTGGGAGCAACTCAATGGACTAGGCACTTGGTCTACGGGGTTCTTGCTACGTCTCAAGGTGACAACTTCCCCGTTGGAACCGGTTGTTATCATAGTTTACTTTCAGGGGTAATGGTTGAGAGAAGTTATTTGAAGTTTTTCAAAAAAAAATATGAGCACTAACAAATATTTTGTCATCGTTGGTTCAAATATTTTAAACAAAATCACCAACCGATTAAATGGTAGTGAGTGTTCATTTTCTTAAAAAATAGGCACTGCAAAAAAAATTGTGTGTATCAATCTTCTTTGTGCCTATATATGCCCTCGATTACTGATGTAGGGTTTGTTGGCTTGTTGGGGCCTGACTCAGGTTCAAAGTTAATTAGCCAAACAAATCCCGGTACTACTAGCCCTTTTGGCAACAGTCTGCGGAGCGCGGACTGAGGTCTCACCTAAAGTAGTATGGGAGGGTGCTAGAACCAGGTTTCCGCACCCTGGAGATGTCTGATGAGTTCGCTTGGTCCGTGGTTTGTCCTTGCGTGCAGGTTTCTTTGTGCACTTTCCTGTTCCGCACGGCCTGATATACTTCCTTCACGCAGCCCTACCCAGGGGCTGTGCACCGTGCTCTATGTTATTGCCCAAAACCTTGCTTATATTCCAATATTAATTAATTATCTTTGCCTACTTGAGTGCTTTAAGTTATACTTAACAACATAGGACCTTCATATAGGTGCGCGCAGTAAATAAACATTATATTTGCAAATTATATCAATCATGCATCAACCCAAGAACATATACATAGAATTATAGCAAAGCTTCTCTTTATTGATTATTTCCCCGGTTACAGACTCGACTTGCCTTGCGCACTCAGCTACAGGGGTTCGTGCACTCAGTTGCGGACTACTAGGCCTCTACGCACTCAGCTGCAGAGCCTTCTCCTACTCTACGATCCATAAACACACTCTACACTTTGACTCCACTACTTAGACTTCTCATTCTTCCTTCATTATTCGTCAGTCCTATTTTACACTTAGAGCCTCACTTTATTTATAAAATCCCATGGTCCGAGGACCATGGGTAGATCTATCCAGCCGACATTACATTACAAAACTAGTGTGGACAACCTTGTGATTCTATCATACTTTCGTGCCCCGTGCCCGTAATTCACAGAGCTTTACAACAAGATTCGGTCAAAACTTGGGCTTTAAGCCCCAAAACATGCCTTGCGGGGATTCCATGCCCAATAGGCCCCCAACATAAACATCATGACTCGCCCTCGAGTCACTCTGTCAACACGACGATCTTTGCGTGGAGTCCCTCCAACTGTTCTCGAACTGTAGCAAGGTCAGCAACACACTGAGTTGCTACTTGCTGGATCTGCTGCATACACTGTTCCGAAACCTCCATGTCGGGAGTGCTTCTCTGCATCTGTGTCGGTATCCCCTGCATTTGTTTATAGTTCTGCACCTTTTTCCGGATCCTTGGAGTGTGAAGACTGTGCTTCTGTCGGTTAGTCAGATAGTCGGGCCACCCATGTAGGGCTTTAAGTGGCTGCCATTCACTTTTCCTGGGAAAGGCTCTCCATTTAGTTTGACTAGCTATACCGTGCCTCCATCTGTGACCTCCTTAACAACGTATGGTCCTAGCCAATGCATTCTGAACTTTCCCGAGAATTTATCAAACTCACTGTCATATAGCAGCACTAAATCATTTACCTTAAAGGTGCGCAACTTAATATGGTGATCATGCTAGGCCTTCTCACGCTACTCTTGCACCTGTTGATGAAAGCCAGCCAGGAATCGTTCCTCCTCGAGTTCTTCTAGCTACATAAGTCTTTCTTCTAGGGCTTCGTGGTCCATCATACCTGTGAGCGTTGCTATGCGTAGACTAGGGACAATATGCTCCATTGGCATGACAGCTTCCACACCATGAACTAACCGGAAAGGTGTCTGTCCCGTCAATTTCTTGTATGTTGTCCTATAAGCCCATAGTACTGTAGGTATGTGCAGGTCCCAATTGCTCCGTTGCGCGTTGCATACTTTGGTTAGCGTAGTCTCCAGTCTTTTGTTGAATGTTTCTACTATCCCATTGGCTTGTGGGTGAAACGATGTGCTTTTTTGATGACACACCTGGAACTCTTTTGTTAGCACGCTGATGGTTTCATTCAAGAAATGTGTACCGCGATCACTCATTAAGATTTTCAGATAGACAAATCAAGCCAACACATGTTCAAACAAAAACTTCGCAGCCGTGGCGGCCATGTAGTCTTTGACCGACTACGCTTCTGCCCAACGTGTCAGGTACTCTGTTGCGGTGATAATGTATTGCGCACCCGATTTTCCCTGAGGTTTGATAGGTCCTACAAAGTCGATTGCCCATTTTTTGAAGGGCTGCAGTGTCATTTGTGGATTCATAGGCATCTCGTTCCTACGTGATGGTTTACCTGTCCTCTGGCATATATCACAGGCCTTACAATGTGCTTTTGAATCCTGGTGAAGGGTTGGCCACAACAACCCTGTGCAGAGAATCTTTTGTGCGGTCGGGCATCCTGCATAGTGTCCTCTTGCAGCACCGCCATGCGCTTCCACGAGGATTTGACTTCATTCAAATTCAAGTACGTAACTTTGTAGTATCTCATCATTCCCCATTTTTTACTAGTGCTCCACCGATGATAGAAAAGTCAGCCGCGCGCACCACCAGTTCCTTCTTTTGTTGGACAGAGTATTCCTTCGGCGCAGTCACTATTGTTAGAAAGTGGATTATATCTTCAAAGTGTCCATCCGCGACGTGCACATCAAAAAGCTATGCGTCAGGTAATCCTTCCTCCAAACTAGTAGGTTCCTCGCCCGTCTCAATATGTGACAAGTGATCAGATCCTGCGTCCAGGCATCTAGGCTTTACCACAACCTTAAAGTCATACTCTCGGAACAATAAGAGCCACCTGCATATGCGGGCCCCCAACACAGGCTTATTGACCAAGTATTTCAACATGGAATGGTCTGTATACATCTTGAAATATCCTCCTAACAAATAGTGCCAGTATTTTTGGAGCGCGTACACCATAGTCAACCCCTCGCGTTTGGTTGTGGAATAGTTTTTTCGGCTTTGGACAACCTGTGACTTGCAAACGCGAAAGGGTGGTCCAAGCCCTCTCCGCCTTCTTGTGTGAGCACCGCTCCCAGTGCTATACATGACGCATCCACATGGACATGAAACTCCACATCCCATTTCGGGAAGACCAGGATTGGGGCGAAGGCCAGTTTCTCTTTTAGTACATCCAGGCTCTTCATGCAATCATCATTCCAGTAGAACGTGACATCCTTTTTCAATAGTTTCTCCATTGGCGTAGTGATCTAGGCACAACTTTTGATGAACTTCCTATAGTACCCCGTATGTCCCAAGGTAGCGTGCAATTGTTTAACACTTCGCGGTGCTTCAAAATTTAGAATCACTACAATCTTCGCGAGGTTTACCATTAGTCCCTGTTTGCAGACCACATGTCCCAACAGGTTTCCAAAGGGAACGAGGAACGTACACTTTTTGAGGTTCAGTGCAATTTGGTGTCATCGGTAAGTATCTAGCATCAAGCGTAAGCTCGGTACATGGTGCTTAACCAATCCAAATACAGTCCAATCATCCAGATAGACCTCCAGGAATTTGTGGATATACTCTTTGAATGCTGCAATAACTATGCGTGAAAAGATGGCTGGCACGTTCTTTAACCCAAATGGCATAGCAATGTATTGAAAGTAGCCCCACTCAGTCGTGAAGGTGGTCTTGCTCCTATCTTTCAGCGCGATTTTGATCTAGTGGTACCCTGAGAACCCATCAGTAAACAAATATGCTTCTTGCCCACTGAAATTTTCCAATACTTTGTCTGTGAACGGAGTTGGGAATGGGTTGTGCACACAGGCGTCATTCAATTTCCTAAGGTCCACACATATTCTTATCTCCCCCTTCTGCTTCTTCTCTTGTATTACCATAGGGCTTACTCAATTGGATTCTTTCATTGGCTTAATGATTCCCGCTGTGAGAATTTTGTCTAGTTCTATGCGGACCTTTTCCTTGTACTTCGAATTCAAGCGATAAGGCCTCTGCTTAACCAGATTCGTGTCAGGTTTTAGGATGATCTTCATCATCCTAATTCGCCAATGATCCCCTCTAAGTCCGTGATCTTGGTTGGGAACAAGTCTTGGTACTTGTGGAGTCACTTAGTGACCTTATCCACCGTGGCATCATCCCAGTAGTCACAGAGCATTGCATACTTCGGTTCAACCTCCGTACCAATGTTTACCTACTTTGTTTTTACCGGCGCGATAATGTCAGGGTCTTCAATCATTAGCCCTTGAACCTCACGATAGCCTTCAGTGTTTGGAATGTTAACTTTGCTTGGATCTTTTTCGTCTTCTTCAATGTTTACATTGTAACACTCCAACGCACAGCTCAGCTAGGTTGCCCATTCAAGCTGAAGCACTTCCATTGGCTCCCGGGCTATTTTAAAGATAGTTGCTTTTACTGCTTGTAGCGCATCATCAACAATATCCCACCAACGATCCTCAAACATGAAGGTTAACAGGAATCCTTCACGCAAGACATCCCATTCATTCGTGCCATGGTGGAGCTTCGTCTCTATATACCAATTCATGGGTATAATATCCAGGGTGTGATAGAATAGGTGCACCCACTTTGGTTGTGGCTCTTCCCCATAGACCTTCATCCATTTTGAGAGGTGCGTACGTGGATCATCCCGTCCGTCATACTTGTCTTTCAATTGCATTTGAGGCTTCCCAAATCATAAGCGCATCATCCTCCTGCATTCGCGCTAGTCCTTAAAACTTCTTTGGTGCGTACCCCACCACCTCGCAGGCATAGTGCGCAGTAACCATTTCAGAGTGCCTAAACACTATTGTTCTGACACTTATTTTCCAAATTTGTTTAGGAAATCATCCACCTCACCCAACTCGTCATACATAGGCGGTCTCTTACCTCTGTTGCTACGCAGTGCAGCAACCTTGTCATCATGTTATAGTTGAGCATGGTTACCTCGTGTAACTGGTTTTGTCATCGTTATATCTCCTCGTCATAATCTGAGGTGCAGGAGATTTCGCGTTCCCAAGAGATTCGGCCATCTGCGGTTGGATTTACCCAATATTTCTCCCATGCAGTTATCTTGTAGATGCAGTCCAGATCGTCGTCGCTGTCATCGTTGCACACTGGTTCTATGTAGCACGATCCTTCTACAAGGTCTAAAGGTACCACTACGCGCAGTGACTTTTTCTCAAAGATCATCTTGCACTTATTTAGATTTATTATTCCATTCATGTTAGTGGCCCAATCTATTCCTAATAATGCGGGATGTGGATTGTTGTCATCCACAATCTCTATCACTTCGAAATCTTCCAGTGCACTCACTCCTTTGATGTCTACTGTGATTCCCTGCAATCTCCCCATAGGTAGGATATTTTGTTGGTTCGCCATTTGTAGTTGGACAGGAGACCATTGCAGCCCAGGCCTGCCCATGCACTCTCATGTTTGCTTTCGCAGGACGTTCGAATCCGATCCTAGATCCATAATCACTTGATCCATCTCATATTCCCCGATCTGTGTGGTTAATCTCATCTCCCTTCCTTTTCGCGTTGTGTGCTTCCCAACCTTCCGGACTATGCGTGGTTCTCCTGGCGTGGTCCCAGCGTATCTAGTTATGAGTTCTTGCAGCCCCTTTACAACTTTGTTGTCGTGTAGCAGCTTCATGCATGTCTCCAAGAACGTAGTGAGCATCGATGGGTCCATTTCCGGCTCCAGGCTGTCTTTACTTCCTGAAGTGGAGGCATCCGCGAAGCTCCTCTTAGCTTCCATGAATGTCCCTTTAGTGCACTCCAAGTCAAATTCTGGTTCCTTTGTTGGAGCCTTGTGAACCCAAGTACTTTCTTCGGGTTGCTTGCCTTTGTCCTCCCCTATCATAATACCATTTCAGAGCACGATATTTACATTGGGGTCTTCCTCACATGGCTCAGACCTCATCATTTGTAGGTTCTAAGTCAGGGGAGGTTGGTGTGCTCCTTTATCGTGCAACCTTGCTATCAATGTGGGATAGTCCTCCGTCTCATGATCAAACTGCGTGCAATATAATCATGATGGTATCATTGGATTTGTAAAATCGTGGGCATAATGCCCCAACCCTCCGCAATTATAACATATCAGCTATTTGCGACCTCTTCCTGGTCCCATTTCACCTCAACCTCGTCCGCGCCCCTGAAATCAGTTTGCACCACCCCTGCGTTTTGGCCAAGGGGCCATGTTTCGGCCTGAACTCTGTAGGTAGGAGTCCGATCCATCATCAGCTCATAACTTCTATAGGTGCGCTCATCATGGCCTATTGATCTACAGAAATTACAAAACAATTGTTGTGAATTCTGCGTATACTTCTGTAATAGATGGCATTTATCTGTAGCATGCTTTCCTCCTATTTGACAAATCACCCACCATAATGCAGGCGCCACACTTGGTCCTACTTGTGCCTTTGGTCTCAATGGAATTGGTCCTCCTCCCACAAGGTAATTCACGAACACCGGGTAGTGGTCCTTGTCGTACCCCTGGCCCTTGCACTTTATGCACCATACCTTGTCGTGCACTTCTAGACAAGCCATCCTGTCTTGTTTCAAACTCTACATCTCAAGGCACAAGTTTTTCAACTGCGCGTGAATATGCTAGACTCCCAGGTTAGGATCTTGTATCAAAGTCTCGTGCAATCTCATCATGACCTCTAAAGCCTCAGCTTGAGTGGTTAGCCTTTGTTGCGACAGTGCGTTCCGTAGATGCGGTGTTAACAAGGCTACAAACCATTCGCAGTGTTGCCCATCTGTTAAGGTCATGTTCGCTTTGCGAATTGTGTACTTCAATCTTTGATCCAACTCCCACGGGGTTTCGCTTGGTAGCATTGATATTTCCTTGAATCCAATGATCGACTGTGCCTCTGACTTTGGCCTACTAAATTCTTTGTTTAGTGCACTTTGGATATCCACTATCCCCACATTCGAATTGTCATTGGAATGCTTAATGTACCAAGTCAGCGCACGATCTTGCAGAGTGCTAACCAACGTTGCCTTCCTTATATTGTCATCCGTGACACCCTGTGCTTCCCATACAACTTTTATCATGAACCAAAACTGTTCATTCCCTACTCCCTTGAAAACTGGTAGCTTTATCGCGTTGGCCATACTGCTTCGCGGTGGTGGTGGAGGTGGTATGGGCAAAGTCGGGGGTGAAGATGGTGGAACTGGTGGTGGTGTAGGTGGGGTGGTATGCATGGAATTCTATGCCTTATCAGGTTGATCACACTTCTTGGTGAAACCTTCACGAGCTCTTCTTTGCCCCCTCATGGAGGTGATATCAAGGGGCTAGTTTCTAGTTCTGTGCTACCTTCATTTCTATAGATTTTCGCACTCTGCGTAGCCCCAAACATTGATTTATTCGCATAACCTGCTTTTCAAACAGTAGCATTTTAATCCAAGTGTTCAAAGATTTAATGTACTTACCTAACGGTCCCTTAAGGAAGCATCGTTCTGCCTTGCTATAACTGACTGAAGTATCTACTGCGAATTCAGTGATGAATCCTCCTATGATTTGATCTAGCTAGTGATCGACAACGCGTGCGATCTTATCTTCCAATTCTTCTAGTCTGCGCACCAATTTTGGGGTCCACACAATAGGTTTGTTGATTTTACACCTTCCTTGTCTATCTGCTAGCTTTGTGATCCACTCATACAACTCAGTAGGGAAGGATGCAAAGAAAATTTCATGGATTTCCGTATATAAGTAACAATCTAACCACTTTTCCTTCGATAATCGCGGGTTCCTATTTTCCTGTGCCATGAACTCATGAAACTTTCTGTCCAACCACTCTTCAATTCATTTCTTTGTCGGATTCCAGTGATATGACATCGTACATCCCTATGCAGATCGCGGTCCTCACAATGGAACCATATGTTGGCTTGTTGGGGCCTGACCCAGGTTCAGAGTTAATTAGCCAAACAAATCCTAGTACTACTGGCCCTTTCGGTAACAGTCCGTGGAGTGCAGACTGAGGTCTCACCTGAAGTAGTATGGGAGGGTGCTAGAACCAGGTTTCCGCACCCTGTAGATGTCTAATGAGCTCATCTGGTTCGCGGTTTGTCCCTGCGCATAGGTTGCTTCACGCACTTTCTCGTTGCTCACAGCTTGATATACTGCCTTCGCGTAGCCCTACCTAGGGGATGTGCGCCGTGCTCTGCGTTATTACCCAAAACCTTGCTTCTATTCCAATATTAGTTAATTATCTTTGCCTACTTGAGTGCTTTAAGTTATACTTAACAACATAGGACCTTCATACAGGTGCGTGCAGTAAATAAATAGTATATTTGCAAACTATACTAGTCATGCATTAAGCCAAGAACAGATACACATAATTATAGCAAAGCTTCTCTTTATTGATTCTTTCCCCAGTTATAGACTCGACTCGCCCTACAAACTCAGCTGTAGGGGTCTGCGCACTTAGCTACTGCGGACTACTAGGCCTCTGCGCACTCAGCTGCAGAGCCTTCTCCTACTCTACAACCCACAGACACACTCTAAACTATGACTCCACTACTTAGACTTCTCATTCTTCCTTCATTATTCGTTAGTATTCTTTTACACTTAGAGCCTCGCACTATTTATACAATCCCATGGTCCGCGGACCATGGGTAGGTCTATCCAGCCGACATTACATTAGAAAACTAGGGCGGACAACCTTGTGAATCTATCATACTTTTGCGCCCCGTGCCTATAATTCGCAGAGCTTTACAACAAGATTCTGTCAAAACTTGGGCTTTAAGTCCCACAACATTCCTTGGGGTGATTCGATGCCCAACAAGGTTCTTAGTTATTTTTATAAAAAATAGAGATATTGGGCTCAATGAGTTCCAACCTTCAAGTTTTGTTTTAACAACTAAGTCAGCGAAATCTTCAAGCCAACATAGATTATGAATGTAAAGCTTTTGTTGGAGTAAGAAGAAAAAATTATATAATTTTTTTTGTAACATTGTTGATAGTTAATCTGTCAGTGTTCCTTTTGAAAATATTTTGATAGAGCACTGAAAATTAATCTGTCAACGACTGGAGCAGATACATTTTTTGAGGTGGCGATAAGGGGTTCTAGTCACGATAAAGCTCATGCAAGACATATTCATGCAACAAGCATCAATTTTGATGAAGAAAACCCAAGATCCATGGTGAACATACTATTTTGAACATGATGACAAAACTCTGTTTTTTTACTCTATTTTTCATGTAAAAGATAATAACTTTGGGTGTGGTTTCCGAACATTTGGAAATGAATTTTTGAAAACAAAAAGATTTTTTTGTTGGGAACAGACCCATTAAAAAAGATTCTCTTGTTTATACACATGTGTCACAGTTTAAGAGACACGAAGGAACATTTGGAGCCTATTTTTCAGGAATTCACCAGATTTTTTTTTTTCAATATTTAGAAAAATGTCTAATAAACTCAGTTGGTGAGCCCCCTCATTAATTAGACTTGGGGGTCAGATATTATCTCCTCCTTGATCTTTTATTTATTTAGTAAGCTAAATATAGAAAAAGAGGTTTGAGATCCATTATTTTTAGATCTTGAACAATTTGTAAATATCCTATAAAGTAGATCATGAAAGAGGACCAATGGTTTAGATTTTTTTTGGAAAAACAGGCCTTGTGTTTACCTTGGATATTAATATAATACTTTATAAGAAGGGTTACATGTGAAAATTTGTATATATTCATGTGTGAATGGTTTTCTGTCAGATTTTCTACTATATTCTAACTTAGTAACCGAAGAACCCACAGTAAAAACCATTTTCATCAACGTTTCAAATCCCAACAGGGATCCATCATCATGACTTCTTTGAATGATGATAGTAGAAGAGCTTGAATGAGGGTTTTAAATAGTTTTTAATAGTTTAGAGGTGAGAATATTTAAATGGAAGTCAGCTTGTTTTAATTATTTTTATTTATTATTTCCTTATTTTCAATTAATTTTAAGGTGTTTTTAAATTTTTTTTTTAAAACTATTTATTAATGTAATAATAAATAAATAATTTGATTATTTTAGTCTTTATCATCAATATTTCCTACTAAATGTTTAAATTTATTATTAAGGGTTTAATTTAGTTAATAGATTCAATAGTAGATCTAAATAATAATTAATCAAAATTATTGTAATAAATATTAAATATTAGTATTAATATTCAATATATATTAATAATTATTAAATATTCGTATTAATATTCAATATATATTAATAATAATACGTTAATATATAAATATTTAAATTATTATTATTAGTAAATTAATATTAAATATTAAATATTAATATTATTAATAATATTATAATTAATAATAATAACAATAATATTAATGTATTAATAATAATTAATAAAAACTAATAATTCTTAATATTAATAGTTAATAATTAATATAAATAGTTAATAACTAAACATTAATATTAATAGTTAATAATTAAAAATTAATATTAACAGTTAATAATTAATAATAACTGTTAATAGTTAATAATTAATATTAATAGTTAATAGTTAATATTAAAAACTAATAATTAATTATTAAAGACTAATAATCAACATTAATAGTTAATATTTTAATTATTAATATTAAAATAATATTAAAATATTAATATTAATGTTAAATAAATAAATAAATATTAATAATAATATTATTATAATTATAATTAATAATTAATAATTAATAATTAATAATTAATATCAAATTCTAATAATTACCATTAAAAGATTAATTTTTATTAATAGTTTATTTAATTAATAGATTTATTAATAGGTCATAATAATAAATGATAACATTTCATAATAATAATTAATGATAATAGTAGTAGCTATTATCAAAATTATTATTGTAAATGTTATAATTCATACCTAATAGTATTGAAAATTAATATTATGGAGAGAAAAAGTGAAAGAAAAGCTACTAACTACTAATTGCTAGAATAGGAGAGAGATATCTACCCACTGAGCGCTATACCTGAGATGTACCGGTGATCCTAATTTCTCTGATTAAGGGAAGCCAACTTCCACTAATTTCAATACCACTGTCCCTGTTGAGATTATGTGGATGTTTGATAATCTCAAGGGCTTCTCTAATCTTTCACCTATGATGTTTTTCTTCACGTGCGATAATTGAAGCGTTTTCCAAGCAGACATGGTGCTTGGTTTTTGAGGAATGCTTTGCAAGGGCCGAAGTTCGAGACCTTTCATTCCTAATATCAACTCCATGTTCCTTGAGTCTTGTCTGCAAGGATCGACCTGTTTCACCAATGTAACTTTTTCCACATGAACAATCTATTTTATAGACTCCCTTAAGCTAATGTTTATTAATACTATCTTTGACAGACCTCATACCTTGCCTAATAGTTCCAGGGGCTAAGAATTGCATGATTATGTTTTTCTTCCTAAGGATTTTAGCAATCTTATCTGTCACTCCTTGAATATAAGGAAGAAAAACCCTCCCACACTGAGGTTGGTCTTGATCCTTAGACTTATGAGATAACGCCTTTCTTTCAGCTCTCTCTATAGCTATTTTAATTTCTTTTTTATTGTAGCCTATACCTTTAAAAGCTGAAACTAAATGCTTCTTTTCTTCATCCAAATGCTCAGGGTCAGAAATTCGAAGGGCTCTGATGGCAAGAGTATTTAGAACACCAAACTTTTGGGATGGGTGATGGGGGGAATCAATGTGGAGGTAGCTTTCTGTGGGGGTTGACTTCCTGAAAACCTTATGTCCCAAAGAGCCATCCTCCTTCCTGATGATGAGCACGTCTAAAAATGGGATGCTCATGTTTTCTTCTAGCTCCATAGTAAATTTTATTTCTGGAGAAATAGAGTTGAGGTGAATAAAAAACTTGTCAAGTTTTGTTTCTACTATGTTTCTTTTCTCCTTAGTCAAAACTTTGATAATTAAGTCTTCAGTATTTGGGAAAAGATATATGAATTAGAATTCTTACTAAATGCTCAAGTTCATGTTTTTCAAATTACTTATGTGTTTTTAATCTTAGATATCATTTGCATAAATCATACTGATCTATTTTTGGTATTTATTTTTTACTTTCTTCTACCATACCTCAATTATGATTTGTCTAAAAAATCGTAATCTATCTTTCCTTTGTTAAAGTTGTTCATATAGCCTGTGGCTAACATCCTTTTTTGTCAAAGAATCCATGCCAAATGGTCCCTTTTCTTTCCTTTCCAAACCAATTTCATGTGTTACCAATTAAATATGGCCAATGATCTTAGTGGCATGTTGCTAAAGTGACCTTGAGTGGTAGAGTTAAGGAGAAATCCGTCTCCAAATTGAAGGGCAAACTTTCAATCTCAAAGTGGTTTGAAGGTTTCTTGGGTGAGTTTCCTTCCATGGCCAAGGAAAAATTCTGAGTAATAATATCTTTTATGCTCCAACTCTTCTATTCTTTGTATTAACTCTTATATCTCTCGATTTCCTGCACCTCCTCGTCCCACCCCTCTTCTCCTCAGTGGAATCCTTATAAGTTGTAAATGTCTCACCAACATCCACATACTTCAACCCAGGTTCCATGACCCAAATTGTACCTTCATCACTCGTGATGTGTAACCACCAAACAAAGTTTCTTGTTACCCCATTACACGAAGCAAATCAAGGTGCAATCCTAGAATGAAACTCACTCTTATACTGCTTGACGCAACAAGATTTTGCATCTTGCACAACACCTATTGTTGGGTGTGGAGCCTGATTATCTTCTTTATTCAGAGGTATTTCTGTGTTGGACCTCAGTTTGTAATGGGCTGGAAACATGACCCATTTGATCACCGTCATGGGAGTCTGGGGGGGGGGGGCAACGATGATTTTATGAGCCCCCCCACCCAGTGGGGGTTTGCTAAAAATGGATGTAATTTTGCCTTGTAAAATATTGTAGTTTCGTAGTCAATCTGAGTTGTTCATTAGGAAGATGATTTAACGGTAGAAGTTATGTTTAATTTAGGGGTTTTCCCCTAGAAGGAAACCCCTCGCTATAAATGAGGGAATTATATTGCATCTGAGAGAGAAAGAGAGAGGAGATTATGTGAGAGTGAAGAAGAAATTACAATGGGTTTGTTGTAGTTTGTATCTCTTCATTTTGTTAGATAATATAAAGGAAGGACTAGTTGTTTCTCCGTGGATGCAGCCCAAATTGTGTGAACCACATATATCTGTGTCTCTCTTATTTTGTGTTTTTAGTGTTTGTGTTTCTGCAGTATTTTATGTGTTTCATTGCTTTGTAATATATAATTTTGTAACTATTGGTATCAGAGTCAAAGGTCTATTTGGCTGATAAACTCGCAGAAGAGAAGAGTTCATGGTTCGTGTGGGAGAAATGGCGGAAGCTGGTAGGTTTAGGGTCGAGAAATTTAATGGCCAAAACTACCAGCTGTGGAAGATGTAGATGGAATATTATTTGTATCAAAAATACCTATACCTACCATTGAGTGGAAAAGCAAAGAAGTTGACGAGTATGATAGACACAAAATGGGAGATTCTCGATAGAAAGGAACTTGGAACAATACATTTGTGCCTAGCGACATCGGTATCTTTTAATAATTCAAAGGATAAAACAACAAAGGGTTTAATATCGGCATTGGCCGAACTATATGAAAAACCCTCAGCCTCAAATAAGGTATTTCTTATGAAGCATTTATTTAATATGAAGATGTCAGAAGGTGGATCTATGGCTGATCATTTAAATGAATTTAATACAGTTACTAGTCAGTTAAGCTCTGTAGGGTTAAATTTTGAAGATGAAGTTAGGGCTCTGTTATTTCTATGTTCATTTCTAGAAAGTTGGAATGGTTTAGTTATGGTCATGAGTAGCTTTTTCTATATATCTAGTACTTTAAAGTTTGATGATGTTGTTGGTGCAATCCTTAGCGAGGAAATGCGACAGAAAAGTTTCGGTGAGACACGAAGTAATGCTTTGACTACAGAGACTAGGGGAAGAAAAATGGAAAGAGGAAAGAGACTAGGATATCACAGTAAGTCAAGGAAAGGCATATTCAAATCTAGATTAGGGATAGTGTGCTAGAAATGTGGGAAGAAAGGACACTTGAAGAAAGATTGTGAGTCTCAGAAGGGAAAATAAGGAGACGAATAACAAGAAAAAAATCATGAAGTGAATGTGACAGGTGATGTGTTGGAAGATGCTTTGATTCTTTCATTAGAAAATATTATTGATGTCTGGGTGGTAGATTCAGGGGCCTCATTCCATGCCACACCTGATAGGAAACATTTTCATGATTATGTTCAAGGATGTTTTTGACAGGTTCGTTTGGGTGATGATAAATCTTGTAAAATCATTGGAATGGGTAAAGTTTTCATAAAACAATGGAATGGAAACCAATGGTTATTGAAGGAGGTAAGACATGTTACAAATCTAAAGAAATATCTAAATTCAACAAGGAATTTTGGAGGTGAAGGCTGTGTAACTACTTTTACATATAAAATCTGGAAGGTCACTAGAGGAACCCTGGTAATAGCAAAAGGAGAAAAGGTTGATACATTGTATTTATGCAATGGTATTTCTAACTATGTTAATGCTTTAACCTCCATAGGAGAAGATACAACATTGTGGCATCATAGGATCGGGCACATGAGTGAGAAGGGGATGCAGATTCTTCACTCAAGAAATTTGTTGCTATGTTTGAAGCATGTTGATTTGGATTTCTGTGAGAATTGTGTTTATGGAAAACAAAAGCGAGTTAGATTCCTCGTAGTTGGGAAATAAAAAAAGAGCGAAAAATTAGAGCTTGTGCATATAGATGTATGGGGACCTACTTAGGTATCGTCTCTCGGTGGCTCTCATTCTTATGTTACTTTTATTCATGATGAAACCAAAAAAACTTGGATTTATTGTCTTCGAAATAAATATGATGTATTTGATAGTTTCAAGAAATGGAAAGCTTTGGTTGAGAATGAGTCGGGAAAGAAGTTGAAGTGTCTCAGATCAAACAATGTAGGTGAATATTGCAGCAAAGAGTTTGATAAGTATTATTCAAAGCACAGAATTCGCAGAGAGAAGACAGTTCTCGGAACACCACAGAAAAATGGTGTGTCAGAAAGGATGAGCAGGACAATCATGGGGCGTGCAAGGTGCATGAGATTGCATGCAGGATTGCCTTTACAATTTTGGGTAGATGCCATAGATAATGATGTTTATCTAATAAACAAAGGGCCTTCAAGTTACTTGTATGGTGGTATTTCAGAGGAGGCATGGACAAGTAAAAAAGGTAAACTACTCATTTTTAAAGACTTTTGGTTGTGAAGCCTTTGCCCACATTAATAAAGAAAATAGAACAAACCTTGAGGCAAAATCAAAGAAATGAACCTTTATTAGATATGGTGTTAATTATTTTGGTTATTTCTTTTATGATTATGAAAATCACAAAATCATTAGGAGTAGAGATGTCACATTCAATGAAAGGTTCTTGTATAAGGATCCATTGTAGGAAAAGAAATAGGAAAAGGAAAATAGAGGATCCACAGTGCTTGAGGAGATCACATAAAAAGTAAACATGTTTGAAAATCATAATGATAAATAGCCACAACAACAAAAACAACCAAAATAACAAAAGGCACCTCAAACACCTTAAAGTGGTGTTAGAAGATATACTAGGATAAGTAGACCCCCTGAACGATACTCCCCTTCATTATATTATGTATTGTTGACTGGTTCTGGTGAACCAAAATGTTATGAAGAATAAATGCACGTAGAAACCAAGAAGAAGTGGGAGCTAGCCATGAAAGAAGAGATGGACTCCTTGATACATAACTAGACTTGGGACTTAGTCAAGTTGCCTGTAGGTAAAATATCATTGCAGAATAAATGGGTTTACAAGTTAAAGGAAGAAGATGGAGGTAGAAAAAGGTATAAAGATAGAATTGTGGTGAAGGGGTTTACATAGAAGAAAGGTATAGACTTTGATGAATATTTTCTCTTGTTGTTAAAATTACTTCAATCAGAATTATTTTATGTCTAGTAGCAGCAAAAGATTTGCATCTTGAGCAGTTAGATGTAAAGATGACCTTTCTCCATTCAGATTTGGAGGAAGAGATATATATGTGTTAAGTTTAGATAACAATGGTATGTTTTATGCTTTAGCACAACTTACTTCAATGTTCCTTTAGCAGCCCAATGACAATTTCCAATTATATCTAGTAGCAATCACATTAACTTAAACACATTGACAGTAAATGCATATATTACATAAAAACATGTGCAGAAGACAAGCCAAGACAAGATGACACAAGATATGGTGGATGCTAGGAACAAATCCCAAAGTGGGGAAACCCCTTGATTAAATCTCCTTATTATTCTTCAATAGTTTAGTAGAGAGAGAGAGTAAAAATAACAAGTTAACTCGTCCAAAATAGTCTTGTCAAATCAGTAGTCAACTGCAACCCTAACTAGAAATTCAATGGTGGTCAAAGCATCTCCAAAATGTCCTCCAAGAAGATTGGTCAATAGTAGAAGAATTCGACCTTCCAAGAGGGTCAAAGTCAACCCAAAAATAGCTCGGTCAACCCAGTCAAATGCTGCTATAATTTTTGCGATCAAAGGCCAAGGTCAAAACTGAATTCAAACCAGTCAAATTGTCCCAATCACCTCGAAAATTGTGCCAATCAATGTGGCCTTCAGAAAACGAAATTTTTCCCACAAGAATGAAGTCAATGCAAGCCAAAGTCACCCAATTCAACGCTGGTCAACATTGACTTGTTTCCTGAAATTTTCGGCCTTCAAAACAGTCCTACAATCTATCCTCCTTTCACACGTGCGAGGAAGGGAAGCCTCCAAGCTGTACAAACCAATTAAGAGAGGAGAGAGAGATATGAGATGAGATGAGTGATGTTCAAATGAGAGAGAGGTCACTCCTATTTATACACTTCGTTGAGGGTGAGGAGACACATCCATTGGGCTTATGAGCCTACATTTGATTGAGGCCAACCTTGATAATTTGTGCATGAGAAAGAATAAATTAAAAATTCCATTTCTACTTGTCAGAATGAGATGATATTTATATCAAAATTGGACCTCTCAAAAGAGGAATCCAATGCAATAATCATCTCCATCATATGAGCTATCTTGAGGTGTAATTTAGCCCTAGATTCTAATTTTAACACTCCCTCTCAACTAGGGAGAATTCCACCTCCCAATCCAACTGTCATCATGCCATCCTCTACCATCCTTGTCATCACTACCCCGCTCTGCTCTTCTCTGATCAACTATGAAGTAATAATGAAGAATAAGTGATCGAGAGTGAGTCATAAGATCATACCACTCTCCACTAACTAAAGTAAGTCCTCAATCCCATATCAATTTTTTGAACACCATGCATCCTAGTCATATGGAGTACGACAGTACACGATGCATCTATCGGTAGTGTTATGGTCCCTAACCATATTTTCCCAACTCATTGGCCAGATGAGAAGTACTTCCCATGAGTGTCAGACTCTATGGGTAGGATGTGTGCCAAGGCATCAACAGGAGAAGGTGAACCACTCATCTTGCTTAAATGCCATAGGAGAAGGTGAACCACTCAACCTATGCATATGTCAACCGTAGGGGAAGGTGAACCACTCAACGTACATGCATGTGTCCGGGTAGGGGAAGGTGAACCACCCACCCTACACACATGTCAACCATAATGGGGTTTCATAGGGGAAGGTGAACCACTCACCCTATATCCAACGCACCACTAGGGGAAGGTGAACCACTCACCCTATGGTCGCTCATAGCTCCAAGAAGTATCCCAAGCCCCCAGGAGCTCCCAAAGCTCCGTGTCCAACTCATACAAGACCCTCATAAGAGGGTCATTCCACGACTCCAAGTCTGTCTTAGAAGGTTAAGAATTTTACTGTCTCTAAAGGCTTTGTCAGAATGTCTATGACTTGCTCAGCTGTTCTAATGTGTTAGAGCCTTATTTCTCCTAGTGTACCATATCTAGATAAAGTGGTACCTCATATCAATGTTCTTGAAGTGTTCGTGGAACATGGTATTCTCTGATAAGAGAATACCACTCTGTTTGTCTCACATGATCACAGTGGTATCCAACATGTGCTTAAATATCTCATTGAAGAGCTTCCTCAACCAAAAAAATTCACAATAGGCCATACTCGTAGTGATTTATTCGGCCTCGGTAGTGCTTAGTGCAATCGATTTCTTCTTCTTGATCATCCAAGATATTGAATCAGACCCCAAAGAGAAGCATTGCCTAGATGTAATCTTGCGATCCACCACACTTCCAGCCCAATCATCATCTGAATATCCATGTAGCCTCATGTTCCCGAAAATGTATCTCAGATCATAGTGGATTGTGCCTCAGAGATATCTCAAGATATTCTTAGAAGCAATCCAATGAATGTGATGAGGCTCGACCATAAACTGACTCAATGTGTTCACAATGAAGCATATGCGAGGATGAGAGTTGACCAAGAACATTAGCCCCCCACAAGTTCACGATACTTGATATGGTTTTCTAATCTGTGCCCAACAACACTTCCACGTAGCTTCTTAATGTTGAGTTCCATTGGAGTAGTCATGGACTTGCAATCCACCATCCAACATCTCTCAAGTAACTTCACAATGTATTTTCCTTGAGAAAGGAAAATCTCACCTGGATTTTGCCAGATCTCCTACCCTAGGAAGTAATTCATCATTCCTAGGCCCTTCATCTTGAACTCGGAAGCCAACTCCCTCTTGCATTGATGAATGAGAGGGTCACCACCTATAAAAAAGAGATCATGCACATAAAGGACCAGAATGAGAGGTATGTCATTTTCAACCTTAATGTATAGGTTTAGGTCAACATCAATCCTTGTAAATAAAAGCTTCTTAAGATAACTATAGATCCTCTCATACCAAGCCCTAGGGGCTTTATTCAACCCATAGAGGGATTTATTCAACCTGCATACATGTTTCTCACGATCTTGAACCTTGAACCCCTTGGGTTGTTCCACATATAATTCCTCCTTAAGTGAACCATGCAAGAAGGTGGTTTTGACATCCATTTAGTGTAGGCTCCATCCTTGCGAAGTAGAAAGGGATATAATCGAATAGATGGTGGTATATCGGGAAACCGGTGAAAATATCTCATCGTAGTCTACTCCTTTCTTTTGAGAGAAGCCTTGAGAAACAAATTTGGCCTTGAACTTTTCAACACTCCCATCAGCTCCATGTTTGATCTTATAGATCCATTTTGAAGTGACCACATACTTTTCCTTGGGTCTAGGAACCATATCCCATACATCATTTCTCATGATCGACTCATACTCCTCGTTTATCACATCCTTCTAAACTTGTGGCTTCACTACTTCTTCGAATGTGTAAGGTTCAGATTGTACAATGGTACTCATGGCAGCTAAGTACCCTTGGTACCTATTCGACTTCTTGGTTTGTTAGGATATTCCGACACATAGGAAATAATTAAGTATAACTTGGTCTAGTGTATAGTTAGGTAAAGTGTGTTTCTTTAGTATGTACTTTTTGTAACTTACAATCCGACGGTCATGATATGTTCTAGGCATGAAGTGATATAATGGTTCATTCTCTCCTTGGTATTACTAGCACTTGATTTGTGGCTTAACACCTGATTGGTCCATGATCTGTATTTAAAGAGAATGGAGGGTCATTTGTTAGGTAACCATTCATGAGAGAATCTTATGTAAATTTTCTTTCTTTTACATTAATAAATTTCATGGAGTGGTTGTGTCGGCTTAGGCCGTGGTCTGTTTCCCTCTTTGAGGGTTTTAACCATGTTAAGAATATTGGTGTAATGATCTGTGATGTGTTTGTGAGTGGTTTCCTTTGGTTTTATATCTAAGGAACATACCTGTAAATTGCTACATGGTATCAGAGCTATTCGAGGGCCGCATTTGTTGGTGATCCAAATCTGAAGTTGGTACAACTGCATCTGATTGTCGTTTCCTAGATCTACTATTTCTGACCACTTTCTAGCCGATAGGACTGATATATAGTGTTAGGATCATCTGTTCCAGTGAAGAACCCCTTTCGTTTCATGCAAAAAGGTTTCTAGTAGCCCTAGCTACATCATTTTTAAGATCTAGAGGTATACAATCTTTATTTGTAGTTATAGTTATTTATCTCTCTATTTAGTTTGATTTATAGTCTTCTATAATTTTTTTTATTAACGGATCTATATCTTTCAATTTTGCGTATGATCTTTTCCCCACAACTCTGTGCGATCTGGGCAAACCATCTCGAAAAATCAGAAACATTGAAAAAATTATTTAGTTTCCGGCCAAATCTAACTTTAACTTGTAAGGTTTGGATATGTTTTCTTATTCGTTTGGTTTGTGTGGTTGTTTTTTTTTTGTAGGCAAAAAGGGGTTTTTCAAGTAAGCACGCACCCCAAAGCTTTAGTGAGAAAAAAAACCCCTTCGTCCTTTCCAAAAATTACTAACCTTCTAAACTAGCACTTGGTATAAAGTTACTTTATGAGAATTGAGGTCTTGGGTTCAAGTCTTTCTTTTTGTTGAGTTATTTTTTCAAAAAACACATGTAACTTATGTTTTAAAGTCATTGTATGTAAAAGTGTTCTCACCCATTATAAAAAGTGAGTCACTTATAATTCTAAAGACACTTTATCTTTTATTTAAGTTATAATTTAGTGGATAGCTCATAAAGTACCATTATAAAAATGACTTTCACTTATTTATAAAAGTGGGTCACATAAAGTAATCTTTTTAAAAGTGAGCTAATTAGATTAAGTGAAAGGGGGGGGGGAGGGGGAAAGAGGGAATTTTTTATTTTTATTTTAAATATAACATTATCATCAACTTCCCAACATTCACGTGGTTCGTTGGCATCTTCAACAACTTTTTTTCAAAAATCCATAACTTCCTCATCTGGAAGTCGTTTTGATAGTTGTTTTCTTTTTAATCAGCCTAATTTTTTGAGATCTTTCCATTGGAACACTTATTTTCTATTGGGTGTGGAGCCTAATTATCTTATGTATTCAAAAGTATCATCGCAATAAAATATTCGCTGCAAGGGGGGTCCGGGGGGGGTGGTTGTGACCTTTGGGAGCCCCCCCCCTGGTAGGGGGATCGGGGGCAGTGTGATGCAGGGAAGTGTTCCCTTTGTGGACAGAGGCAACCCCTCTAGCCCTAGAGTGGGTCTAGTCACAAACAAGGACAGATCAACAATAGCTTTCCTTAAACAGTCATGGTTGGAGGCCTACCTCAACCAGTGGTCGATGGAGTTCTGTTGCGCTGTTCTAGCATCCACTTCCTTCTCCTTAACGAGTGATCAACCTGAAACAATGGAAAGGAAATACAACAAAGCACGTAACCAGAAAACAACAATGATCTATTTACTCAAAAAGTCAAGAAGTCATGAACTATCAAGTAAATTACATACAAGACATAGGAAAACATCATTGATTGCATTAATAATGAAATAAGAGTAAGCTTACAACCAAAGTCTTGATGTCACAAGCCTTCTCAGAGGGATCTAGCTAGCATGTTCCTCAAGCATTCACTCTTTGAAGATGGATCTCCCAACATACAAGATTCTCTCTCACTCATAATTTTTAAACAAAATTAAGGGCACTTCACCACCTTCCACAAGCTATTAACAATCCCACACTTGTCACACTCACACCAGCTACACTAACAACACTACTCAATCCAAGAATTTACCAACTAGCCAATTATCAAAAACTAGAAATGCATAGAAATGGTGAGAGTTTAAATAGGAGAAGGAGTCTCCATGAATGGTGGAAGAGTGAGCTTATCCTCAAGGAAGGTAGCACAATTGATGGAACTGGCATGCCAGAGAAAGGAAGGTGATACAAACTATGCCAACAACCAGGTCTAGAGTCATCTGGAAGGCTGACTATTGGAACAAATTCGCCCAATCTAGATCATCGCAGGGGAATAATTGAACTTTAGCACTGACATCGCTAGTGAGCAATATAGCCAGTCAGATCATCACTAAAGATAACAAGTGACCTCGTGCTGGAGCATGAAATCGGACCATCACAGGAATCAGATGTACTTCCGTGCTGGCAACACAACTAGACTATTTATGAGCGCCCTTTAGTGCGTATATTAAGTCCACAGTCACGATGAGGCAGATAAATTAGGAAAATGGGTCATTTGGCAGCACAAGAGAGCATTTTTTCAATATGAGAATGTTTGACTTGAACACATGACACAGTAGAAGGAATGGAGTGAAGGCGGTGACAAATTACTGTGTAACAGATGCCCCCTAAAGTATGAAGCCCAAGAGAGTGGGAGGGGTGAAATGCTTTACGAAATTGACTGAGCTGGAACACCATCAGGAAGAACCTGCACGCAAGTACAACTGATATCTCTGATAATGAAGTACATGTAGTCTAGGCATGGGCGTAGCCATCCAAAAGACATATGAACTAGGTCTGTGGTATGGACACAACCATCCAGCTAATAAGACCATGATAGTGCTAAAGGTATGGTCGTAACCATCCATGAAGACTCAGGTATGGTCGCAGCCATCCATCAATGAGTCATGTAATCACGAAACAATCCATGCAGCCCGAACATGTGTAATCTGAGTTCGGCGTCTTGAACCCATCCGATCATAGTACAAATTCTAGCATGCGAATAGATGTGCTGAGGTCGAGCATGATAGAAAGTCGCTTGATTACCAGTCAATAATGAAAACCATTAACACGCGCGAGAGAAACCACCAATAATGCCAATGGTTCTCAAGGTACTAGCTAGCACAATCCACGAAGTGTGAAAAAGAAGCTGAAATTGAACACTCGTGAAATCACCCAATCGACGACCAATGATGAAAGTCAACTGTTAGGCGCGAAGAACTTGCCATTGAGGCATGCAAGCTCTAAGGTACCAAAGGGGATCTCTAGATCAATCTCCTGGATAATTAGCTGTTGTCGACAGGAGACGACCCGTTGCAGGAGGGCCATAATGTTTCCCCCATCAACGACACAAGATAAGGAATAAGAGGTAGATGATGAAACAGAGTATCAGAGGAGAAGGAAACGATGTAAACTGTAGAGGGATTATACTCTTGAACATGTCGGCGACACGACTCCGGAGGGTGGCAGCATTCAGGTACCAAGGGATCAGAGGCTCGATGGAGACGGCGTGAATCAGATGGAATGAGGATAAACGACAACCCAAACCTGCGGAAGGCCAAATGACGATGTATGGATGTCCCAACCCGACAAGAAGTGAAAGTGTCGATGTTCAAGAGTGACTAGTTGCCAATGATGATTTCCAAATTTTCCCCACCATTTCTGGCGAGTACCCCTATTATTTTTTAAAAAAAACTTGAAGGGGATAGCATATGCTCGTAATACAAGTTCGACCACTGGTCAAATCCAACCGAGTAATGGTTTAACGAGCCCTATGGAGGAGAAGCTCGAGTCTCGTCATGGTGACGAGTCCAATGTCGTCAGGGTTTAACGAGTCTGACATAGGTAAAACTCGAAGTCTTTTTCATGTTTAGAGAGTTTGAAAAAGACACAGAAAAGAAAACTCCAAGGGGGTCCTTTTTTGTAGATTTGTGTCTCTCGAGCCTGAAAAAGTATAAAACGATACTCGAAAGAACCGCTCGACCATTACGACCAAGGAGTAATTTTCGTGACTAGTGACCTCGACCCAAAAAAGTAGAAAAGCGATCGAAATCATGTCGTTTCGTAACCAATAACGAGCTTGAAACGACAAAGGACTGGTAATCTTTTTGTGTTTACACGGTCGGAAAAGAGGTTAAAGGCGACCGCCTCTTATTTCTTTTAACGAGTCAAGAGGAACAACTCGGCTATCTTTTCCTATTTTAAGTCGGAAAAGTGCATTAAAGAAGACTTTACGGATCAAGTGTACATGAAGATGACATAACTCCACTACCTGTAGCTCAGCACAAAAAACGTCAAACGTAAACCCATTCGACATAAAATGAACAATATACATGGAAACATAGTTAAAAAGACAAATTTTAACTAACCATGTGATAAAAAATGAGAAAATACCCACTTTTTTTATAATATAATTTTTTAATTTGCAAAAATTACTATAAAAGGGGGGTAATTCATTCATTTTTACCATTGGTACTGTTCATTTCACCATGGAGTGTTTTGGAGCACTAAAGTTGGCGAGCTGATTTCGGCCCCATTCGTCCATCGTTCAACTTGAAACTTCTTCCAGGTAAAAAGACTTCTTCCTGCGCTTCAATTCAGTGTCTTTTTTATACATTTTGACATTAGGCATGTGAGTTTATGCGGATTTTTTGAGTCGGGGTCTGCCACTCGATCATCGTGGTTATACTGCTCGGGTCCACGATTACCGAAAATATTTACATGTGACGTTTTCCGATCATCATGGGAAAGTGATGTACTTCTGCGATGACCACGAGAAAATTGAACTGGTAGCCTCGCGTCATTGCGACTGTTTTAAAAACAGTTGCGATGGCGACGCAAAACTATTTTTTCGTGCAAATTATGGATTGAATTTTGCAAATGAAGTTCTAATTCATTTTTTCTCGTTATGCAGGCCATAATGGAATTTGTCTAGCAAGAACGAACGCATGATGATAATGATGTGGAAGCTTTTGCTGATGCTGGGTGCCGAAATGCTTTACGAGCATGTGGGTTGCTAAAATTCTTCCTTACTCCGCACCTTCGGTCCCAACCCGATTTACTGGAGCTACTGATCCATGGCTGGAAACCAACAGATGGGAAATTCATAATCCAAGGTCGAGACATCAAGTTTGATGCCATAGACATATATTTCCTAATCGGGCTATCCCGTCGTGGTGAGAGGCCCATTCTAGAGGGGCAGCGACCCGGGGGTGATTCTCTAGAGATGCTGATGGCACAAGTGTGCCCATGGGCACGCAAATCAAGAAGCAGGAAGGTGGCAATCCCGACAGTGGAAGACGTGGTTCTTCGTGCAATGCTATTCATGGTGACACGGGCAGCGGGCTCCTAAGCCCAACACGAGGCATCGAAGACCCATCTCCGGTTGGCTCTCGAGTGCCTTAATCTGACCATGTTCAACTGGGCAGAAGCAGAGACAGCCAATATGAAAAGACAACTTACCAACTGCTGTCAAGGAGAGACAAAGAAGTTTGGCTACAGGTCCATCTTAGTCCCACTCATGCTGGAGCGGGTGCCAGCATTGCAATTACAGGACATGGATTTGGATTTGCCCAGACCACGTGAGACCAGGGCCACACGGTGGGCACACGTTATGCCGCGAGGAGGTGGCGGACGACCAGTGTCGTGGGGGACACTGTTTTGAGAGTGGCTGGAGTGCCAGATGATCTTCGTTGAATATTGGCCATATGCTGGCATGGACTTTCGCGGAGATCCTGACATGCAGCTGCCCGCTGGTGAGCAGTGGGATGATGGTGGTAAGACACTTGATCACATTATTTTTGCATTTTATTTTTTATGATGTTTTTTAGATTTTTTCATGTATATGTCCTGATGATGAACTCTATGGTATTCGCAGATGTGGGACCAGTGAGACCCATAGGGCTGGCTCCAGAGGCATGGAGGGATGCACAGGGCATCGCGGCGTTGGCCTTGGCTCCTCTAGTTGATGATTCGGTGGAGACGGTGGCCCGAAACCTTGAAGGCCTGACGGCGGGGATCCCTGATTACATGGGGATTGAGGAGGTCCCCATAGTGTTCTAGATTCACATAGTAGGAGTGGTACCCAAGGTGCACCGTCTGTTGAGGCGGGTGGCACGAGCGGTGGTGTGCTATAGGGAGCATAACCCACCGCAGTAGACGCGTAGGTTTTATTTCCTACTGATGATTTTTTTGAGAGACATGTGTCTCGGATGTATGGAGAACACAGACTCTATTTGGACATATGTATTTATTTTTTGAGCGCCTTGGTGTGCCACACGATATATATATATATATATATATATATATATATATATATATATATATATATATTCCTATGGTTCATTATTGTGTTTTACATGCTTCTTATATGCTGTTTTGATTACATGTTATGCAAATGTCTGTCTAATACATGGTTTGCCAGTGCATCAGTTAACGTGTTTCATCTTCGTGGAATGTGCTGATATTTGATAAAATCAAAATTCCTTTCTAACAATTTAACACATAAATACAACCTTAAAATCCGATGGTCTCTGACAGAATATCACCCATTGAGTTGGTGGACAATGAGCTGAGAATATAGGTTCACAACCAATGTTCGAATACCGAGTTTGATCGCCTCGGTCAGTAACTCAATAACAACACTATATTCAACGACATTGTTTGTGGTACAACCTAGACAAACACCTTGAAGGTCTACTAACTCATCGTGAGGATCGTAGTTCACCCATGCCGCAGAAGAAAAGTTGCGGGTACTGTGGCAGGCACCATCAGTGAAACCAACATAAGGTGCACCAGACATCTGCAAAAGAAGCAAAAGACACGATAAGTAGCAATTATGCCTACACACTAAGCCAAAACATGAAAACACACATACACAACACACCTACTAAAAACACACGTATGTACAAATTAGAGTGTATGTTCACACATAATATTTTTTCAAGTAAAGCCCATTTCGAGGCTTATCCAGAGGGTTCCCTTCATAATCAATCAGCTCATAGGCCCCTTTCTGCAAAACTCGCTTTACAATATAAGGCCTGTGCCACATGGGCTCAAATTTGCCTGCCCCCAGCTTATCATTTGCTTGATCGTAGAGCAAGACTAAATCTCCTTCAACAAAAGAACGAGGATGGACAGTATGATCGAAGTGAGTTTTAACTCTCTTCTTCTGTGTTTCAATAGCTAGAGAGGCTAGTTGACGAGTCTCGTCCAGCTGCTCTAGGTAGAGAAAGCGTTCTTCTATCGGAGTAGTGTTGGGGAGTAATTCGATGGCTAATTTCAATGAAGGGATCTCACACTTGATGGGAAGGGTAGCCTACAACTCATAAACCAATTGGAATGGAGTGAAACCGGTGGCATCCTTCACAAAAGTTCGGTAGGCCCATAAGGCAAAGAACAACATCAAGTGCCAGTTAGACTTGTGCATGCCAATGGTACATTGAAGCATCGTAACTAGAACCTTGTTGACGGCTTCTACTTGGCCATTGGCCTGAGGATAGTAAGGTGTCGAGCTATCATGCTGCAAGCCTAGCTAGGTTGTTAACTCAATCATCATATGATTACGGAAATGCTTACCGTGATCAGTGACGATAGCTTGAGGGACTCTGAACCGTGAGATAACATGATTAAACAAAAATGATGCCACTGTGTGATCGTTTTTAGATAGTAAAGGCATCACCTTGGCCCATTTTTTGAAGTAGTCAGTGAAAACGATGATATACCCATGCCCCTCGGCCGAGCGAGGGTTACAAGTCATATAATCAATGCCCCATTTGGCAAAAGGGCCAAAGGTAACAATAGGGTGCAATGGAGCGAGAGGCACACGCATCTTCCGTTGGTAGATTTGGCACTCGTGACAAGAGCGGATGACAAGAATGCAATCCTTAAAGATGGAGGGCCAAAAGTAACCAGCATGGAGGATCTTTTGAGCAGTAGCATACCCGGACATGCCACCACCATAGGTGCTAGAATGGCAGTCATTTAGGACTCGCTTAGCTTCTTTGAATGTTAAGCATCGACGAAGAATAGAGTCGGTGTAGAGACGGTATAGGGTGTCCCCAATAATATGATAGGGCCGAGACTGATGGCGAATCTGTCACCGAGCATCCTTAGACACATCAGGATGAAAAGAGGACGTCTGGAGATAGACAATGATATCCCCGTACCAAGGATCGAGGGTGCTAATTAAGAACAGAGTTTCGTTCGGAATATGGTCCTCTAGCCGAGAGGGCGTGGTAAGAGATGGCAGAGAGCAAAGAAACTCAGCAAAGACGAGGGATTTCTTAGACTTGGTAGTGGTGAACTCCAAGTCGAACTCTTGGAGGATGACAATCCACTTCGAGTACTTCCCCCCAGTAACTAATGTGACAGAATGTACGTCATCGGGTTGCAATCAGAAACCACCGTTGTGGTGCGCAATAAGATATAATGGCGGAAACGTTGGACGGCACAAACGACGGCCAATGCCAACTTCTCGACGTAGGCATATCGAGTTTCTATATCTAGTATATTGCGTTGAGATAATAAATGACATGCTCAGTGTCATCGTCATCATCTTGAACTAGAACCATGCCAATAGTGGTATCGGCAGTGGCTAAATACAGAGTGTAGTCACGATGATAATCAGGAGGACGCAACAACAGAGCAGAAATAAGGAGAACCTTGAGGCACTCGAAGGACTCTTGAGCAGAAACATCCCAAAGAAAAGGGGTATCTCGCTTCAATAACCGTGTATAGCCTTTAGCTACTTTAGCATGGTTCAGAATGAATCATCGTAAAAAATTCGCTTTGCCTTGCAAACTCTGCAATTGCTGCAAAGAAGCAGGGGGAGGGAGATTCAGTATGGCCTCAAATTTAAGGGGATCCAAACAGATGCCCTCTTGGGAGACGATGAACCCGAGAAGTCTGCCTGACTCAACGCAGAAGACACACTTATGTGGATTAAGCCGGATGTGGTAGTGTCGATAGCGGAGAAAGATTTCACGAAGGTGAGCTGGATGGTCCTGGCGTTTGGCTGAATGAGCACGCAGATCATCCAAGTAAGGTTGCACAATGTGTCGGATATCATGGAATGCATAAGACATTGCACATTGGAAGGTAGCACTGGCATTTTTCAAACTGAAAGGGAGATTTTTGTAGGCGAAAGTGCCCCACGGACAGATAAAGGTGGTCTTGTGTTGATTTGCGGGCGCAATATTAATCTGGTTATAACCAAAAAAGCAATCCATGAATGAATACATTTCATTCCCGGCACACTCATCAATGAGCTGGTTAATGAAGGGTGTGGGGTAGTTATCTTTGGGACAGGCCCGATTAATATCACGATAATCAACACAGACCCTGATAGTACCCTGTTTTTTAGTTACAGGGACGATATTGGAGACCCAATCTGTGAGTGGGATGGGGTAAATAAAACCAGCCTTAAGAAGCTTTTTAGCTTCCGCTTTAATAGTTGCAACCTTTCGGGGGTGCACGGGGCGTAAACGCTACCGAACAAGCATAGGACTCGGATATGTAGGTATCTCATGCACCACAATGCTAGGATTGATGCTGGGCATTTCTTCGTAAGACCAAGAAAACACATCACGGAATTCACGAAAAAGATCAGTATAGAGCTGAATATCCTCCGGAGTACAAGTGACTCCAACATGGATGTGCTCAACAACCCCTGGTTTAACAGAGATGTCGATTGGCTGAGTTTGCATGATGTTTCCCATGTTCCCTTCAGAATACACTTGATAAACTTGAATGGGTGTCTGAAGGGGTTGGGATGGGAGACAAGGAGAGAACCGCTCGAGACAGGTAAGCATTTCCTGGTGGGCAGGGAGAAACGAGGAACAATGGTGATGATCGGACCAAGGGGGTTCCTCGAGAGACATGGTCTCAGTAATGGCTTCATCAAAAGGAAAAATTTCCTTTAAAGAGTCTGACGGAGTGTCGTCTCCAAGCCAAGAGGAATGAGTGTACGAGTCGAGAGCTCTACTCGAAGGAGTAGATTTAGAGGGTGGAGCCGATGCAGAAACAATTTTGATGTAGTTGAGCTCGGCAGGACTCAACGGCATCTCATCGCCCCAGGATTCTATCTGATCAGCAGGGGGAAGAACCCAAGGATCAAAGCGAACAGAAAGCATATTAATAAGAGCGACGTTGGGAGGTGGGAGTGAAAAAACACCCATAAGGGCAGGATCTTTAAAGAGTCTAGCTCCCACACTCTCACATGGGATGGAGGTATGCTCCACAAAAGGCACATTGCCATTGGAAGAGGAGGAGGCGAAGAAAGAGAGCTAGTCTACTGTGATGATCTTCCCCTGATGAGGGAAATGGATGACACGAAATAGAGACGAAGCCATGGCTTGCATGGCATATGTCCAGCTTCGTCCCAAAAGGAGGTTGTAAGTTAGATTGGCATCAACGACTTCAACTTCTACTTCGACCATCTTCCCTTCCAAAGTAATAGGAAAATGTTGGAGTATACCATAAAGGCGAGACTCTCTCCCATCAAAGGCTTCCAAGGTTGTAGGAGACTGGCTCAGAGTTGGAGAACCAATAGCCTTCCAACAAGCAACAGACATGATGCAAGTAGAAGCACCTTCATCAATGACGGTACGATGGATCATTTTAGAATCGATGATGACTTGGATAAGGAAGGCAATTTGGTGAGGCAGTCTTGATATATGGATGTCTAGGTCAAAAGTGATTAGATCCGAGTCGGCCGGGTCGATGCCACCGATAGTGGATAGCAAGGACTTCCTCTGAGAGGGGCAGCTCTGGAGAACTTCTAAAGTGGACATAGCTGACGGAGCTTGGGCTAAGTCCTCAATGATTCTATAGTGCTGAGCAGCACGAGCATTAGGGTTGTAAGAAGATTTCCAGAGTAGACCTTTACGAGGGGGTCGGATGGGCATCTCAGTGCTAGGTCTCTCGATATGGAGGGGACCAGAACTGGATGGAGGAGCACTAGAGGGGACCTCAGGCTCTTTCCCGGCAGGCGACGGATACTCTTTTTCCCGAGTACTAATGTGGACAGGAATCGTCCCAGCCATAAACACTTGAGAACCAAAGGGAGAAGAGGATTGGGATGGATCAACCACCATTTGCATTTGCTGGGAAGGAAAAGGCTCTTTGAGCACGACAGGAGTCCCGGGAGAACCTTTCAACAAATGAATAACTTCAAACCGCCTCGGGCAGTCTTTTGTATAATGATCCTCGTCATAGATAAGGCAAGGATACTTAGGCTTGCGTTTGGCACCTTCCTCGGGTGGAGGTTTAGGGGAATCCTGCTTGGGTTGATCAACTTTATTCTTTCCTTTTCCCTTATTCTTTCCTTTCGAGGCTTTTTTCATCGTGGTGGACTGGACGACGTTAACCTCGGAAGTATTGTTGGCATTATGTTTCTGGTATGGCTCTATGTTACAGATGTTGTACTTGATGGCAACACCCTCAAGTGGAAATGCTCTGATCAGGCTCTCAAAAGGTTGAAAATTAAGAAGTACGCAGGAGAATAGTTCAGAAGATGTGTACACGCAGGTACACTGTGAAGGAACTGCGGCCACCCACGTAGGTCACCCGTTTAGAGGGTGCGTACCCCCAGTTTCACTTACTTCAAGGCAGAGAAGCGCGTTCACGTGGGGTTTCCTATGTTTGGCCCGTGGTATTTAGCCCGCCGCTCTTGATTCTATGGTTTTGGCCCTTGGTATTGCTTTATATTATTATTATTATTGAGCCCCATGTTTTTGGGCCCCTTGTATTGGTTATCTATGGTATTGATCCATGATTTTAGGAGGAGCTTGCCTATATAAAGCAAAGGAGATCATTTGGCTATGCATCTTTTGCAAATTGAATATCTTAAGATCTGAAATATTGGGTTGTTGTTTTAAAAGCTTGATCTATATGAAAGTGAAGTTGAAAGCGAATCTGTGAAGGGTGATCTCTCGAGCGCATGATCAGATCTGGGCATCTAACTAACTGTGGCTCACTGGTGAACTGCCAATTCGGCCCTAATCAGAAGTACGCAGGTGATTAACGGTACAAGTGCGTGGGTACGCAGAGGAGAAACAGGAGAGCTACGTGGGTACGCAGAGCAGAAGAAGGGGCACTGTGTGGGTATGCAGAGCAGAAGAAGGAGAACTGCGTGGGTACGCAGCGCGACAGAGGTTCAGGTGCGTACGCACAGTAAAGGTACGCGACGCGATAGTGTCTCTGGGTGCGTACCTACTGTAACAGTACGAAGCGCGATTGAAGAAGTAGTGCATGGGCACGCGGTGCAGCAGAAGGCTCTCTGCGGGTATACGCAGGGAAGCAGAAGGTTAAGTGCGTAGCGACGCAGGCCAGAGAAAGAAAAACTGCGTATCTGTCTTAAGATCTTCTATTGACTGAATATTTCTGTTGATAAGGTGTTCTGGGTTTAGTTCTGTTATTGTTGATCTGGTTACGGTAGTTGACTGTGTAATTTACATGTACTTGATGATCATTTGATGTTTATGGATCCAATTTGAAAATTTATGAAAAGTGGTCCTTGTAAGAAAGGAAGTAGGGGGTTGTAGCTCCCTTCCAGGAGAGACTGGAAAACGAGAGAGAGTTGTAGCTCTCTGCAGGTTGTAGCCTGTGTACTAGTAAAGGACTGCACTAGTACAAAATCATTGTAAAAGGAGTTTCTAATTTGAAAGAAGATAGAGACATATTGCAGCAGGTGGTTTTCACCCACATTGGGTTTCCACCTTATATCTGGTGTTCTTTGGTGTGACTATCTGTTTTTCTTGTTCATGCTATTATTTTATGGTACTGATATGCAAAAATAATTCAAAGTGTAAATAAGGAAGATTTGTTAAAAGAACTTGATAATACTGATTCACCCCCCCTCTCAGTATTATTTCCAACAATTGGTATCAGAGCAGGTCCTTCGGAGAAGCTTGATCGCTTGAAGGAAGATCATTCATCATGAGCAACTATGAGAGGGAAGCATCAATCAGGCCACCAATTTTTGATGGGACAAACTTCAATTATTGGAAGGTAAGAGTTACTGCCTATCTTCAATCTCTTGGTACAGAAGTTTGGGATATCATAGATACAGGCTACACTTTTCCTTCAGCTACACCTACAGATACGGCCGAAAAGAAGAAATATGAAACAAATGCTAAAGAAGTCAATACTTTGCTGGGATGCTTATCTCAAACAGAATTCGTAAAGGTTATGCAATATAAATTCGCAAAAGAAATATGGGACAAGATTGTCTTGAGCTACGAAGGAGATGAACAGGTAAAGCGTGCTAAACTTCAAACTCTCAGGATTCAGTATGAGAATCTCAGGATGTATAATGATGAAAGTGTGGCTAACTATTTTCTTCGGGTAGATGAGATTGTTAATTGTATGAAAAACTTGGGTGAAGAAATAAAAGAGGCTATTGTGGTTGAAAAAGTTCTAAGATCATTGTCCCCCAAGTTTGAATCTAAAGTGTCTGCAATAGAAGAAAAGGAAAATCTACGAATTCTTACTATGTCTCAGCTACACGGAATTCTAACTGCTTATCAAATGAGAAAGGGAGGTCCATTAGACAGAAGAGAAGCTGCTTTCAAGGCTTCAGGCAAAGGAGATTATTATGAAGCAAGTCACGTGCCAGAAGAAGAAGAAGAAGAATCAAATTTTGTCAGAAATCTTCAAAGGGGTTCTGGAAGGTTCAGAGGTAAGTTACCTTTTAAATGCTTTGCTTGTGGAAGAGTAGGTCATTATGCTGCAAAATGTCCTTATAAGGATAAAGGAAAGGAACCTGCCAGATGGAACAAGAAACAGAGTGCAAATAAGAAAAGTTACTACACTCATGAAGATAGTGATGGTCTATCAAATAGTGATGAAGATGAACGAAGTAATGACTATAAATTGTTAATGGCATTTGAAGATGATGATTATATGGATGCTATAGATGTGGATAGCCTTTATGAAGAAATTACTAAACTCAAGAGATGTATAGAAGAAAAGAATATGATCATTGATACTCTACAATTTCAAATTGATGAAAAGGAAAAACATCTTGAAAAATTAGAAGGTGAAATTGTTGGTCTTAGAAAAGAGATTGAGAAAACAAAAGCTATTAATCTTAAGTTTTTCAAAGGATCTGAAACTTTGGATGAGATTATCAATGTACAGCGTTCTCCACTAAACAAGACAGGTCTAGGCTATAATGGAGAAACTTCTCAAACATCCACCTAAAAAAGTTATCTTGATGCAGCAAGAAGGAATGAGCAAAAGCACAATGGAGACCATCAGGTAAAGCAGAGACGAATTGCAAACAGAGACTATCAGGGGCAATCCATCTTAAGGGTGAACAAAAGCTACAACCAGCCACAGGTAAAATCTTCTCAATTTGGTTCAAGAATGGATGACAATAGAAATTACAATCATTTGGCTGGTAGATTTGATAACCGCAGAAGTTTCTTCAATGGACAATGTTTCTCTTGCCATAACTTTGGTCACAAAGCAGCTCAATGTGTTGCATATAAAAAAATCATGACTAGAGAAGCTCAAAAACAAAGAAGTATGACCAGGATTACAAAAAGGACCTATAACAACTTTTCGGCTCTTGAAAATGAAGTTGAATGTTCTATTTGCAATAACTTTGGTCATAAAGATTCTGAATGCAGGAGTAGGTTTTAGCAGAAAAAGGAACAAGCCTCAAGCACCAAAACATGGAGAATAAAGGAACCCCAAACAGAAAGATGTGGGATAGCATTTTATGCAGAAGGACAAGAAAATCTATGGTACATTGACAGTGGATGTTCGAAGCATATGACAGGTGATAAAGAAAAACTTGAGTCATATTCTGCTCTAGAAAAAGGAAAGAAAGTTTCTTTTGGAAATGATACTCCTGCAACTATAAAAGGAAAAGGCATTGCTCAATTAAAAGAAAAGGTCAAGGCTGGAAATGTTTTGTATGTTGATGGATTGAAGCATAATCTTCTAAGTGTCAGCCAGATGTGTGATCAAAGAACCGAGGTGATATTCAGATCAAATGGATGTCTTGTTCGTGATCTTGATACAGGTAAAACAATGATCAAAGGTAAAAGAACTCCAAATAATCTATACATATTTGAAGAAGGACAACAACAATGCTATCTGAGCAAGGATGATGAGCACTGGTTATGGCATCGGAGGTTGGGGCATCTAAGCTTTTCACAAATAAGGAAAGCATGAAAATATCAGGCAGTTCGCGATCTTCCAAATATCAAAATTCCAGACAACACCATATGCAAATCATGTCAGTTTGGAAAGCAAACCAGAACTAACTTTCCAGAGAAGGAAGGATCAGCTAGCATGCCTCTTGATCTAGTACATACAGATACATGTGGTCCATTCAGGAAAAGAACACCTCGAGGAGAAGAATACTTGATATTATTCATTGACGATTTCTCCAGGTTTGTCTGGTTAGGACTTATGAAGCACAAAGATGAAGCATTCGAAAAATTCAAGTCCTTCAAAGCCTTGGTTGAAAACGAATCAGGACACAAAATTAAGTGCCTCAGATCCGACAGAGGTGGGGAGTTTACCTCAAATGAATTTTTCGATTTCTGTGAAGAACATGGGATAAGAAGAGAATTCTCTACAGCTAGAACTCCTCAGCAAAATGGAGTTGTGGAAAGAATGAACAGAACAGTCCAACAAATGGCTCGTGCTATGCTTGATGAGTCGGGAACTCCCGCAACTTTCTGGGGTGAAGCTGCACATGCTGCGGTTGTTATTCTCAACAAAACAAATGTCTGGGTGAACAACACTCAAACCCCTCATGAGCTCTGGTGTGGTGAGACTCCTTCGGTAAAGCACTTCAAAATCTTTGGGAGCAAATGTTATATTAAGAATACTGATGAACAACTTGGCAAACTTGAACCTAGAGCAGATGAAGGCATTCTTCTTGGTTATTCTCCACATAGCAAAGCATACAAGTGCTACAATAAAAGACTTGGCAGAATTGTTGACAGCATTGATGTAGTGGTTGATGAGAAGGGATACATTCCTAAGCAAGTACATCATGAAGACATCGAAGAAGATGAAGGCTACCCTCAAAGACAGAATGATGAAGAAGAAGAACCTCAAGAAGAACCAGAGGAGCAGACAAGAATAGAAGAGAAGACTCCATCCAGATATGTTCAGAAGAATCATCCAGAATCTCAGATTGTGGGACAGAAAGAAGCAGGTGTACAAACAAGAAGAACAATTGCAGAAGCTTCAAGCTATTTGGCATTACTCTCTTCCACTGAACCACAAAATGTGAAAGAGGCATGCAAAGATGAATGTTGGGTCAAAGCAATGGATGAAGAACTTGAGCAGATCGAAAAGAATAACACTTGGGAGTTGGTTCCTAGACCAAAAGATAAGAATGTTATAGGGACAAAATGGGTCTTCAAAAATAAATTGAATGAAAATGGAGAAGTAATTAGAAACAAGGCCAGACTTGTTTGTAAAGGGTATGCGCAGCAAGAAGGAATAGATTTTGAAGAAACCTTTGCTCCCGTTGCAAGACTTGAGGCCATCTGAATGTTCCTTGCTCTCTCAAGCTTTCAAAACTTCAAAGTATTTCAAATGGACGTGAAATCAGCCTTCCTGAATGGAGACTTGGAAGAAGAAGTATACATTGAGCAGCCAGATGGGTTCATTCTTGGAAATGATCCAAATCTCGTATGCAGATTAAAAAAGGCTCTCTATGGTCTCAAACAAGCTCCAAGGGCTTGGTACTATCGTTTGGACAAATATCTTCATCAACAAGGTTTTTCAAAAGGATCAGTAGATAGCAATCTTTATATAAAAGTTGAAAATGACAAATTGCTAATACTTGTTGTGTATGTAGATGACATTATCTTTGGCAGCAATGAAGAAGCTATGAGTCAAAGCTTTCCCTTAGTGATGCAGAAAGAATTCGAAATGTCATTGCTGGGAGAACTGACATGTTTTCTTGGTTTGCAAATCCAACAAAAAGGAGGGATCTTTTTGTCTCAAACCAAGTATCTCAAACAGATTTTGAAGAAATATGGCATGGAAGATGCAAAACCAGTATGTACACCCATGGTCACAGGATGTAGCCTCAGTGCAAACGATGAATCTGCAGCAGTGCATCAACCAACCTACAGATCAATGATTGGAAGATTACTTTATCTGACAGGTACCCGACCGGACATCATGCATGCAGTTGGAATAGTTGGAAGATTTCAGGCAAATCCGAAAGAGACTCATCTTCAGGCAGTGAAGAGAATTTTCAAATATCTTCAAGGGACTCAAAATTATGGCTTATGGTATCCTAGAGATACAGATCTCACACTTCATGCGTATACAGATGCAGATTGGGCCGGAAGCGTGGATGACAGGAAAAGCACAAGTGGTGGTGCGTTCTTTATGGGTTCCAGACTAGTATCTTGGTTCAGCAAGAAACAGAGTTCGATTGCCTTGTCTACAGCCGAAGCGGAATATGTTGCTGCTGCATCTTGCTGCACTCAACTCCTTTGGATGATGCAGACTTTGCAGGATTTTCAAATAACTTGTACACCACCTATCCCCATCTTATGTGATAACACAAGTGCAATCAGCATCTCAAAGAATCCTGTCATGCATTCAAAAACCAAGCACATACCAATCAAATATCATTTTCTCCGAGAACAAGTGCTTGAACAGAAGGTCAAGTTGGAGTATGTTCCTTCTAAGGAACAAGTTGCTGATATACTCACCAAACCATTGCCCAGGGAGACTTTTGAATACCTCAGGCAAAAGCTGGGGGTTGTTGATGCATCATCTTGTTGTTGAAACTCTTCTGATTGATGGTTGTATGCATGGTTCATCTGGGGTATATGCGTACATGTGCTGGGTTGCTGATTGGTTGAAGATTGAATGGCACAGGTTCAGGGGGAGCATATAATGCATTGTTGGCATTATGGAGGATGTACATAGTTGCAATATGTCTCTATCTCTTTCATGGTCATTTATGGTGTTGTGATGGATTATGGTTCTTCTTTGCAGATCTGGTTCATATTCAGGGGGAGCATGTTCTTAGGGGGAGCATAACCCTTTGCCCTTGATGTCAAAGGGGGAGAATGAAGCTGAAGATTTTGAGGATTTTGAGGTTGCCATCAAGTCCAAAGGGGGAGATTGTTGGCATTATGTTTCTGGTATGGCTCTATGTTACAGATGTTGTACTTGATGGCAACACCCTCAAGTGGCAATGCTCTGATCAGGCTCTCAAAAGGTTGAAAATTAAGAAGTACGCAGGAGAATAGTTCAGAAGATGCGTACACGCAGGTACACCGTGAAGGAACTGCGGCCACCCACGCAGGTCACCCGTTCAGAGGGTGCGTACCCCCAGTTTCACTTACTTCAAGGAAGAGAAGTGTGTTCACGTGGGGTTTCCTATGTTTGGCCCGTGGTATTTAGCCCGCCGCTCTTGATTCTATGGTTTTGGCCCGTGGTATTGCTTTATATTATTATTATTATTATTGAGCCCCATGTTTTTGGGCCCCTTGTATTGGTTATCTATGGTATTGATCCATGATTTTAGGAGGAGCTTGCCTATATAAAGCAAAGGAGATCATTTGGCTATGCATCTTTTGCAAATTGAATATCTTAAGATCTAAAATATTGGGTTGTTGTTTTAAAAGCTTGATCTATATGAAAGTGAAGTTGAAAGCGAATCTGTGAAGGGTGATCTCTCGAGCGCATGATCAGATCTGGGCATCTGACTAACTGTGGCTCACTGGTGAACTGCCAATTCGGCCCTAATCAGAAGTACGTAGGTGATTAATGGTACAAGTGCGTGGGTATGCAGAGGAGAAACAGGAGAGCTGCGTGGGTACGCAGAGCAGAAGAAGGGGCACTGCGTGGGTACGCAGAGTAGAAGAAGGAGAACTACGTGGGTACGCAGCGCGACAGAGGTTCAGGTGCGTACGCATAGTAATGGTACGTGGCGCGATAGTGTCTCTGGGTGCGTACCTACTGTAACAGTACGCAGCGTGATTGAAGAAGCAGCGCATGGGCACGCGGTGCAGCAGAAGGCTCTCTGCGGGTATACGCAGGGAAGCAGAAGGTTAAGTGCGTAGCGACGCAGGCTAGAGAAAGAAAAACTGCGTATCTATCTTAAGATCTTCTATTGACTGAATATTTCTGTTGATAAGGTGTTCTGGGTTTAGTTCTATTATTGTTGATCTGGTTACTGCAGTTGACTGTGTAATTTACATGTACTTGATGATCATTTGATGTTTATGGATCCAGTTTGAAAATTTATGAAAAGTGGTCCTTGTAAGAAAAGAAGTAGGGGGTTGTAGCTCCCTTCCAGGAGAGATTGGAAAACGAGAGAGAGTTGTAACTCTGTGCAGGTTGCAGCCTGTGTACTGGTAAAGGACTGCACCAGTACAAAATCATTGTAAAAGGAGTTTCTAATTTGAAAGAAGATAGAGACATATTGCAGCAGGTGGTTTTCACCCACATTGGGTTTCCACCTTATATCTGGTGTTCTTTGGTGTGACTATCTGTTTTTCTTGTTCATGCTATTATTTTATGGTACTGATATGCAAAAATAATTCAAAGTGTAAATAAGGAAGATTTGTTAAAAGAACTTGATAATACTGATTCACCCCCCCTCTCAGTATTATTTCCAACAAGTATTACCAGAATTGGATACAGTTTGAGAAGTATTTTCATTCGGGGCATTCGACTTTTGCTTCCCAGGGTTCGCGGAAGATTTCTTAGAGGACGGATTAACAGAACCAATGACGTCGTCAACAGATGGTGTTAGCGGGGCTTTGGAAGTTCCGAGCCTCGGGGCATTAGGCAAATAATCATATAGTGTATCAGACTGGGAGTAAACCAAGTCGAGGTACTAAGTGCGCGCAATAGCCTGCTCTTCAGTTACACATGCCCCCATAGCAATGTCCCGTGCTATCGAGCCCACAAAAGAGGTTGTGAACCAATCGGTCAGAAGCTGATCGAGAATCCAAAACTTAATCAAATGGCGACGCCGTCTACATTCATGGATATGATCGGAGATATGTGTGGCTGTTGTTTGTTTTAAGGATTTCAGGAGGTGTGTGCCTGTTTCATATTGAATCAACAACTGAAAATGAGTTAAAAATGCCATAGACAACGAGTTACAGTCCTGAAAAGATCTGCGAGTTAACTCAATATACCATTTAGCAGCAAAGCCAGTGAGGGTTTGTTGAAAATGGAGGAGCTGGATTGAATCATCAAGCCACAAATTCGACGAACACCATAGATGATAAGTCATAACATGGGCTTGGGGATCTTCTCCAGCTTTACCGTCAAACTTGGGACAATCACTGGGAATCTTAGTTGGAACCGGTGGCCAATATGGATTATGAAGAATAGGATCATTTGTCAGTTTGGACACATCCGGTAACTCCAACGTTGCTAAAAGGGGTAACCGAGGGTTGAAGGACATCTGAGGCCGCGGGTAGGAGGTAACACCAGAGTTCCATCCAACTGCTTGTTGCCCCCATTGATTATGTCTGGACAGATTTGGCCCGGGAGGGTTCTATCCATAGGGATTTTGTCCATAGGGGTTATAGCTATAACTGGATGGCTGACCCTGGATTTGCCCCCAACATTCCATTGATTACCAACTTGGCCTGCAGGAGCAACATACGGTTGCTAGTAATTCTGATAAGGACTCACCTGCAGTTGTTGATAATTTTGGTACGGAGAAAATTGGGTTTGCCCTTGGGATTGCTGGAAACCATAAGGCAGCTGGGCTCCAAACTGAGCCTGGGACCCAGGCTGCATTTGATAGGTAGGTTGAGATTGAGATCCAACCTGCATTTGAGGACCGGGTTGGGTTTGGAGCCCAGACTGGGGCTGAAAACCAGGTGGAGCTTGAGAAGCAACAATCATTCGAGTGCCCAGTTGAGCAGGCCTAGATGGATGTCCTTGAGAGAACTGAGGCTGAGCCACCTGGCCAGAAGGTTGACCTAGTTGAGATTGAGATTGACCCATTTGTCTAGAAGGTTGAGCTTGCTGGGCATTGGGTTGTCCTTGCACAACTGAGGGTTGTCCTGATTGACCGGATTGCTGAGCATACTGGATGGTCGGTTGGCCTGATTGGATTTGAGGTTGACCAACTTGTCCAGACGGTTAACTAGACTGGACGTGGGTTGGCCTTGCTGAACGTAAGGCTGACTGACTTGCCCAGAAGGGTAGCCTTGCTGGACACCAGGTTTGCCTTGTTGCATGTAAGGTTGTCCCGGATTACCAGAAGGTTCCCCGAAATAGGAAAAAGATGAACCACCAGAGGTCGAAGGTTGTCCCCGGAAGGGTTGTCCTTGTGGGCCTCCAGGTTTCCCTGGATAAGGTTTTTCGTAATACTGCTATCCATAAGAGGGTTGCGCGTAAGGCCGTTGACCTTGATAGGGTGGTCCTTGAAAATTTGCAGGTGGTACTTGGTCACCATGATAACCGGTGGTACCCCAAGCAATAGATAACGGAACTGTGACCTCAACCACAGGCTGAGATGGCAAGGGTCTGGGGTAATAAATATGAGCTCCTCGAGAAGCGTAATAATGAAACGGATCTTGAGGGTCCAGATTCTGAAGAGCCTGTAAATATTGATCGTATGCCCCCCTTGCTAGAATGGAACCAGAAGAAGGTGGGGCATTAAGTGTAGGATCAACAACTCCGGGTGTAGATGCCGATGGGCCACTATTCACAGATCCGGACGAAGGTCCAACAATAGTGGTCACAACTGAGGATGCAGTGACGACACCAAAAACATGGGCTGAAGAAGCCACATAGATAGTTGGAATAGTCAGGACTGAGGTGACAGACACATTGTGAATTTGAGGAATAAAAGACTCCGAAGTTGGAGTGACGGTATGAGACCACATGGAACTTGTAAGGGAGGTCCTAGAACCCATAACATCCCTTAAAGCCTTATAGCATAAAGGCAGCGTGACACCGAGAGGGGTGACACGGAACGGTGTAGTTTCCATTGGGATGGGAATTTCACTGCTCGTAACAACGGATTCTTCACTCGTGATGGGGGATGTGTCATCCATGTCAGAAGAAGACATTGGGACTGAAACACTAGGAGGAGTATCAGGAATATCTTCTTCGGAAGGCTCCCAAATGGGATTCTAGTGAATATCGTAAGACTTGTCTTCTGGAGCACGAGAGTTAATCAATTGGATACTCGGGATAATAGGGAGAGTATCACTAACAATCGATATCTCAGGAGCAATAGAAGAGGGAGATCCTTGGTCACTTGGAACTTGAGACGGGATCGGTGATTCCACCTGGATGATTCGATTCAAAAATCCTAGGAAAACTAACGAGAAAGGACCCTACTCAAGCTAACGCAAAAAAGATCTAACGGGGTAAATGTGAACGTGGCCGAATAAATTTTAAGACGCAGGAACATAACTTGACCTTTTCATCTTTAAAGAGTTGAGAAAAGGACAAAAAGATGACTCTAGTTGCCTTCGAATATTTAATGACCCTGAAGTGACAAGTGCTCAGATGGACCTTTTCTTTTAGGGAGTCCGAAAAGGAACTAAAGTGACTACTCTAGAGAAACTAGGCAATGGTTTACCAAACAACCCGTAAAACTACATATACACCTTGGTAGTTATATGAAAACCAAGGACTTTCCGTACGGTAGTCAATCTTCCCGAATGCTATGTTTGGTGCGTTATGGTTTGCAAGGCGGCAGACACGGCTTCCTAAGGATAAAGGATGATAACTGAGTGGGGTCTCCCAACATATACTCGATGGTACATGGGAGCACAATTCCGTACTAGACCGCTATTGAGTCACAGAAGGAGGAATCACCCAACCTTGAGTGAAAACAACAGTGACTAGGTTTAATGACACCGGAGCACGTCTCTAGCCTAGACCTCTAAATAGTGTGTGTTATGTTCCAATGCGTTGTTAGTTTATTCAGTTCATTTTAAAGTTGATCTTGATTTATGTTTCAGTTTTCAGGCCTTACCGTATATATACAACAAACCTTAGGAGGCAACTAGAATGAATGAAATATCCTTTTTCTTCAATGAACACCTACCTACAGGATGGTAGAGAGGTCATTCCAAAACCGAGAGAACCAAGATAAACAAAGACAATCACTCAATGCATACATACACCAATTCCTAAAGTGCACAGATACTACTAATGAGAGATTTAATCATTCGCTTTTCAATATGAAAACTTGAAATGCAAATTCACTTTCACTTTCGTACACTAAATGAATGTAATCTTTTTGATTTTGATGTCTTTAAATCTAGAAGAAACAAATAAGCAACAAGCAAGTGTGGAAAAAACCAGTTGATCCAAACAATTGTGATCTATGTTCGGTAGTGAAAAGAAATCGAATCAATACCAAAGATTGGTTCAATAATAGTCACTAAACAATCAACAAAAAACGAGCAAAGGGGAAGGCTCAATCAAACCAACAGAAGGCTGCAAACGAACCTTGAACAAACTAGCAACCAAGCCAACTGATTCAAGAGACTTGAAGTAATGAACTAGGTCACATAGGCGAAAAATAAGATTCATTCAACAAAGCTGACAAAAGGGTGCCTTAACCATAAACAGTGAAAAACAAGCTACTAAGCAAGTGAGAAAATCAAGGGACCAACAGGACTGATGGACTCAGGAGGCAAAATTGAGAAAATCAATTCTACAACAATCAGCGCGGGTAATACACAAGCAACTAGCACTTACAAAGAACTAACCGCAGCAACAGAGCGATGTCAGCGTGGAAGTACACGACTTTTCTGCGATGGTCGGATTTTTAGATCTATTGCGACTGTGAGACGTAATTACGCGATGCACAGGATATTACAAAACGGTTAGCACGATGACAATGTGACTGTTAAATTTAGATCCGCGATGATGTTCAAAATAATGACAGGTGAACAAAAACTCCCAAATCAAAAACAGTCAATCCTTCAATCAAATAGGGGTACTTCCCAGATCAAGGCAGGAAACTCAAAAGACCGATAACTAATCCCCAAACTTCAAAAGAGACCAAATCAAAAATCAAGATAAGAGCAAACAAGAAAAGAACATAGGCCAAAATCCCCCATGGAGTCACCAATTTGTGATGCAGGAAAGTGTTCCCTTTGTGGACAGAGGCAACCCCTCTAGCCCTAGAGTGGGTCTAGTCACAAACAGGGACAAATCAATAATATCTTTCCTTAAACAATCATGGCTGGAGGCCTACCTCAACCGGTGGTCGATGGAGTTCCGTTGTGCTGCTCCAGCTTCCACTTCCTTCTCCTTAATGAGTGATCAACCTGAAACAATGCAAAGGAAATACAACAAAGCACGTAACAAGAAAACAACAATGATCTATTTACTCACAAAGTCAAGAAGTCATGAGCTATCAAGTAAATTACATACAAGACATAGGAAAGCATCATTGATTTCATTAATAATGAAATAAGAGTAAGCTTACAACCAAAGTCTTGACGTCACAAGCCTTCTTAGAGGGATCCAGCCAACATGTTCCTCAAGCCTTCACTCTTTGAAGATGGATCTCCCAACATACAAGATTCTCTGTCACTCATAAGTTTTACACAAAATTAAGGGCACTTCACCACCTTCCACAAGCTATCAACAATCCCACACTTGTCATACTCACACCAGCTACACTAACAACACTACTCAATCCAAGAATTTACCAACTAGCCAACTATCAAAAAATAGCAATGCATAGCAATGGTGAGAGTTTAAATAGGATAAGGATTCTCCATGAAAGGTGGAAGAGTGAGCTTATACTCAAGGAAGGTAGCACAATTGATGGAACTGCCATGCCAGAGAAAGGAAGGTGATACAAACTATGCCAACAACTAGGTCTGGAGTCATCTGGAAGGCCGACTGTTGGAACAAATTCGCCCAATATGGATCATCGCGGGGGAATAACTGAACTTTAGCGCTGACATCGCCAGTGAGAAATATAGCCAGTCAGATCATTGCTAAAGATAACAAGTGACCTCACACTAGAGCATGAAATCGGACCATTGCGGGAATCAGATGTACTTCTGCGCCGGCAGTGCAGCTGGACTGTTTATGAGTGCCCTTCAGTGTGTATATTAAGTCCACAGTCGCAAGGAGGCAGATAACTTAGCGAAAATGGGTAATTTGGAAACACAAGAGAGCAATTTTTCAATATAAGCATGTTTGACTTGGACACATGACACAGTATAAGGACTGGAGTGAAGGCAGTGACAAATTACTGTGTAACAGGCAGCACCCCCGAAGCTAAAAATAGATGTAAAATTGCCTTGTAAAATGTTGTAATTTCGTAGTCAATCTGGGTCGTTCATTAGGCGAAGATCTCACAGTAGAAGTTATGTTTAATTTAGGGTTTTTTTCCCTAGAAGGCAACCCATCGCTATATATGAGGGAATTGTATTGCGTCTATGTAGATCTGTATTCTAAGTGAGGAAGAGAGAGGAGATTGAGAGCGAAGAGGGAATTATAGTGGATCTGTTGTAGGTTGTATCTCTTCAATTTGCTGGATAATATAAAAGGAAGGACTGGTTGTTTCTCCATGGACGTAGCCCAAACTAGGTGAACCACGTATATCTGTGTCTCTCTTGTTTTATGTGTTTTCTGTGTTTATATTTTTGCAATATTTTATGTGTTCCATTGCTCTATAATATATAATTTTCTAACAACTGGTATCAGAGCCGAAGGTCTATTTGGCTGATAAACTCACAGGAAAGAAGGGTTCCTGGTTCGAGTGGGAGCAATGCCGGAAGATGATAGGTTTAGGGTTGAAAAATTTAACGGCCAAAACTACCAGCTGTGGAATATGTAGATGGAAGATTATCTGTATCAGAGAGATCTGTGCCAACCATTGAGTGGAAAGGAAAAGAAGCCGATGAGTATGACAGACACAAAATGGGATATTCTCGACAGAAAGGCACTTGGAACAATATGGATGTGCATAGTGACATTGGCAGCATTTAATATTTCAAAGGAAACGACAATAGAGGGTTTAATGTCGACATTGGCCAAACTATATGAAAAACCCTCAGCCTAAAATAAGGTATTTCTTATGAAGTGTTTATTTAATATGAAAATGTCAGAAGGTGGATCTGTTGCTGATCAGCTAAATTTATTTAATACAGTTACCAGTCAGTTAAGTTATATAGGGGTAACTTTTGATGATGAAGTTAGGGATCTTTTATTTCTGTGCTCATTGCCTGAAAGTTGGAATGGTTTGGCTATGGCCATTAGTAACTCTGTCTCTAGATCTAGTACTTTAAAGTTTGATGATGTTGTCAGTGGAATCCTTAGTGAGAAAATGCGACGGAAAAACTCTGGTGAGACATCAGGTAATGCTTTGACTGTAGAGACTAGGGGAAGAAAAATGGAAAGAGGAAAGAGCCCTGGATATCACAGTAAGTCAAGAAAAGGCAGATCCAAGTCCAGATCAGGGATAGTGTGTTGGAAATGCGGGAAGAAAGGACACCTGAAGAAAGACTACAAGTCTCGGAAGGGAAAAGAAGGAGACGCGCAACAAGAAAATAATCATGAAGTGAATATAACAGGTGATGTGTTGCAAGATGCTTTGATTATTTCTTTAGAAAATATCATTGATGCTTGGGTAGTAGATTCAGAGGCCTCATTCCATGCCACACCTAATAGGAAACATTTTCATGATTATGTTCAAGGAGATTTTGGACAGGTTCGATTGGGTGATGATAAATCCTGTAAAATAACTGGAATGGGTATAGTTTTCATAAAACAACAGAATGGAAATCAATGGCTATTAAAGGATGTAAGGCATGTTCCATATTTGAAGAAAAATCTGATTTCAACAGGGCAGTTGGGAGGTGAAGTTTGTGTGACTACTTTTACAGATAAAACCTGGAAGGTCACTAAAGGATCCCTGGTAATAGAAAAAGAAGAAAATGTTTATACATTGTATTTATGCAATGGTATTTCTAATTTTGTTAATGCTTTAACCTTTACAGGAGAAGATACGTCATTGTTGCATCATAGGCTCGGGCACATGAGTGAGAAGGGGATGCAAATTCTTCACTCAAGAAATTTGTTGCCAGGTTGAAGCATGTTGATTTAAAATTTTGTGAGAATTGTGTTTATGGAAAACAGAAGAGAGTCATATTCCTCAAAGTTGGGAAAGAAAAGAAGAGCAAAAAATTAGATCTTGTGCATACAAATGTATGGGGACTTGCTCAGGTATCATCTATTGGTGGCTATCGTTATTATGTTACTTTTATTAATGATGCAACCAGAAAAACCTGGATTTATTGTATTCGAAATAAATCTGATGTATTTGATACTTTCAAGAAATGGAAAGCTTTGGTTGAAAATGAGATAGGAAAAAGGTTGAAGTGTCTCAGATCAGACAATGGAGGTGAATATTGAAGCAAAGTGTTTTATAGGTGTTGGGTTGTGTTATATTCTTTCCACAACTAGCCCACGTAGTTAACTAGGGGGTTAGAAGGGGGGAGGAGCCCCCCCTTCGTTGCATCGATTGCGTAGCAGGGGGAGTCACAGGGGGTTTGAGGGGTGCAGGTAACCCGACTCTATGGGGTTCGGGGCAACGCCCTGGAAAATTTTGTTTTTTGGACCCTATATTAGGTTGGGCAGACCTACCTATGGTTTTGTGCATGATTTTTTGCACATGGTTTTGGACGCGATGGTTTTTGGTCCATGGTTTTGGACGCGATGGTTTTTGGTCCATGGTTTTGGACGTGCTGGTTTTTGGTCCATGGTATTGGATGCTTTAGCATGTATAAATATGTATTGTAACAATGAAAGGAACATAATGAAAAATCAAGCTGGTAGTCCCGGTTTTGGGATCCAGGGGAAAATCTCTGTGTATATGTGTTTTATGTGTTATGCTCTCGCATTGTTTATTTTCTATGTTTTAGAATTCGTATGCATGTAATTTCTATATGGGGTAAAAACCTACATTTGGTATCGGAGTTGTTTTGGTTTCAAGGGGACACCTTTGTTGTTGAGGGGTTTCGCTTGGGCTTGTGGTAGACCCTATTCAGTGGGAGATCTGTGATATCGATTCTGGTGGTGTAAGAAGATGGTGAGCAATGGAAAGATAGAGATCGAGAAATTTGATGGTTAGAGTTTGGAGTTGTGGAAACTCGAGATGGAGGATCTGTTGGTGGATAAAGACCAGTGGATCGCGGTAGATCCGGGTACTAAACCAACGGGAGTGTCCAATGAAGAATGGAAGAAGTTAGATTGGAAGCCAAAGAGCACAATATGATTGTGTGTCTTAGATTCAGTATTACTGAATGTATCAGGGGAAGCTACGACTAAGGCTTTGTGGGACAAGTTAGGGACTTTGTACCAATCTAAGTCTCTAGTGAATAAATTGTTCCTACAGAAAAAGTTGTATAACCTGAGGATGAAAGATGGAGACTCAGTGACAGAGCATCTGAATGCATTTAATACTATGGTAAGTCAGTTATTATCTGTTGATATTAAAATTTTAGATGAGGATAAGTGCATTAGTTTGTTGTGTTCTCTACCAGATTCATTGGATAGTTTGGTTATTGCAATAGGTAGCAATGCAATTGCCTTGCAGTTTGATGAAATAGTCTTATCCTTGTTGACGGAGGAGATGAGACGGAAAAATATGGAAAGACAGAATGGTGATGCCTTGTCTGTACAAGGATGGTCCTAGAACAGAAAAAAAAAAAAGTCATCGAGTGGGAGATCTAAATCTCCAGAAAAACTTGTAAAGGTGGTGTGCTAGATATGCGGAAAGGAAGGGCACTACAAAAGGGATTGTAAATCTAAAGCTCTCGAGAAGGGAAAGGGATTTGATGATGCTCCTTTTGCAGAGGTAAAAACCATCTCAGATGAAGCTGGGGATGTGTACTTGGCTTCTTCAAGTACACATGTAGATCACGAGGCATGGTTGATTGACTCAGGTGCATCCTTTCACTTCACTCCCCATAGAGAGTGGTTCTGTGAATATGAGAAATATGATGGTGGTGATTTCTTCTTGGGGGATGACATGAAGGCTAGAACCATTGTTCGCAGAAAAGTAAAGTTGAAGTTGCAAGGTGGAAGGGTTAGAACACTTCCGGGTGTTCTGCATATTCCTGCATTAGCCAGAAATCTGATTTATGTAAGCAAGCTAGATGATGCAGGTGTAAAAACAATGTTCGACAAGGATACCTACAAGATGTTTCTTGGAGCACTGGTATTGATGTGGGGAGTTTAGATTGAAACTCTATACAAGCTGCAAGGTAGCACTTTTGTTGATGGGTGCAACAACTCTGTGGTTCCTAAAAGTGGAGCAGAAAATCTAGTGGTCTCTAGAGAGAAGACCATGTTGTGGCATCGGAGGGTTGGACATATTGGAGAGAAGGGCCTTCAAATACTTCATAGTAAAGGTATGGTAGAAGTTATGAGTAATAGCTCTTTGGATTTTGATTTCTGTGAAAATTATGTATATGGGTAGCAAAATCGGGTGAGTTTCCCCTCTGGTGTTAAGAGGACAAAACATATATTAGAACTTGTGTATAGTGATGTGTTTGGACCTATGAAGGTTCCATCACTGGGTATGTCTGTGTACGATATCATTTATAGATGACTTCTCAAGGAATACATGGATATATTTCCTTAAGAAGAAATCTAAAGTCTTTGACAGGTTTAAAGAATTTAAGGCTCTGGTAGAAAACCAGACAGAGAAGAAGATAAAGGTGTTAAGGACAGATAACGATGGAGAGTTTTTCAGTAAGGAATTTGAACAATTCTGTAAGAAGTGTGGTATAGCACGGAAGAATAATACTCCATATACACCTCAGCAAAATGGAGTTGCAGAAAGAATGAACAAGACATTGATGGAAAGGGCAAGAAGCATGCTCAGTGATGCTGGGTTAGGACAGGAATTTTGGGCAGAGGCGGTGGAGACAACATGTTACCTGGTCAACAGATCACCTTCATCAATGTTGGAGGATAAGACTCCACACGAGGTAGGGACTGGTAAGAAACCCTCTCTTTCACATCTGAGGGTATTTGGATGTGATGCATATGTACATGTTCCAAAGGAGAAAAGAGCCTAGTTGGATAGTAAATCTGAAAAGTGCATCTTTATTAGGTATAATGATGGTTTAAAGGGTTATAATCTTTGGAACCCAGTAACAAGGAATATTGTGTACAACCGAGATGTGGTGTTTAGAGAGGTGAAAGATGCTATTAAACATGAAGTCCAACCAAAGGAACCTAAGAAGATAGAGTTTGCACTAAAGGAGGAAGAATCAGACTCTACAACAGAGGAGGAATCAGAAGATGAAGAGCCACGAACTACATGTGTGAGAAGATCAGTTCGAGAAAGAAGGCAACCATAAAGGTATAGTCCATCTGCTTTTTGTTCAAATTTTGATTTATTTATTACTGATGATGATCCCAAAATTGTGAAGAAAGTAGTAGATTCAGAGGATGGAAAACTCTGGAAAGAGGCCATGGTTTATGAAATGGAATCTTTGCACAAAAATGAGGCTTGGGATTTGGTGGAGTTGTTGGCTGGAAGGAAACCCATTGGTAGCAAATGGGTGTTCAAGAAGAAGAAGATAAATGCAGAAGGAAAGGTGGAGAAATACAAAGCTCGATTGGTAGCAAAAGGTTATTCCCAGGTGCCGGGAATTGATTTTGGTGATATTTTTTCTCCTGTTGCCAAGGTAACTTCTATTAGATTACTTTTATCTGTTGCTGATGCTTTTGATTTTGAGGTAGAATAGATGGATGTGAAGACAACATTTCTTCACGGGGATTTGGAAGAGGAGAGCTACATGAAGCAACCTGAGGTTTTGCGGTGAATGGTAATAAAGAACTGGTACGCAAGTTAAAGAAGTCTCTATATGGGTTAAAATAGTCACCAAGGATGTGGTATCAGAAATTTGATACATTTATACGGGGACTTGGATTCAACAGAAGCAAAGCAGATCACTATGTGTATTTTAAATTAGTTGGTGACCATGTTATTTATCCAGTCTTGTATGTGGATGATATGTTTCTGGTTGGAAATGATAAGGAAATTATCCAGGATTTGAAGACCCATTTGTCCTCCAAATTCGACATGAAATATATTGGTACTACAAACTATATTTTGGGCATGGAAATTAAAAGAGATCGGAAAAAGAGGAAGCTCTGGTTAAACTAGAGGAAGTATGTCGAGACAATATTGTAGAGGTTTATATGCAGGATAGTAAACCGGTGAAGGTTCCTATTCCTGTAGGTGTAAAGTTATCTGTTGAACAATGGACCAAGACACAAGAAGAGGAATAGGACATGTCCCGTGTTCCATATGCAAGTGTAGTCGGTAGCTTGATGTATGCGATGGTCTGTACTAGACTAGACATTGCACATGTAGTGGGATTATTGAGCATGTTTATGTCAAAACCAAGAAAGGAGCAGTGGACATCAGTGAAGCGGGTTTTCAGGTTTTTGCGAGACATTAGTGATTATGGTTTGTGCTACTAAGGAAGATTAGGATTGGACAAAGTGTTGGATATTCGTGGCTTTATTGATGTAGACTGGGCTGGAGATATGGATCAGAGAAGATATATAAGTGGGTATGTGTTTAACCTATTTGGAGGTGCAGTCAGTTGGATGAGTAAGAAACAATCTGTAGTGGCACTATCAACTACAGAGGCATAATACATGGCATCTACTCATGCAAGCAAGGAACCAGTTTGATTGCAGAGATTGTATTCAAGTATGGGGTTAGTATAGGGAGCTATAAGGATAAACTATGACAGCCAAAGTGCAATTTTCTTAGCAAAGAACCCTGCATATCATTCAAAGACAAAGCAAATTGATGTTCAGTATCACATTGTGAGGGATATGATAGAAGACAAAAAGGTGTTGCTGGTAAAGGTGGACACTTTGAAGAATATTGCAGATGCATTGACAAAATTTGTGAGCTCTGAGAAGTTCTCTTGGTGTAGAGAAACAATGGGCATTGCAGGTTTGGATAAATGACTAAGCTCTCTTTTGGTCCCCTGTGGAAAGAAAACAACAAGTGGGAGAATGTTGGGTTGTGTTATGTTCTTTGCACGACTAGCCCATGTAGTTAACTGGGGGGTTAGAAGTGGGGCGGAGCCCCCCCTTCATTGCGTCGATTGCATAGTGGGGGGAGTCACAAGGGGTTTGAGGGGTGCAGGTAACCCCACTCTATGTGGTCTAGGGCAGCACCCAGAAAATTTTGTTTTTGGACCCTATATTAGGTTGGGCAGACCTACCTATGGTTTTGTGCATGATTTTTCGCACATGGTTTTGGACGCGATGGTTTTCTGTCCATGGTTTTGGATGCAATAGTTTTCGGTCCATGGTATTGGATGTTTCGGCATGTATAAATATGTATTGTAACATTGAAAGGAACATAATGAAAAATCAAGTTGGTAGTCTCGATTTTTGGATCTAGGGGCAAATCTGTGTATATGTGTATTATGTGTTATTCTCTCGCATTGTTTATTTTTTGTGTTTTAGAATTTGTATGCAGGTAATTTCTATACGGGGTTAAAACCTACAATAGGAATTGTTCTGAGAATGGAATTCACAGAGAGAAGACAGTTCCAGGAACACCACAAGAAAATGGTGTCTCAGAAAGGATGAATAGGACAATCATGGAGTGTGCAAGGTGCATGAAATTGCATGCAGGATTGCCTTTACAATTTTGGGCAAATGTTGTAGATATTGTTGTTTATCTAATAAATAGAGGGCCTTCAAGTTCCTTGGATGGTGGCATTCCAGAGGAGGCATGGATAGGTAAAAAGGTAAACTACTCTTTTTTAAAGACATTTGGTTGTGAAGCCTTTGTCCACATTAATAAAGAAAATAGAATAAAGCCTGAGGCAAAATCAAAGATATGTACCTTTATTGGATATGGTGTTAATGATTTTGGTTATCGCTTTTATGATTATGGAAAACACAAAATCATTAGGAGTAGAGATGTCATATTCAATGAAAATGTTTTGTATAAGGATCAACTGCAGGAAAAGAAACAAGAAAAAGAAAACAGAGAATACACAGTGCTTGACAAGATCACAAAAAAAGTGATGGTACCTGAAAATCATAATGATCAACATCCAGAACAACAACCAAAACAACAACAAGCACCTCAAACACCTGAAAGTGGTGTTAGAAGATCTACCAGGATAAGTAGACCCCCTGAACGATACTCTCCTTCATTATATTATGTATTTTTGACTGATTCTCGTGAACCAGAATGTTATGAAGAAGAAGTACAGTAAAAACCAAGAAGAAGTGGGAGCAAGCCATGAAAGAAGAGATGAAATCCTTAGCACATAACTAGACTTGGGACTTATTTAGGTTGCCTGCAGGTAAAACAACATTGTAGAATAAATGGGTTTACAAGTTGAAGGAAGAAGATGGAGGTAGAAAAAGGTATAAAGCTAGACTTTTGGTGAAAGGGTTTGCATAGAAAAAGGGTATAGACTTTGATGATATATTTTATCCTTTTTTTAAAATGAATTCAATAAAAAATATTTGAAGTCTAGTAGCAGTTGAAGATTTGCATCTTGAGCAGTTAGATGTAAAGACAACCTTTCTCCATGGGGATTTGGAGGAAGAGATATATATGCAATAGCCAAAAGGATATGAGGTAAAAGGGAAGGAGAAACTAGTGTGCATGTTGAAGAAGAGCTTGTATGGCTTAAAACAGGCTCCAAGGCAATGGTATCTAAAATTTGATAGGTTTATGTCTGAACAAGGTTATACTAGATGTCACTTTAATCATTGTGTTTATCCCAAGAGGCAAAATGATGACGACTATATTATATTGTTATTGTATGTAGATGACATGCTTATTGCAGGTTCTAACATGCAGGAAATAAATGTGCTCAAAATAAAATTGGTGAACTCATTTGCAATGAAGGATTTGGGTGCTGCAAAACAAATCCTTGGTATGAGAATAACTAGAGATAGGAAGAATCCCAAATTAACATTGTCTCAAAGTGAGTACATAGAAAAGGTGTTGAAAAGGTTTAATATGCAGAATTCAAAACCAGTTAGTATACCTTTTTCTAGCCATTTCAAATTAAGTAAGGAGGAGTGTACCAAGACTCAGGAAGAAATGGTTCATATGACTAAAGTTCCATATGCATCAACAATTGGAAGCTTAATGTATGCAATGGTCTACACAAGACCTGATATTGCACATGCAGTGGGAGTTGTAAGTAGGTACATGAACAATCCAGGAAAAGAACACTGCATGGCGGTGAAGTGGCTTCTTAGGTATTTGAGGGGTACCACAAATCAAGAATTATGCTTTGCTGGTTCAAACATTGCTCTATAGGGATATGTTGATGCAGATATGGCAGGTGATAGAGATAACAGGAGGAGCACAACAGGGTATGTGTTTACTGTAGGTGGAACAACTGTCAGTTGGGTCTCAAAACTGTAAAGTGTTGTTGCACTCTCAACAACGGAAGCAGAGTATGTTTCTGCTACAGAGGCTAGTAAAGAAATGATTTGGTTACAAAGGTTTCTAGATGATTTGGGTAAGAAGCAGGAGTTTGGTAGGTTATACAGTGATAGCTAGAGTGCCATAAATCTTGCAAAGAACTTTGCATTTCATTCCAAGACTAAACATATACAGCTCAAGTACCATTTCATACAGTGAGCATTGGAAGATGGACAGTTGAAGCTAGAAAAGATACACATTAGCTAGAATCTTGTAGATATGTTGACAAAAGTTGTAACTAGGGGGAAACTGTGAATCTGCTCAGTTTCAATTGGTCTTCAACTATGATGAAGAAGATGAGAAACAACCAGGTCTAGAGTGGAGTTATTGTCTAGTAAATGAAGCAACGGTGGAGTTGCTATAATTAGTCTCCAAGTGGGAGATTGTTGAGTGTGAAGCTTGATTATCTTCTGTATTCAAAGGTATCGTTGTATTGGACCCTAGTTCGTAATGGGGTAGAAACGCCGCCTGTAAAATATTCGTTGTGGGGGGCTCCAGGGGGGGTGGTTGCGACCTTTGGGAGAATAGATGTAAATTTGCCTTGTAAAATGTTGTAATTTTGTAGTCAATTTGGGCCATTCATTAGGCGAATATCTGACGGTAGAAGTTATGTTTAATATAGGATTTTTTTCCCTAGAAGGCAACCCCTCGCTATATATGAGGGAATTGTATTGCGTCTATGTAGATCTGTATTCTGAGTGAGGAAGAGAGAGGAGATTGAGAGTGAAGAGGGAATTATAGCGGATCTATTGTAGGTTGTATCTCTTCACTTTTCTGGATAATATAAAAGGAAGGACTAGCTATTTCTCCGCGGATGTAGCCCAAACTGGGTGAACCACATATATTTGTGTCTCTCTCGTATTATGCATTTTCTGTGTTTATATTTCTGCAATATTTTATGTGTTCCATTGCTCTATAATATATAATTTTCTAATAGTTTCAGCATATGCAACTTCAGTTTCTTCTAAAATGGAAAGTCCATGCCTAGTTATTCTTGATAGCACTAACTACTTCCAGTGGCTATCCTACATGGTGGATTTACTTAGAATTAAAGTTCTTTATAGAATAGCCTCAAGCCAAGAGACTAAACCTCAAGATGAAGATAAGCAAGCCAAATGGAAAAAAAAGCAAGATCAAGCACATGGGTTGATAGGGATGTCTATTTCTTCAGGCCTTAGATTCCATATCGCAGAAATTAATACCCTTTATGAAGCAATGAAAAAGCTCAATAATTTTTTTGGAATTAAAAATGAAATTAGAGCCCATCAACTTGAAAATGAGTTGTTTACGCTGGACCCCAATAATTTTTCTTCCATTGAAGTTTTTTTGGTCAAGTTCAAGACCCTTAGACATCTCTTGGAAGGTGTTAAAGTTAAGAAAGAATATGGTAGCCTTATCTATTCAATTCTTACTAAGTTAGGACCATCCTACTCCGTGTTTGTTTCCACCTTCCATTCTACTTGAGAATCCTTTATTTCTCAAGGAAAAGACTACAAGTCCCCCTCTATTTATGCCTTTTGTGATTCTTTAATAAGAGAACAAGAAAAAATCTTACATATTGGTCTTCTTAATACTGGAAACTCTTCTAAGAAAGCCTTAGCAACCCAAAAAAAATCAAGTTCAAAGAATCCTAAGAAGCAACATACTAAAAAGAATGGTCTTAAACCAAACAAGGGTCCTAATCCATTTCAGTCTCAACATGAAAAATCAACTCAAAAAAATGATAAGAAAACTAAAAACAAAGGGAAGAAGACTGATAGACATTGCAACTTTTATAATCATGATGGCCACTTAGAATCCAAATGCTTTAAGAAGATGGAAGCCTTGGAATTAGCAATAAAGAAGCATAACATCCATTTGGAGCACTCTTCAACTTCAACTTCATCTTCAGGAATAACACTTTCTACATGTGGTTGTCAAGCATCTTGGTCTGGTTATGCACTAAATGTATCTTCTTCTTCTCATTCTCATGAATGGCTCATTGATTCTGGAGCTTATTATCACATGTACAAAACCAAAGCCATGTTTTCTTCTTTAAATGATTGTAACACCAAAAATATATATGTTGGTGATGATAGATCTCTTAGTGTTGTAGGGACTGGAACTATTCATCTAGACAATGGTCAATTTAATGATGTATTATGTGTTCCTACCTTATCCTGCAACCTTCTATCTATATATCAGATAACTCATTCGGGTGAAGGTAAAACCATTGAACTTTCACCTCATGATGTTGTAATTAAGGACCTAAGAGATCCTAAAGAGATTTTAGTTACTAGCATTGCTGATGATTCTACAAGGTTGTATATGTTTAACAACTTTGGGTCATCAACTTTTCCCTTGGTGTTTGTTTCTCATAATGATGAAGTGAGAAAACTTTGGCATGGGCGATTTGGTCACTTAAACTATCGCTCCCTTCAAAATCTATGTAAATAAAATATTGTGGCAGGTCTTCCTATGGTATCTTGCAGAGATGGTGTTTGTTCTGGATGTGTACTTGGAAAACATCATCGAGATAGTTTTGAAAAACGTGCCTCTTGGCATGTCTCAACCCCTTTACAACTTGTGCATAGTGATTTATGTGGCCCACTTCAAGTTGTTTCATTCTTTGGCTACAAATATTTCTTAACTTTCATTGATGATTTCTCCATATGCACTTGGGTATACTTCTTAAAACCCAAGAGTGAAGTCTTTAACATGTTCTTGGCCTTTAAGGACTTTGTTGAGAAATAATTTGGATATCAAATTCTTAAACTAATATCTGATAATGATGGAGAATATGTTAACAACAAATTCATCAAATTTTACACTGAGCATGGAATTCAATTGCAACATACTGTTTCATAAACTCCACAACAGAATAGTGTAGCTGAAAGGAAGAATCACACCTTAAAGGAAATGGATAAATATATGCTTCAACCTAAAGGACTTAGTCTTAATTTTTGGGCAGAAGAAATTAACAGTTCAAATTACATAGTAAATTTCACTCCTACTAAGGTTTTAAAGAATATCACTCCAGAAGAAGCATGGAGCTCAATTAAACCAAATGTAAGTCACTTTCATGTTTTTCAAAGTGAAGCATAAGTCCATACTCCAGCTGAGAAACATAAAGACTTAGAACCTAAGAGTGAAAATGTATTTTTGTTGGATATTCTGAAGATGTCAAAGGATATATACTTCTTCAACCTAAATACAAAAATGTTATCATTAGAAGAGATGTAAGTTTGCTGAAAATATATCAGCCTACAAGCCTAGTTCGGCAGATGTGCCACCTCTCTCTATCCCTCCTACTTCTAGAAATATTCCTTTTTCAGATGATGACAACAAGGATGACAATCCTCCCCCAACTTCTTAGGATCCTTCTTCAGATCCTTAGCTTCCAAAATGGGCCCGCGCTACTCAGGATGCAATAAGTGCTCTTGCAGGTGATGCTACAGATCAACGTCGTACACGTTCTCATTTTGATAGGGCCTCTTCTTTACTGGCTCAAGCTTCAGAAAATTATGATCCTAACACCTTTGCAGAAGTTTTAGGCCATCTAGATTGGGACGCAACTATGAATGAAGAATATCATTCATTATTGGAAAATGATACATGGGACCTTGTTCCTTTTCCAAAGGGACGAAAACTTGTTAGATGCAAATGGGTTTACAGAACCAAGTTTGGATCAAATGGAAAAGTTGATAAACATAAATCTCATCTTGCTTCTAAGGATTTTTCCCAAGTTGAAGGCACTGACTATACTAAAACCTTCTCCCCTATTGCCAAAATGAACTCTATCCACCTTGTTCTTTCCCTTTTTGCCTCTTTTAAATGGGAAGTCCATCAGATGGATGTTACATCTACCTTCTTGGATGGGGACTTACATGAAGAAATATACATGGAACAAACTCCTGGCTTTATACAAACAGACTCCAGCCTTTTATGGCAGCTTAAGAAATCTCTTTATGGTCTCAAGCAAGCCCCTCGAGCTTGGTATGCCAAAATGGATAGCTTTCTTTTAGATACTGGCTTTTCTAGGTGTCCTTTTAACAAAATTGTCTACACCAAGAAAGTGGGTAAGTCTCTTATCATTCTTGTTCTTTATGTTGATGATCTTATCCTTACTGGTAGTGATCCCAACCTTATAAACTATGTGAAGTCCAGCCTTAAAAAGCATCTTGAAATGACAGACTTAGGACACTTGTATTATTTTCTTGGTCTTCAAGTCTTGCAATCCAAAGAAGTTATTTCCCTTTCCTAGTCCAAGTATTCCTATGATCTTTTACGCCAATTTCACATGGAATATTGTAAGCCAAACCCTTCTCCCTTTTAGTCTAGAGCCAAAATTTCAGTCACTTGTAATTCCCCTGAAGTTGATGCTACCTTATATCGTCAGCTTGTTGGAAAACTTTTGTTTCTGACCCATACATGTCTTGACCTTTTCTTTTTTGTCAGCCTTGTTACTCGGTTTATGAAAATCCCACATGGAATACATTAGAAAGAAGCTAAAATAATACTTCATTATGTTCGAGGTATAGTTCAGTTTCGGATTCGTTATAGTGCAGAAACATCTCCTCTATTGGTTGGTTTCACTGATTCTAATTGGGTTGGTGACCATGATGATAAAAAGTCTACTGCAGGTTATGTCTTCACTCTTGGTTATGGACCTATTACATGGGCTTGCAAGAAACAAAGTTCCATTTCTCTTTCTTCAGTAGAAGCAGAGTATCGTGGTGACGTTGAAGCTAGTAAGGAATCCCTATGGCTTCGTCAGATTTTGTCAGAGTTTGGTTTTCAGCAGTAGTATCCGATTACACTTTGGTGTGATAATAAAAGTGCCATTCAACTATGCAAAGATCTAGTCCAATGTCAACACAGAAAGCACATTGAAATACACATGCATTTCATCAGAAAGCTCATTCATGACCATGTTCTTGAACTGCAATATTGTTCAACCGAGGATCTAGTTGAAATACATCTTTACAAATGCTCTCACAGAGGCGAAGTTTACTAAAATTTAATTTATGGTTGGAGTTCAAGAAGTTGTCACTAAGGGGGGATAGGCTCTAATGCCTCCATCCTTCTCCTATTGTGTCATCTTTGTACATCCTTCAATCCTATCCCAAGTTGTTCTTAAGGGGAGATGTTAGGATATTCCGACACAAGAAATAATTAAGTATAACTTGGTCTAGTGTATGGTTAGGTAAAGTGTGTTTCTTTAATATGTACTTTTTGCAACTTACAATACGACTGTCCCAATATGTTTTAGACATGAAGTGATTTGACGGTTCATTCTCTCCTCGATATTATCGACACTTGATTCGTGGCTTAACACCTGATTGGTCTAGGTTCTCTATTTAAAGGGCATGGAGGGTCATTTGTTAGGTGACCATTAAAGAGAGAAGCTTATGTAAATTTTCTTTCTTTTACATTAATAAATTGCCTGAAGTGGTCGTGTTGGCTCAAGCAGTTGATTGTTTCCATCTTTGAGGGTTTTATCCATGTCAAGAATACTGGTGTACTGATCCATGTTGTGTTTGTGAGAGATGTCCTTTCGTTTCTATCTAAGGAACTTACCCTGCAAATTCCTACATAGTTTCATGAAATGTCCCCCTCAATCCAATACGTTTCTCAACATATTTAAGAGTATCTTTGAGCCACAAACACATTTTTCTTGAAGTAGAGGGATCACTAGGAGGTGGATCAATGGGATCCATCGAATCTTCCACATTGGGAATCGGTTCACCAGATGGAGTTTCATCCTACTTTCATGCATCAACATCATCATTGTCCTTCCTCGGGATAGGAATATATCAGATCTTTCTAAGAGAATAATATTCATCAAAAGTGATATCCTGAATTAATTCCACTTCCCTTTGACCAGGCACATATACTCTATATTTCTTCAAAGTTTAAGTGTAGCCCATAAACGTTCCTTCCTTCCTTGAAGCATCTAGTTTGTTTCTTTTCTCTTTCGACACATGAAAATATATGGGACAACCAAAAATTCTAAAATGATAAACATCAAGTTTCTTACCGGTGAATACTTCTTTGGGTGTCTTGAAGTCCAGAGCTTGATGTGGGCATCTGTTTTGAACATACACAGCGGTGTTGGCAACTTCTCCCTATAAGAACTTCAGTAGACATTGGTCATGAAGCATGGCATAGGTGGCTTCTATGATAGTGTTATAGACATTTTTGGGCACTGCAACCCCAAGCATAAAATGTCCATAAACCAAGGGCCCCTAGGTCCCTAAAGGTGTTGTTCCAACCCCTAAAAGAACAAGGTCAACTGATTACCGCATCTCCCAGAAGTTCTCCATGAAAAACTACTCATAACTGGTCAAAACTGGACCATTTCACCTGCTCCATAGGCAAAGTGCATTGCATCCCACCTAAATACACACAGTAGGTGCGTTGCATTTCAAAAATCCCTTCTATGGGGTGCGATGGGTGAGAAGGGACAAATGGCAGGGTCAATCCGCAAGGTGGAGAAGCATGGAATCTTCCAGAAACTTCTCCTGTGACACTTGCCTATCTGAATTCGACCAGGGATGAGTAAGAGATCATCAATATCCAAGTGGAATCAAGAACTATCAGAGGGAAGACACTAATCAAATCACAAGCTGACTCATCTCCCTTGCAGACATCTATATATGGATCCCTCATCCCAGAGATCCAGAGGCTGGAACTTTGCATCTTGTAAGGAATTTCTGTTGGTTTCTTGAGGCAACATCATAGTGCTGGGTGATCTAAGATTTTCATGAGGTGAAGAAGGGCTTACTTGCTGAGAGGATGATGTTGGGTCAGAACAATTGGTTGTAATTCTCTTGGCTCTTTCTTGATTATCAATAAAACTATTCTAGTTTTCCTCCATACACTTGTGTGATTGATGTTTTATGCATTTGTATGGTTAATATACATCTGATCCTATATTGCTTATGATAATAGATCCATGTTCTCGTATAGTGTTATGCTGCTTTGATTCTACAGGTACTCTGTGAAGCTGGGTATACAAGAAAGAAAGTAGCAAAGGACTATCAGAAGAGAGAGGAATCGAGCAAGGAACCAAGCGCAAGACAGAGGTTGGTCTCCTCTATTCTTCTCTCATCTATCTTTCATAAAGGAAAACGAAAGTAGTTTTAAGTTTGTTTGTTTCTAAGGTAGCTACCAGCCTTAGTGGGATTAGCAGCTCTGCATAGACACTATTCCCGGTAACAAAATGGCGACTCCACTGGGGAGCGAGTAGATTGTTTGTTCATCTACATTTTTTTACTTTATAAACTTACAGACAGAGCCTGAAGTCAAGCTAGCTAGCCTTCGAACTGCATTTGCTATGCAAGTGCAAAGTAGATCAACGCTGCTTCAGTCAATCTCCAGGTTTTGTTTATGAATTAAACAATTGATTTACAAGCTTTCTAATTGCCCTCGTGGTGGCTCTAGTAACCTCCTTAGATCTACCCTGTGATTGATTTACTGATTACCAGTTGCTTGGCCTAAATCCCTGAATTGAACTGCAAACTGTGACTCGGAATTCAATCAAAGTCTCGTCCCTGATCCAATGCACTGTCTGTTCTGTGAACTTCAAATTCAGCGCACTTCCCGAGTGTAGTAGGTGCGCTGCATTTCAGTTTCACTGTGTTACAGGTGCGCTGATCAGACAAGGCATTGTTCCTAAATTTTGGTTTCTGTGTTCACTCTTTTCAGATCTATTCAAGAGTTTTGCTGCCTGTAGTTAGTACACCTCTGTTTGAAACCCCTTTCCCTGCTTTTATTCCGCCTCCATTGTGCAAAGAACTGTAAATGTTTTTATGTATTTTTTGAGTCATTTTCAGTTCTCCTTTACAAATAAGTAACGTAATTGTACTGTCGTTTCTTGATTTGAAAGTGTCGCAAGTGTCGTTTTCAGTCATAGAAGAGAGTCTGATTACTCTTGATAGTCAATTACCCTATTACTATTGTATTTGATCTGAATTAATAGTTTTTCTAGTGTCGAAAGCAAGTTTTCAATTCCAAATCGCAAAGTGTTGTCATTGTCCTCATTTTGTTTTGAAAAGAAACTTGTTAGTAATTTTCGCTTTGAAAAATAATTCAGATTTGCGCATTAGCTTTCTTTTTACCATTTACACATTAAGAAGGATGAAAACAAATACATGCATGTGCATTTGCATTTAGACTGTTTGTTGGTTTGATTTAGGACAGTGCATATAGTATGTGCTCTTTGCTCTTTGTTGAAAGAACGCCATCTCTCTTTCCTTAGTAGCTAGGATTTTCATTTGCAAAAAGAAGATTAAACGACTGTTTATCATCTTAGATTGCATTTTACGAATTGTACATCTACATCACGCCGTGAACCTGAAAGGAAAATTTCTTAAGCAAGATCAACTATAAAATAAATTTAATGAATCTAAAAACGCTTTGGAACATAATGCACAACATCTAGAAGTCTAGACTAGAGACGTATTCCGGCGTCGTAAAACCTAGTAACTGTTGTTTTCACTGTTGGTTGGGTGATTCCTCCACTTTGAGACGATAAGTGCCAGTATGGAATTGTGCTCCCACGTACCATCGAGTATATTTTGGGAGAACACAATAGGCTTAATCCTTTATCCATAGGAAGCTGTGTCTACCGCCCTATTGCTCGCAATGCACTGAACACAGCATTCGGGAAGATTAACTGCCATACCTTAAAAAGTATTCTGCAGTTTTGCGATTGGTTTGGTAATCCCTCTGTCTAGATTTCTAGAGTAGTCCCTTTCGTTCCTTTTCAGACTCCTTAATGGAAAAGGTCCATCTGAGCACTTGTCACTTCAGGCTCATTAAAAATCGAAGGCGACTGGAGTCATCTTTTGTTTTTTCTCGACTCTTAAAAATTGAAAAAACAAGTTGTGTCAAAGCGTCTAAAATTCACCTAATTCAGAAATATACTTCCCCTTGATTTTTAGTTGATCGAGTAATCCACAATCATCGAAGAAAGTTAATTGAAACCCCGTCGTTCGCGAAGGCTTACGAGTCAACCGTCTTTGTCTCCGGAATCAAAACTGTTACGGACAAAGCGAACTCGTTTAACCAGTTCCAAATCCCCTGGTAAAGTTAGAAAAAGTGTTCCAGCACCATCAGAGACTCCGGTTACTCCAAACATTTCTGGTATCCCTGCCTTTACAGAAGAAGTTCAGCAGCCACCGAAGGACAGTAGCACTAATCCTAGTGTGAGAGTAAACACTTGTGTTACTGAACCAGTTCCATCTACAACTGATTAGGAGGGTGTTACTCCCCAAACATCTGTCGCTGCAGATTCCATACCTTCTTCGGCACCAGAAATATTCTACGGACCAGATAGTCTACCTCTTCCACCTGGTCTAATTTCTATAGAAGAGATTGTGGAGGATCCTCCATCCAGTACTCCATCACAATTTGGAGTCGACAACACTCTGTGTCCTTCCTCATCATAAATTAGTTTACTTCCATCAGAAGCTCCTGTAGAATCGCTAGGCAATCTTTTGGATAGACTAGAAATGTCTGAACAACCGTCAACATATAGGACTGTGTCGTCCAACACAACGACGACAGAACTTCCTGTTGTCACTCCAACAATGTTCGCCAGTATACCATTTGTCCCAACTAGTTCTCAATCGCTAGACGAGGCCCACTCAAGGGCTATTTCGATAGTATGGTCTGTTCCTGTTTGTTCATCCGGAATAGTATCTAGAAACTCTTCTGTTGAGTCTCAGCAAATTGATCCTTTAGGGTGTCAATTTGGGTAGTCCGGTCCTCAAGGTCAAACCATACCTTTAAATACCAGATTACTGCCGTATGGGGGGCAGTATACCCTTTCATTGTCTCCTCCGAGAGGACAACCATATGAGAGTTCACAACAAAATTCAGGTTATGATGGAATTACATCGAGCGGTTGGGTACCGATACTACCTCAACAACCAAGAGTTGTATATTCGATGCAACAATGCTTACCTATGTCAAATATACCGACTACGCCAGCTATTGTGACGGTGTCACAAGTACAAGCGCTGCCTGTTGTATGCCAACCTCAGGTTTCTCAGGTGGTAATGCAACAACCTCTTGTCCCTGCGACTCAGCCACAATCGCCAACTAGTGGAATGACACAGGCCCAAACGGGTACAATTACCCCTCATCTTGGTCAAACAGTCAGTATTGGACAACAGCACATGGCTTCGCAACCATGGCTGGTGCAATACCAACAACCGTAATTCCAACAGGTATACCAAGGATCTGAGCAACAAATCTTTGCAAATAGTGGGCAACCGTATATTCAAAACGGTCAAAATCAATCATTCTACAATGGTTATACCCATCAACCTTACCAAAGTTACCAACATCAAATGCATTATGCTGGTATGGAGAGACCAACTGCTCAGGCGATTCCATCTTATCCTGGGTATGCTTCGCCTAACCTGAATCAACAGTTACCCTTCGTGGCAACTTTAGAGTTACCGGATCTAAATCGGTTAACAAACGATCCAATCGCCTATGCCCCTTGGTGGCCAGTGATTTCACATAAACTTCCATCAGATATTCATAAATTTAATGGAAATCCAGGTGAGGATCCGTCGAATCATGTGATGACCTTTCATCTGTGGTGTTCATCAAACACCCTAAACGATGATTCGATTAGGCTTTTCCTTTTTCAGAGGACGTTAACTGGTCCGGCAGCAAAATGGTATATCGAATTACCCAGAGCTTCGTTTGACAACTTCAGTGCCCTATCCACAACCTTTTTAACCCATTTTCAGTTACCGATAAGGTACGAAACAGGAATAGAACTTCTTACCAATTTCAAGCAAACAACGACCACTCACATATCCGATCATATTCATGAGTGGCGACGTCATCGTAGAATGGTAAAAAAGTACGTTCTTGATCAGCTTTTAGCTGAATGGTTTATTAATTCTTTGTTACCTTCCATTACAGAAGATGTGGCAAAAGGAGGAGTCGTCACCGAAGAGCAAGTTATTGCTCGTGCGCAATATTTAGACTTGATTTATAGTCAGTCTGGCACGCTTTACGATAAAATCCCTGACGCTTCTAGACCAGAATTTTCGGTTCCCCCTCCTCCTAAATCGAAAAATGACTCTCATGCCGGCGATGGTGTGATTGGCACGATAGACACGAAATCGACAAAGGCTACATCTAAGAAGGCCCGTAAGATTTCCAGTCAAAATGCGAAGGAAGAACTTCTCGCCTCAGAAGTAAATGCCATCTCAATTGATAAAGGCAAAGAAACCAAGCAACCAGGAGGCAAGAAGAAAAACAAAGGGAAGAAGAAGAAACAGGTGGAATCATCACCTAAAAAATCTTTTGCAAACCCTCCTGGAGATAGGAAACCAAGAAATCCATGCATAATATGTGATGAGGATCATTGGACAAAAGACTGTCTGTTTAAAGCTGAGCTTAAAAAATTCTATAAGAATTCAAAACCTTAGCAGTATTAACTGATCCGTATCCGAATCCAGGAACAAATCTGGTTGACAGTGGAAATTCTTCCCCGTCTCAAGTGCTGATGTTGTCAGTTTCGAAACAGAAGAATGATGCTTTGATATCGACAAGGAATAAAGATTATGGGAATCCACAACTATCGAACAACAAGGATAAAGATCAACCTAGTAGTTCGACAACAACTTTGACAGAAGTTGTGCCACCCATCATTCCTGAACTGACAATAAAACTTCCAAAGGGAGTAGTACAAAAGTCAACATTTAATCCTCGTGCCAGAGCGGCACAACATTATAATATAGTGGAAGATCTGGCCCAATCGCCATCCGCTATGTCGACACTTGAGGTACTGCAAAATTGCCCATCCCAAAAGCAGGCTTTATTATCAGCTATCGGTGGGATAGACCCAAAGGATTCTAATCTTGTGTCCTTTAATCATAAAGGATACGATCCTCAGTTACCATCTCAACTAGCTTTCCTCATTCAAGTGAAAGCCATCAACAAAACTGTTCATCGAACAATTATTGATGAGGGGGCATCTACATGTATTATGTCGATGAGTTGCTGGAAAAATTTAGGATCTCCAACCTTGTCGAGGTCTTCAACAACATTAAAAGCATTTGACGGACGAACATATACCCCATATGGTATTCTAAGTAACTTGCAAGTTGAACTAGGAGGGAAAACAATGGAAATAGATGTCGAAGTAATCGACGGAAACCTCGATTACAACATCCTACTGGGAAGACCATGGATATATGCTATGGCTGCGGTTGTGCCGACCTACTTTAGAAAGATTTCATTTCCCTTTCAAGGAGGGATTACAATCGTTGATCAACAAACTTTCCTCCCCAATGGTTCCCAAGTTACGGGAAGCATTCCGATGATCCATGGAAGCCCCCATTCGCTTCAAAATATCGGAGTAGGCCTACTAAAAGACCCTATATTAATGGGAACTTTTGCCCTTCCACCTCCAACCAATCTGACGGAAGTAGCATCGGTAGGAACCTGCAATATGATATCTTTGATTGAAAAGATCTCAGGAAACGATATAAACATGGATCATACGCAGGTATTGCCTCCAAGCCCAATAGAAATATTGTAGCAATCAATGTTTCTAGCATGGGAGGCAAACCCAAATCAATGCTCATCAAGCGTTTGGATAGATAAGTCTAACGAATATGGCACCCCTTCAGATCCTTGGTCGCAAGTGCATTACACTGACGAAGGAATTTTTCAATCAATGGTAATTGAAGGGGCACCATGGGAAGATTACCACCATCGTTCCCATCTTCCGACTTGTAAAGAAGATACTCTTGATGACTTTCATCATTCGTCAGTTTTTGATTTCCTATCAAATACTGTAAACACGGTGGATTCCGAGCGGAACTTGTCCAACATTGAAGAGACTATCGCCATAAATATCTCGACCAAAACAGATGTTGTAGAGAATATTTATGTTGGCAAATGTTGTTCTCCTTCAGAACTGGAAATATATAACGCTCTTTTTAACGAATTCAGAGATGTCTTTGCTTGGTCATATGATGAAATGCCAGGCATTGACTCGAGTATAGTTGAACACGAAATTAAGATGTATCCAGATGTCTAACAAGTACGACAACTGCTATGGCAGGTGCACCCCAAGAAAGCTGCTGCCATCAAAGCAAAAGTTGAAAAGCTTCTCCATGCTGGTTTCATTTACCCAGTTACTCTAACCGATTGGGTATCGAACATTGTTCCTGTTATGAAAAAACAAGGAACGATTAGAGTGTGCGTCGATTATAGGGATGTAAATCAAGCTTGTCCAAAAGACAACTACCATACACCCTTTATTGACCAGATAATTGATGAATGCGCCGGATGTGAAATCTTTTCGTTCAGGGATGGATTCTCCAAGTATAATCAAATAAATATCCGCCCACAGGACCAGTCAAAGACTGCATTTATTTGTCCATGGGGCACATTCACATACCGCAAATTACCCTTTGGTTTAAAGAATGAAGGGGCAACATTTCAGAGGGCGATGAATTATGCCTTCCATGACATCAAAAACATCGTTCAACCATATCTCGATGACCTTTCGGCTCATTCGCGAAAGCGGACTGATCATTCGCAGCATTTAAGAGCAATATTTCTACGTTGCCGACACTACAAGATACAACTCAATACACACAAATGTGTGTTCTGTGTTAGTTCTGGTTGCTTACTTGGCTTTGTAGTCTCAAAAGACGGATTCGTCTCGACCCATGCAAGGTTTAGGCAATCATAAATTTGCCTCCACCTTCAAATTTTCTTCAGATACAGAAACTCCAAGGGAAAGCAAACTTTTTGAGGAGGTTCATTCCAAATTATGCTGAACTTCCTAAAGTTTATACACGTCTATTGAAAAAGGAAGTGCCCTTCGTCTGGGATCAGGTCCCGCAAGCTTCCTTTGATGCTTTAAAGGAATCCCTAATGAAAGCATCATTAATGTACGCTCTTGATTATCAAAAATACTTTAACCTATATCTGGCTGCGGCAGATACAACCATCACAATGGTTTTAGTTCAAGAAGACAACGGAATTGAACATCCTATATATTATTTAAGTAAGAACTTAAATGATATAGAAAGAAAATATTCTTATGTTGAAAAGCTAGCGCTCCCAGCTGTTCAAGCGATACATAGATTTCGACACTATGTCCTCTTTCGAAAAACTACCATTCTATCAAATTGCAACCCCATGACTTATATATTGTCGCGACAGTTGCTGGGGGGAAAATACTCAAAATGGATAGCAATTCTACAAGAGTTTGATCTGGAATTTGTAAAATCCAAGTCAAAGAAAGCCTTGGTTTTCGCAGAATTATTATGTGATCTCCCATCATCGTCCAACGATGAAACATCCGAAGAAACAATCATGGATGAATCTTTGATTCTGATATCTTCAAGCAATCCGTGGTATGGAGATATAATAATTTATCTCCAAACCCAAAATTATAGGCCTAATACCTCCCGCTCCGAACAAAAACGTATTCGATACCAATCAAAAGACTACATGATCGTCGGTGACACGCTTTACCGTCGTGGTGTCGATACAGTTCTGAGGAGGTGCCTCACCCATGAGGAGGCCGAAAAAGTCCTGAATTATTGCCATTTAGGCACGTGTGGGGGGCATCAATCCGGTTATGCTACAGCGCAAATTTTTTTATGAGCAGGATACTTCTGGCCAACAATGTTCAAAGATTGCATAACCGCAGTCAGAAGTTGCCATGCCTGTCAAATTTTCGATAGCAAAACCAGAAGACCACCCGCACCTTTGCAGCTAATAATTGCTGTTGGGCCATTCGCCAAATGGGGCATCGATTTCATGACATGTAACCCCACCTCGACCGGGGGGCATGGGTATATCATAGTTACAGTGGACTATTTTACCAAATGGGCTGAGGCGATGCCTACATTAGATAACATTGGTGAAACAGCTGCCCTTTTCTTTTTCAATCATGTAGTCACCAGATTCGGCATTCCACAGGCTATAGTCATAGATCATGGATCAAATTTTCACAATCACATGATGGCCGAATTAGCTGCCAAATTAAGATTGTCTCACGACAGCTCTACTCCATACTACCTGCAAGCCAACAGACAAGTTGAAGCAATCAACAAAGTCTTGAAGCGCATGCTGCAACGGATTATTGGAGTCAAAAAAGGAGTTGGCACCTGATCCTGTACTCAGCCTTGTGGGCATACGGAACCTCGGTAAGGAATGCAACCAGGTTTACACCCTTCCAAATGGTGTATGGCTTAGAAGCAACCTTACCAGTTCAGTGTGAAATCTCGTCCCTTAAACTTGCAATCGACCTTCTCCCCGGAACTTCAGAAGAGGAGGCCCGTTTCTTGGAACTAATCCAATTGGATGAAACCCGTCATGATGCCACTTTGGCTAATGAAGCCCATAAGAAACGAGTCAAGGCGCAGTTCGATAAGAATGTCAAACCTCATATCTTCTCAGAAGGTGACCTGGTCTTACTTTATGACCAAGAATCCGATAAATTGGGAGCAGGTAAATTCAAGTCTTTATGGATGGGCCCCTATATTGTTAAACATGTATTAGCAAAAGGGGCCTACGAGTTAATGGATTTCGACAGAATTCCACTGGCGCAACCCCGTAACGGGTTGTACCTTAAGCGTTACTATGCATAATCAGTATGGTAACCTATATGCTTTTGTTACATTTTTTCTTTTCGCTAAGGGTAATCGTTTTGGTCAAGTAAATCCACTTTTTACATTTGTCACAGATGTCGAACCTATTGGAATCTTTTGTTGGATATGCCGACGGAGCAAGTTGTAGTTCGCGGAACCTATCTTCTGCAGCCTGGGCCATTTTTGATCCAAGCGGCGAGTTAGTAAGTTTCAGAGGGGTATGTATTGGTTGATCAACGAATAACATCGCTGAATATAGCACGTTGATAGAACTTCTCTCTGATGCCATCACACATGGCATACGCCGACTTGTTGTCAGGCTAGACTCACAGCTCGTCATACTACAACTCACTGGTATCTACTCCGTCCGAAATCCAGCTATCTATCGCATGTTCCTAAGGGTCAAGATTTTGGAAAGGCAATTTGATTTTATTCAATATCAGCATATTTACAGAATCTTAAACACATTAACTGACTCATTGGCAAATTATGTGTTAGATAGACATTTGCAACATTTATAAAAAGAAGCATTTCATCAATATTTTCATGCGGATCATATAACTTAACCAAAATAAAACTCCAAAAATAAAAAATATATATATAACTGTTTATGGTTTACACATAATGTTCTGTAACCAAGACAAAATTGGTCAAATGACCCAAAACTCAAAACACTAGGGGGCACCCTAGTCTAATGATGTTGGTGATAACAAGTCACCGCCTGTGCAATCATGCGTAAAAGCCTAGTCCATCGACTTGGCACACCAGTGGTATGTCGCTGCAACCTCAAAGGCAGCTCGTCAATCCTTACATCTGGAATACCGAGAGTGAGGCCCTCGACCTGATCCTATAATGCTGAAAGAGTCTCAGCCACATCAAGGTCGCGAAGGATAGCCCTTCCCATAGCCTCTCCTGCTGGAGCGGCGGCTGGCACTCTCAGGCGTACTACTGGCTGGACGGGACCAATATCTGCATGAGCACATGAGTTCTGATTAGTCTTGATAGAATAAAGCACAAGGACATTATAAAGAGAAACGATAAACAAAAAAAATGGTCAAAGAATTTACCAATGACACTCCACTGCTCGCCAGCCGGCAGTACCAAATCCGGGTCACCTCGGAAGTCCATACTAGCATATGGATACTCGGAAAAAACCTCTCTTGATGATCGAACCACCCGAAGAAGGTTTCAGAAAAGGAAATCTGAGACTGACCAGCATGTCTGGACATATGGTCGACCCATCTCTGCATCCGTGGTTCAGTCGGTGGAGGCAAACAAAGTGAAATATACTGCGGCTGCATCAGTGGGATCTTTTCCAAGGTGAAGGCGGTCAAAATAGAACCATATCCAAAGTTCTTCAATCTTCTGTTTTTCACCTTGGTCAGCTGTTCTTTCATCACAAGGACTACTACATCACACCAGTTGAACACCTTCGGTTCGAGACATTCTAAGGCATACTGCATATAAGATCGGTTGGCCACATGGGGAGCCGCACCATCAGCCATCCTACCAAAAGTGAATAGAATGGTCCTCAAAGACCTGTTAGTGACATCTCGGATGATGATCTTGCCGTCTTTACTCGGCTGAGATCTCTCTCTGCAATACCTGCGAACATAATCTCTCACAGATTCACCTCCACGGGCCGAACCTGATAAAGAGATAGGGACGCCCCGCCTCGATAAGCCGGTCAAAAAATAGATGTCCACAATAGTCAAGGGGATGGATTTGCCCCTAATCTGGAACACCTGGCTGGTAGGGTCCCAAGCATCGAGCAAATACTGCAGCAAGTTGATTTGTTGTCTCATGCTAGAGATGCGGAAAAACTTCAACAGGCCACAGTTCCGCAGTGTGTTTACTGTAACCGGATCATGTAAAGCAAGCATGTCCTCTTCTTCATGCTCACGTTCTCACCATGTAATAGTCATCTTACTCCAATAAATCTCTGAAAGCAAACAAGAGAAGAGTTAGATCTTGATTTGGTGAGAAACAGGCAAAAATTTCCATTAAAAACTGTGCACAAATTTCCCTCCTTGCGCCCATCGCACCTCCAGCTTAGTCCTGGGTGCGTTGCATGTCAACTGTCCAGTGAGTAGGCCAACATGCAACGCACCTTTCGATGCAGAAAGGGTGCGATGGGGCCAGAGAGTGTTTTTCAAACCTTAGGGGCTCAGAAAAACCAGAAACCAGGCTCAGAATGCAAAATGGAAAGGATGAAATGAAAGAGCTCAGGTTTAGCTCCTACCTGGTCCAGACGGTGCCAAAAATCGTCCACAGAATCTCCCGGAATCAGCTGGTGAAAATAAAAGGGGGAAAGCACCTCCAAAGCTCCAACAAGCCAAAGTTCAAATGAAATGATAAAATGAGGGGTAAAAGCACTTTTAAATTACTTTTTACGTAATTCAAGTAAAATTTAGTGTCTTAACTCATTTTCTAGACATGTATTGTTCATTTCTAACTGGTTTGATGAAGCAATTGAGCATGCAGCACAACCTTTGAAGGAACTAAGTCATTAATGGTAAGAAATGACCATTATATCGAGCAGTTTTATTGCAGAATTCAAGCTCGTTAAAAAATAAACATAAGCAATGAGCAAGTGTTTCCCCCTGCATTTAAGCTCATTAAAAGATGAACTAATTTCCGGTAAATAACCATCATGAATGTAGTACTTCAGCCTTTAAAGCCTTGGTCTTGTTCTCATCATCACCTCCACTCTGTATTGGCCGATCATTCACCTCCACTTGATTGTTTACCCCTTTTGAGGAACAGCTGCAAATAGTGATCTTGTTAGCCATCCTTGTGACACTTCCGTGATTGGAAAATTCCAAACCTTACTTGGAATCAGGTGCTACCCAAATTTATCACTCGTTCCTCAAAAACAAGTCTCCTTTAAGCTCTTTTCAACTGACTCATAAAATATGAAAAGATTGCCGAGCCATTGGCCTCTCCAGCTCGTTAAAGTGACCGGAAGTGCTATCCCTCCTTTAGATTTTAATCTTTTTGGACCTGAGGGATTATTACAAAAAAGATCGAGCGCTTGTCTTGTTTGGCTCGTTAAAAGTACCGAAAATTCATCCCTTTTGTAGTGTTTTATACTTTTTCGGACTTAAGGAATTAGATGACGAAAAAGGATTTATTGGAGTTTCCTTTACGTTCCTTTTCAGACTCTCTAAAATTGAAAAGGACCGAGTTATCTTTTTCGTTAAACTCGTTAAAACCTAATAGCGACAAACTTGTCCATAACAGACAAGAACGAGTTTCACTATCGCTAGGCTCGTTAAAACATAACAATGGGTTTGCCCGAAGGGAAAATTATAGAACAAGCATATGTTATCCTCCTCAAGCTTGACAAAAATAAAGAGGTACTGGTCAGCAATGACTAGGGAAAAATTGGGAAGAAAACTTGAAGAAACTTTGTTGGTAGCAAGTCGCTCTTGAACATGACACTTTCACTCCGCATCCTAGTCGGGTTGGGTTGTTCCATTCACTGGTCATATCACCATGGTTCCATCACACCATCCACATTTGGGGTTAATGCTACCAATCCATCATGTCAGTGTCGCCGATATGTTCAAGAGAAGTCATTCAGAGAATTCACCTGTGTCTCACCCACTATAATACATTTTCACTCCATTCTTTCATGACCGCCACCCTGAACCGTATATCACCAGATTGTTTTCACCTCCATTAAAATCATTTGCTTCGTTCCATGTCATTGATGTGGGATTCATTAAGGCCCTCCTATGACGGATCGCTTCTTGTCGACATCAGCTTATTATCCAAGAAGTCGATCTAGGAACAACCCTTTCAGTACTTTGAAGCTTGCATGCCTCAATGGCAAGTTTCTCACTTTCGGCGACAGGTTTACATCAATGGCCTTCGACCGAAAGATTTTATGTGGTGTTTGACACCAAGTCCCTTATTCACACCACGTGAATTGTACTGCAGTACCATGAGGATCATTATCATTATCAGTGATTCCTCTCGCGCCTGTTAACAACTTACATCATTGGTTGGTAATCAGGCGATTTCTTTCCATGTTCGACTCCAGAACATCTCTCACATGGATCGACTTGTACTTTGAGTGAAGATCGAATGAGATTGAAGACCCCGGATCTAGTTTCATCCATCCGGGCTGCGATATATATTCAGGAAAATAAAGACATCAAATGTACATCATTGCTGCATAGATAATCATCCAATCTAAGGGATGATGGCTCCACCAGAATCATCAGTCTACACTCAGACGATTGTCTGTCTCATGTACGTGAAAAATGAATTTATAAAGCTGAGCATGGGAATGCCCGCCTCAGATAGATCATGAAAAAATTATGAAGATAATGTATTGTATTGTATCTTATTACAGGACTCCTTCCATCTTGAAAGAACTTTGGATCCTCATGATAAAGCAATTCACCCGACATCAAAAGATTAAAGACCTCATGCTTTAGGGGGCAACTGTTATAGACAGTTTTGGGCACTGCAACCCCAAGCATAAAATTTCCATAAACCAAGGGATCCTAAGTCCCTAAAGGTGTTGTTCCAACCCCTAAAAGAACAAGGTCAACTGATTACAACATCTCCCAGAAGTTTTCCATGAAAAACTACTCAGAACTGGTCAAAACTGGACCATTTCACCTGCTCCATAGGCAAAGTGCATTGCATCCCACCTAAATACACACAGTAGGTGCGTTGCATTTCAAAAATCCCTTCTATGGGGTGCGAAGGGTGAGAAGGGACAAATGGCAGGGTCAATCTGCAAGGTGGAGAAGCATGGAATCTTCCAGAAACTTCTCCTGTGACACTTGCCTATCTGAATTCGACCAGGGATGAGTAAGAGATCATCAATATCCAAGTGGAATCAAGAACTATCAGAGAGAAGACACTAATCAAATCACAAGCTGACTCATCTCCCTTGCAGACATCTATATATGGATCCCTCATCCTAGAGATCCAGAGGCTGGAATTTTGCATCTTGTAAGGAATTGCTGTTGGTTTCTTGAGGCAACATCATAGTGCTGAGTGATCTAAGCTTTTCATGAGGTGAAGAAGGGCTTACTTGCTGAGAGGATGATGCTGGGTCAGAACAATTGGTTGTAATTCTCTTGGCTCTTTCTTGATTATCAATAAAGCTATTCTATTTTTCCTCCATACACTTGTGTGATTGATGTTTTATGCATTTGTATGGTTAATATACATCTGATCCTATATTGCTTATGATAATAGATCCATGTTCTCGTATAGTGTTATGCTACTTTGATTCTACAAGTACTTTGTGAATCTGGGTATACAAGAAAGCAAGTAGCAAAGGACTATCAGAAGAGAGAGGAATCGAGCAAGGAACCAAGCGCAAGACAGAGGTTGGTCTCCTCTATTCTTCTCTCATCTATATTTCATAAAGGAAAATGAAAGTAGTTTTAAGTTTGTTTGTTTCTAAGGTAGCTACCAGCCTTAGTGGGATTAGCAGCTCTGCATAGACACTATTCCTGGTAACAGATAGTATGATTCTTCCTTTTGACAACACCATTCTGTCCAGGAGTACATGCAGTAGTGGTCTCCCTTTTAATGCTAACTTCTCTAAAATAGTTTTTGAATTCATTTGACTCATATTCGGTCACATTATTAGTCCTTCATATTTTGATCTTCTTCCCTGTTTGATTCTTGACCTTTGAAAGAGTGGAACCATTTGAACACTTCATCCTTCTTCTTTAAGAAATAGATCCATGTTTTGTGAGAGAAGACATCCACAAAAATAGCATAGTACAAAATCCACCCAAAGGTGTCATAGGAAACATATTACCTAATAGATCAGAATGGACCAATTGAAGAATATTAGTGGTTTTAGTTTCACTTGAGGGGAATGGTCCCCTTGTATTATTTTAAAATTCACATCCCTGACAAACACCTTCATGGTTTAAGTTGAATTTGAGCATACTTGTGACCATCTTCCTTACATCAGGTAAGGCTTTGAAATGAAGGTGAGAAAATCTTCGGTACCATAATTCAGATTAAAGAGAAGCATCACAAGTCATTGCTCCCAATAGACATCATCCAACCTAATAGAGACCTTCAACCCTAAATCCAAAAGTGAATTCATATCTTGGGTTCCTTTTCCAAACACGAACCTTCCCATCAATAAATTTCACCTTAAAACCTTTATCTTCCATCGCAAAAATATAAACCAAATTCTTTTTCAGATCAAGTACCTATAATGCTTATTTTAAATGAAGAGATTAGCCTTGATTTAAGTGGAGAAACAATCCCAATTCCTTTCATGGGATAAGTGACATTATCCCCAATTATAATATTCATATTTATCTTCTTTTCAACCAAGTTTGAGAGGGCCTCCTCTTACCCAATGAAGTACCTTGAGGCACCACTATTAATCAACCAATGATCCAATGTATTTGGAGGAGCGGCGGTGGTGAGGGAAGAAATAAGATAAAATTATCTTTGCTTTACAACATTAACTTCTTCATACCTGTAGTTTCTTAACTTCTTGGGAGGATGACCACTTCCATTTCGAGTAGCGGGAGCATTCCTCTTTCCTTTGTTGTTAAACCTGTTGTTCCTTTGATTTCCATTTCCCTTGAAGTTGTTGTTATTGTTGTCATCATCTCTTAGAGTATCCTTCTTGTGAGGACACTCTCTAGAAAAGTTGCCAAATCTGTTACAATTGAAGAATCTTCCTTTTCTTCCTTCTTTGAATCTCAGTTTGAACCCTTTTCCTTGATTCCTTGGACCAGCATTATTCCTCCTCTTAGAATGAGAAGAGAAGGCGATAGGATTGTTTCCATTTGAGGGCTTGTCCCTTTCCATCATCCTTATTTCTTCTTAAGTGCATCTAGCCAATAATGCATCAAATCATGGAACCCTGTAATTGTTGAAGATGGTAGTGTTGAACACATCCCGTCCTCTTATAAGGCTTGCACGTACAATAAGAGTGAGATTCTTGTCACCAATGACTTCTCCAATAGACAGGAGATCATTATTAATCTTGGTAATCCTCATGAAGTAGGATTGGATTGATTCTCCTCTATCCATCTTGATGTCTTTCAACTTGTTATTGAGAAAGAGAACTTGATTTTCATTATTTACTTTTAACATCCCAACCAGCTTGTCATACATCTCCTTAGATGTTTCCAAATCAGAAATATATGGAAACAAACGCTTGTGAATAGAATCAATAATAACTTTCTTAGCTTTAACCTCACCTTTCTTTTATTTTATTTGTGAAGTAGCGGATGCATTTGAAGGAGGCTCTGTTATTTTTCCTTTGACATAGTCCATGGAATCATTTTCTTCCAATTTTAAATCTAGAGTCATCTTCCATGCATGATAGTCGGATTTTTCCTTAAGCTTGTCCTCAAATTTGAAGAAAGATGTCGTCTTCATTAGGACTAGTTCCAAGTCCTTATCCAACAACTTCTCTTAGTGATCTATTTTGCTTCACTCTTGCTTGGGCTTTGTCTTCACTTGAGCTTTCATACCATGTTAATTTTAGATAACAATGGCATGTTCTATGCTTTAGCACAATTTACTTCAATGTTCCTTTAGCAACCCAATGACAATTTCTAATTATATCGAGTACAAATCACATTAACTTAAACACATTGATAGTAAATGCAGATAGAACATAAAAACATGTGCAGAAGACAAGCCAAGACAAGAGGACACGAGATATGGTGGATGCCAGGGACAAACCCCAATGTGAGGAAACCCTTTGATCAAATATTCTTATTATTCTTCAATAGTTCAATAAAGAGAGAGAGTACAAATATCAAATTAACTTTCCCAAAACAGTCTTGTCAAATTAGCAGTCAACAACAGTCAACTGCAGCCCTAACCAGAAAGTCAATGGTGGTCAAAGCAGCTCCAAAATGTCCTTCAAGAAGCTCGGTCAACAATAAAATAATTCGTCCTTCCAAGAGGGTCAAATTTAGCCCAAAAACAACTTGGTCAACCCAGTCAAATGCTACTGTAATTTCTGCGGGCAAAGGTTGATGTTAAGACTGAAGTCAAACCAGTCAAATTGTCCCAATCACCTCGAAAACTGTGCCAATCAATGCAGCTTGCAAAAAATGAAATTATTACCATAAGAAAAAAGTCAACACAAGTCAAATTCACCCAAGTCAACACTTGTCAACACTGTCTTGTTTCCTGAAATTTTTAGCCTCCAAAACAATCCTGAAGTCTATCCTCCTTTCACACGTGTGAAGAAGGGAATACTCCAAGCTGTATGAACCAATCAAGAGAGGAGAGAGATAGATGAGATGATATGAGTGATGTCCAAATGAGGGAGAGGTCACTCCTATCTATACAATTCGTTGAGGGTGAGGAGACACATTCGTTGGGCTTATGAGCCTACATTAGATTAAGGTTGACCTTGACAATTTGTGCATGAGAAAGAATAAATTTAGAATTCAATTTTTTCTTGTTAGAATGAGATGATATTTATATCAAAATTGGACCTCTCGAAAAGAGGAATCCAATGCAATAATAATCTCCATCATATGATATTTCATAAGGTGGAATTTGGCCCTAGTTGCTAATTTTAACAATATGCAGCAGCCACAAGGATATGAGGTCAAAGGGGAGGAGAAACTAGTGTGTAGGTTGAAGAAGAGATTGTATGGCATAAAACAGGCTCCAAGGTAGTGGTATCTAAAATTTGTCAAGTTTATGTCTGAACAATGTTATACTAGATGTCACTTTGATCATTGTTTTTATCTCAAAAGGGAAAATGATGGACACTATATTGTATTGTTATTGTATGTAGATGACATGCTTGTTGCAGGGTCTAACATGAAGGAAACAAATGCGCTCAAAGGAAAATTGGCAAATTCATTTGCAATGAAGGATTTGGGTGCTGAAAAAAAATCATTGGTATGAGAATAACCAGAGACAAGAAAAATCACAAATTAACATTGTCTCAAAGTGAGTACATATAAAAGGTGTTGGAAAGATTTAGTGTGCAAAATGCAAAACCAGTTAGTACACCTTTGGCTAGACATTTCGAACTAAGTAAGGAGATGTGTCCCAAGACTCAGGAAGAGATGGATTATATGTCTAAAGTTCCATATGCATCAGTAGTTGGAAGCTTAATTTATGCAATTGTATGTACATGGCCTAATATTGCACATGCAATGGGAGTTGTAAGTAGGTACATGAACAATCTAGGAAAAGAACATTGGATGGCAGTGAAATGGACACCTTAGGTATTTGAGAGGTACCACAAATCAAGCATTATGCTTTGGTGGTTAAAACATTGCTCAACAAGGATATGTTGATGCAAATATGGAAGGTGAAAGAGATAACAGGAGGAGCATCACAGGGTATGTGTTTACTGTATATGGAACAACTTCCAGTTGGGTTTCAAAAATGAGAAGTGTTGTTGCACTTTCAACGATGAAAGCATAGTATGTTGTTGCTATAGAGGCTAGTAAAGAAATGATTTGGTTGGAAAGGATTATTGATGTATTGTATAAGGAGTAGGAGATGGGAAGGTTATATAGTGACAACTACAGTTCCATTCATATTGCAAAGAAATCAACATTTCATTCCAAGACTAAACATATACAACTTAAGTACCATTTCATATGGTCAGTGTTGGAAGATGGATAGTTGAAGCAGGAAAAGATACACACTAGCCAGTATCCTGTAGATATGTAAAAAAAAGTTGTAACCAGGGAGACAAGAAGATTATTCTCAATTTCAATTGGACTTCAAGTATGATGGTGAAGATGAGAAACAACCAAGTCCAAAGTGGAAGCATTATCCAGCAAATGAAGCAATGATGAAGTTGCTATAATCAGTCTCCAAATGGGAAATTGTTGGGTGTGGAGCCTGATTATCTTCTTTATTCATAGGTATCACTGCGTTGAACCCCAGTTCATAATGGGGAGGAAACTCCACCCATTTTATTGCCGTTAGGGGGACCAATGATGATTTTATGAGCCCCTATTTGGCAAGGGTTCAGGGGCAGTGCCCCCGAAGCTAAAAATAGATGTAAAATTGCCTTGTAAAATATTGTAATTTCATAGTCAATCTGAGCCATTCATTAGGTGGATGATATGGCGTTAGAAGTTATGTTTAATTTAGGGTTTTTCCCTAGAAGGAAACCCCTCACTATATATGAGGGAATTGTATTGCGGCTATGTATATGTGTATTCTGAGTGAGAAAGAGAGAGGAGATTGTGTGAGAGTGAAGAGGAAATTACAACGGATTTGTTGTAGGTTGTATCTCTTCATTTTGTTGGATAATATAAAGGAAGGACTGGTTGTTTCTCTATGGACGTAGCCCAAATTGGGTGAACCATGTATATCTCTATCTCTCTTGTTTATGTGTTTGTGTTTCTACAATATTTTATGTGTTCCATCGCTCTGTAATATATAATTTTCTAACACCTACAAAACCTGAATCATTGTTATAGAGCACACAATCCAGGCCATTTGGTTTTTGGCTACTATACTAATTAATTAAAATGACTAAATCACAGAGAAAAAATAGATAGTAATTCAAGTATGGTCATGAAACCACAGAAAGGATTTCAAATCTTTTTATTTATTCAAAATGTGATGTTACAGGTCCGCCTGGTGTAGCTCAAGTGGTGATGGTTGTGGAATGAAGTCTCACCAAAATGGAGATCTTGGGTTTGAATCTTGTGCTACACTCCCCATACTGGGGTGAATAATGGACATGTAAACTCGAAAATTTGAGAGTCCTACTAAGCTTACAAAAAAAAATGTGATGTTACAGACAATAATACAAATATGAGAGTAGAGTTTTCAAAGTGCTTGAAATTCCTATGTTGTTACACAACAATACCACACACAACATCCAGACACCTTCACTAACTCATTCAACAACCAAACACACTCTTTGAAAACCATGCAACAATTGAAACCAATGCCAACAATCCAAGAGATAAAAGCCCAAAACAAACCCTTAGAAAACTAATAAGAAAAAAACAAAAAAAACCCCTTTTCTTCCGCATTCTTGCAATTTATCCTCGCATTGTTGACCTCTTTTCATTCCCAATAAAACAAATCACTTCTCCTATCACCGACCTATTTTCCTTCAAGAATTTAGTCAATTCATTTCCTCTTAGTATGCAAACAAACCAAGTTTGTAACATCCATCTCATTTTGGCAGCACATCTAGTAGGGGTTGTCCTGTAGCAGCACAACTAAACAACTGTCGATTTTGGATGTGTCTACAACTCCACACAGTAGGAGTATCATCACATGATCCTAGGATTGTTCAAAACTTGAGAGCAATCATCACTTCATAAAATGTAGCTACATAAGTAACACCAACTACCATTTAGGTGTATCAACAACTAACATAATAGGTGTATCAACAACTTAAAATACATGGGAGTAACCAAACTTATTATGAACTCAACATCAACTTATTTTTGTTTGATGAGGATTTCTTGAGGCCAAGGATGCTCCTACATCAAATACCTTTCTAGCAGGCATGGCCAACTCTCCTAAATGTTTCCAATTTCGATTCCCTTTGTGATTCTATTGAAAGTGAATGCAACACAATATAGGAGTTACAGTCAATAAGTAATCACAATGATGAAAGTATTCCAAATAAACTCAAGAAAACATTAACATCACAATATGTCACAATTTTTATGTGGTATACAATGAGTTCAGTTTAGAGCCTCTATGTCAGGAAAAATAGACATAGATGCCTCACTACAAAATCATTCTCTATATTTCCTTTAAAGTAAAACCAACAAACACGAATTTTCACTATCTCTCTTATATTATGGTGTAAAAAATTCTTCCATATTCGATCCTTCTGCTAAGGAACAATGTATGCTCAAAATATACATCTCATAAATAACATGTCAATACAGACTTGAGTGTGTGTATTTTTTAAACACAAAAGAATTAGCATCAATCCCATTTGAAACACAGAAAATTTGTGTGCTTAATATCAAGCTAAACTTTGATATAATAAAGTCACACTATCCTACGTGAAACTGACCTTTACTACACCAATTCTTCAAAGTTGAATATCTAGATCAAATTTGTGCAATCTATCTATCCTTAGTAGGAGATTTGTTGACAGCACTGGACCCAACAATATTCGAGGGGATCTCCCCGGTAAGAAGTCCCAACTAGTCCTTAGATCGTTTGGAGTAGGAGTCCCAGCAGTGGGTGGTAATGTAGTGCCTTGACCATGGTAGCGGGTAGAGATAACTACAATGAATTTGGGTGGAAGAAAGTGTGTGAATTTACAGCAAGTCAAGTGAGATGGATGGGGGTTCTAACATAGGTAGGGGAAAGGAAGTGTGCCCCTTAGAAGCCTATAATAGTATGCATCTTGAAATGAACACACGAGTGGAAAGACATCACAGGCTAAGATGTGGATTAGTCCACAAGTTAATGTGATGGGTTAATCCAACAACATGCATTCAACAAGATTCACACAATTGCATAAAAAGTAGTTCATAAGAAAATGCGTAAGTTAAACAACATATATTGCAAAAGCAACCAAAATAGTCCAACTACAATAACAACATATGCATGAAAGTGTGCTAGCTCTGTTATTATTATTATAAGTGAAATTTCCATCCATACATACACCATTTATAGCCACTAGCTCCAATAGTGTAACATTACAGTCAAGAACACTTGCTCCTCCAAAGAAGTATACTCACTCTACGCTATGGAGAAGCCAAGGCTCATCACAATACTCCCAAGCCTTTTCTAAACCTAAGCCTAGCCAAAATCTTGGCTCCCAAAAGCAACTTCTATGAGTTATGAGGTTCTATTTATAACAAAGTGTGGGTTGACCCTTGACGTTCCCCTTTGTGACTCTTTGACTACCCTCATGACTCTTCAACTCGTTTACAAATAACTCATTACATTACATAGTGACTATTAACATTCCACGAGTGACACTTGGAATTTAACTTAAAACATATTTACAAATAATATACATTTTCCACATGTACCCATGTGAGACAAAATGGCTAGAGACAAACTAACAAGACAAAACACTATGATTCTGAAGTTTGAGGAAAGACCAACTCGACAACCTCCACTTGATGATTCTCAATCACGTATTGATGCCAAGCTTGGTGCTATGTGGTGATGTCCCCTAACTGTTTGATGGTGTCTTTATGATAACCGACTCTTGCATCCATAGATTGTAGGTATATGTTCTTGGAACATTTGTTCAACTCATCCTAAAGCATGTGAAACATGGTATTGACCATGACAAGACAACCAATGTAATTTTTCATGTTTTGTGTGCTCAACTCCAAGTCATCGTTGGTGGCCTCTCGCCTTATCGTCTCCATATACCTGTCGATCTCTAACCGAACTTGGTTCTTGTGATTAGCTTCGGTGAGGGAACCAATTGACGGGATCTTGTGTGTTTTCACCATGACATCCAAACTCTTATACAAGCGTGCATATGAAGCCTATATGTTGTTGACGAATGGGGTAAGCTTCTCATAGTTCTGGATCAACATCCAAACCCTTGATTTGTCTAGCTCTACCTACAACTTCATTATATTTGGTAAGTAAAGTGGGCCCCCTTTGTACTGCATTGTCCACTCTTGCACATGGACCATGGCAACATGTATGTTCCTAAGAGTTTGAACCAAATTTTTTCTCCACTACTGTAAGCCATGCACATGGACAACCACCTTATGCATGGTGACTAATTCTTCATAGAGCTTCCACATGGTAATCTCAAGTGTTGATACTTCAGCAAGTATTGCTTTCCTCATCTCTGCCCTTGCAAAAACTAGGCTTTGATTTCTAGATTGTTCTGCCTCTTGCATGGCTACCTGCAAGTTATTTGCCACCTATTAATTCTTGGTTAATAGGAACTTAACATTTGATCTTGTGGCTCCTGCATAAGACAAAGTGGCATCAGTAATGGCAATTGCAGGCTTTCTGACATCTGGCACTATCACCCTTTCCTTCATGAATGAAGGTGACGTGTGATCATCTGGAAAGTGACTTCTCTGCACTTGTACAATATTATTCTACAACTTGTCAAATGTTAGATTGTACACATCCATCACTAGATCATCATCAAGGAGAACAACCTCTCCTTGCTCATTCAAGACTGCTTCTAACACTGGAGGTGGTGGAGACTGAGAGGTGACCTCGAGTGCTTTCAGCATGAGGTCGGTGTCTTGATCATGTGGCTCTTGCCCCAACTCATTGTCTATCACTTCAATCAGTTGCCCAATTTGCTGAGTAAGCTCACATCCTTCATCTATTCACCCTCTTCTTCAGCTTCCAGTTGTTCTGACTCCTCAACCTGTATGAGCATTGTTTGTTCTATCATCACGCATTTCCTTTCTTCTTCCTCATGTTTCTTTTTCTCTTCCCTCTCTCTCCTTCTCAGCTCTTGCTCTTCCTTCAACTTCTTCTTCGTTTCCTGCAATTTCCATTCTACTCCCTCCATCATTTGCTTTTCTTTCTTCCTTCGCTCTACTCTCTTTAGCCATTGTTGCATCTTTGTCTTCGCTGCCAAAGTTTCCTTCTCAATGAAGATTGAATCCTCTTTCACTTTGCAACTTTTTTCTCCCTCTATTATGTCAGCAACTTCCTCTTTCCTTGATCTTGTACTATATTTTTTCCTTCTGCTACTGGTGCCAGATTTGTTTCCATGTTAGTGTTGACTCCTTTTCTATGAAAAATTGATTGTCCGCATATATTTCCAAGTTAACTGGTGCTTGCTCAACCGCTTCCCTAGTAATGCTTTAAGTGGTATCTCTTGAATCATCTCCCTTTGGTGCCATGGTACAATTACTTCTAGAGAGAAGTGCTTCACGAGGGTGGTACCTGTGGGACAGAAAGGACACTCATGGCAAGTAAACATTAGCTCTTACCAATCTAACTTCACAACATGATAAAGCAGCAATCAGGACATCTAATGAGAGGGTTTGCACAATTTTAACTAACAGGGGTGACTAACTGACTATGGGAACTACACACAGTGCAGTCCCACTAGCCAGTGTGGAAGCTTGATGACTCGAACTATGCAATGCGCAGTTCAGTCTATGCCAGGGCCTCGAAGAGACTGCACATTATGCAGTCTTAGTGGCCAAGCTGGGAGAATGTCTCCTTTAAATGAACAATCCATAGTTGGAGCTAGGCCAGTGAAGCCTTTGCGTGATTCCAGAAGCCAAGGCAGAGGCCTTGAGCTCCTAGAATATGCAACGCCTGTAGTGAAAAGAAAGATCCTATTAAGAGGAGTCTAGATCTGCCCAAGGGGAATGTGAAATCAAGCATATATGAAGGATGGTGTGATGCTGAGTGTAGATATGACTAAGTGATGAGGTATGCAAGTGAAACAAGTGCAAGAATCAATCAAACATAAGGAAAATGAAGCATGTGAAGGGAGTCGCCACAATGACAACTGTTAGTGCAAAAATAGGGTAACACATACGACACATTGGAAAGGCAATGAAAAACTTGAATCAAAACTTCTACAACCTAAAACAAGTTAAAACGCTAGTAGTCATTTAATGAAACGAGTGAAACAACACTCTCACAAGCTAAATAACAAAAAGCGACAGAAAAAGTAGCAAAAGATGATAAGAGAAAAACTCACCTAGAAAAGCGACAACAATGCTCAAAGGCTCCTTGATCTCCTCGGGAATACTAATTCTTGATGACTGAACATAAAAATGAGCTCTAGAGGTGTCTGTTATGTATAATTGAGAAAATTGGAATTTATGATGCACATGCCTAAGATCAAGGACAAAAACAACACTTGGCAGAAACTTCTAAGGATAGAAATGTGCCACCTTCAAGAAACTAATAATAGATCCCTACTTCCTAGGGTTGCTTCTTTCTTTTTTCTTTTTTGGGAAAACTGCAATGCATTTCCCAGAGAGATTGCGCAGTTTTGGGTGGAATTGAGCAACTCTCTGGTTCATGCACTGAGAAGCTTCTGGTTCTGTACATAAAGAAACATATATCAATCATTCATTAACATATAACATTCATTCATTCATTAATCATAGACACAAAATACTTCATCTCAATAAATTTAATCATCAAAAATATGTTTTCATAATATTGTACGTGATGTTTCTAATGATATAACTAGTACAATCATTTATTTTTATTTTTGTTTATTTTTGAAAAGAATTCAGAAAGGACTTCATCAATTTCTTGTTCCCCTTTGTTTCTTATGGCCTTTGTAGCTCTGATTGATGACCTGGCTATGTACTCACAACGTCATGGAGGTTACAGCAAGAGGGGTGGATCATCATCTACAACAAGAAATAAATGTTAAATTGATACTTTTTTGTTATTATTATTAGAACTATTTCATTAATAAAAATAACATTATAGTTTTCTTTACCTACTTTAGCAATGGGGGCAAGCAGAGTAGCTTCAGATGTGTCCATATGTTCCTCTTCCTATGTAGCTTCATCCTCTACATGCTCTGGAGTTTAAACAATAAAGGTTATAATTAATACACCATTTACAATTAAATATTTTTAATTCTAATACATACTTTATTTTTCATAGCACATTAAATACCTCCATTATCAAGTTGAAAACCACCTTCATTGGGTGGCACTCCACTGACACTAGGATGTGTCTCTTCATTGCTTGCCTGCTTAAAACAAACAAACACATAACTTTATGCCAAAAAATAGTAATCAATATATTGTACAAGTAATAAATTATAAGTATTACGTCCATGGGGTCTTGGATAAACGATGATCAGGTGTGTTATTAATGCACTCCTATATGTTAAGTCTTCAGCTCAACTCCTCATCCTATTCAGGTGTTATTCTTGGACATTACCATGATGTAGCATCACCCTTGCCAAAATTACAAAAAGAAATTATAAGTATTATTTATTGATTTTATTTACCTGTGTGTCGACGAGAGTGCCAGAAGATTGTGTTTTCCTCATGTAGGCTTCTGCGTTCAACCACAACTTGATATTCATGCTTGTAGACAAGCTCGAGGTCTTCCTTTGTTGGAGATCTGTTGAACTACAACCCCTATATTTTTGCATAAAAACATGAATTTTAGTTCTTATGTGAAATTAAATTAAAATTGTTAACAATTTATTATTTATATGCAATTGATTTGTTTATACTTACAATTCGTGTAGCCAGTTTGGAGTAACCACCCAGGCTACAAAAAAATCCCATGTTTTTCTATTTTGGCTTTTTTGTATCTTTGGATGTATCTGGTAGCCTATATTGAAAAGTTTCAAGTACCTAATTAGATGTTGCAATGATGATAAAGAATCTTAATTCCATTATTATAAGTGTCACATACCTTCTTGAGCCAAGTGGTGTCTTTCTTTGGTTTTGGTCCTGCTTCTCCTTTGCATCATCTATGAGGGCCTTCCACTCCCACTCTCGAATCATTGGAGGACACTCATACTTTAGGGTTTTTTCCAAGATGAACCCTATATGTGTCCTTGATCCAAAATTAAACATGAACGTAACAAAATACAGATATAAACACAATTATAGAGATGCAACAGAAATAACACTTGATTTCATTAATATCAAAGAACTGAAATATGCATAAAAACATAATGGAAATAAACTATCTCGAGCGACGATAGCTTATCTTTGATAAGAGATGTGGTAGCTCAATGCCTCTGAACTATGTTACAATGAGGCTTTAAGGCCTATTTATTATTGAGAAACAATGGAAAACCCTAAACATCCAAAAACCTAACCCTAGGAGATGAAGCATCAAAACTACGGGCCCCATTTGGGTAAATTGGTACATCAACTTCCCAGGGTCATAACTTTGGCACACGATCTTCGCTTGACTCCCACAATACCTCATTAGAAAGATATATCTAAGGACTATAAATTTTGATTTCAAACATCAATCAAATTCATGTATTATCTCGTTTTCCAAAAAAAAATGTCGTTTAAAGCCTCAAAATGGCCACGGAAGTTCAGGACCCCAAAAACTTTAAAAAATAGTAAAATTGCTACAATTAAGGAAACTGAAAAACTAAAAGAAACAGTGGTGGGGGTCCAAGTGGAATAGGTGGGTGGCCACCAATATCCACCTGTATCAGTCCTCCCCCCTAGGAATCAATGTTCCCCATTGTGTTGAGATGCTCCATGAGATGTGGGGAAAATTATGTTGAACTTGGTCCCTAGTGAGCCACTTGCTTTGGTGTAGGAGTTTTCCAGCTTTAACAAACCAATACAGTTGGATCTTCTATTGACAAGCATTCTTGATCTATGTGTCCATGATCTGATCAGTTGTGGCCTATTCCATGTAGTTTGGGTTTAACTCTATTGTTGTGAGATGTTCTACAATGTCTGATGTGTCTAGTAATGGTGGAAAGTATGGTCAAAGACATCGACATTGAACACTGGGTGCAAGCCAAGGAATGGTGGAATGCCAAACTCGAAAGCATTGTCCCCTGCAATCTTAGCGGTGGTGTAAGGCCCATATCAGAGCAGGTGAAGCTTGTGGTGGGGCCCATCGAGGCACTACTTCTGCAATTGTAACCAAACTTTGTCGCCCACTTGGAACTTGTGTGGCACCTGATGTTGATCATGATGCTACTTACACTTAGCATTGGCTCTGTCCAATATGTCATGGACCTACTAGAGGATTTCTGAATGCTCTCAAGGAAGTTGTTAGCCTTGTCAACTTCATACTGGACATGAGACGAATCTTCTTGAGTAGTTGCCAATGGTATGGCCACATCAATGGGACATGGTGGCTGGAATCCCAACCCCACCTGAAAGGGGTTGTGGCCAATTGAGCTATGGAGAGCTATGTTGTAGCTGTGCTAGACATAGGGGAGGATTTCATCCCATGTGCGTGGATGCTTCGAGTTGTACATGTGCATAATGTGCATGATCATCCTATTGATGACTTCTATTTGGCCATTAGTTTGGGGGTCAAAATTCGTGGACTTAGTAAGCTTGATATCCAACATCGACCATATACTTGACGAAAATGTACTTAGGAATTTGTTGTCCCAATATAAGATAACGGACTGTGGGATCCCAAAGTGTATCTACACTTGTTCAAAGAAGAGATTAGGAGTGGCTTCTGCTGTGATACTTTTCTTGCAGGGCAGCAGAATGGACATTAGAGAATCTGTTGACGACCACAAAAATGCAGTCATTGCCATGCTTTGTAGAAGGAAGGATCGACATGTAATCTATGGAGATGGATTCCCAAGGTCAACTAGGAATAGGTAGAGGAGTATATAGTCCTTACTTCTTGATGGTTTGCTTGGCAATGGTGCAGGCAATGCAAGATCTAATGTACTTCCCAACATCCTGTCGAAGGTTCGGCCAATAAAAATACTTTTGTAACATTTCCTCTGTTTTATCTACTTCGAAATGTCCAACAACCCGGCTGTAGTCCACCTCCAAAATCATCTTGGCATGCTCGCTTGAAGGAACATAGATGTGTCCTAGGTGGTATAACAGTGCATCCTGGAGGTGAAAATTTGGAACTTGCTTGCCTTCTAGAAGTGTTTGGTATGTGTTTCTGAATTCTGGATTGCTCTTGTGAAGATGCAGCCACCCTGAAGTCTCCTGCCCACAAGAGTCGAGCACAGTGATCAGTGCCATGACCAACGGTCAACTGAGGTAGTCTACAACGTTATTGGTGTTTCCCTTCTTGTACTTAATGTTCAAATGGAACTATTACAGGTATGTGGACCATTTCTAATGGAAATCATTTTAAAACTTCCCTTGTGTCTGTATGAACTACAGGGGTCAATGGTATGTGTGGATGACCATTTCCTTCCCTATACTGTAATGCTTCCATTATTGGCATGCTTGGATAATGGAATACATCTCTTTGTCATAGTTGGGATACTTTTGGACTGTTTCTAAAAGTGTCTCACTATGATATGCCACTGGATGCCCCTGCTGAGTAAGAATTGCACCAATAACATAGTCAGAGGCATTTGTCTCAATCTCAAATGGTTGTTGTAGGTATGGTGATGTGTGCACTAGTGTAGAGAAAAGGCAATACTTCAACTCATAAAATGCCTTCTATTAGGATTCAAACCAAAATAACTTTTCTTTCACTTCACCCTTGGTGAATTGACTTAAAGGTCAAGTGATATGAGAGAACCCCAACATGAACTTACGATAGAAATTGGCAAGACCCAAAAAGTTACGGAGCTCTGTTAGAGTGGTTGGGGTTGGCTAATCCCTAATGAATTGTATCTTGGTTGGGTCCAAATGCACACCTTTCTCATCAATGATGTACCCCAGATATTGAACCTGGGTCATACCGAAAAGTTCATTTCTCCAAATTGGCACACAACTTGTATTCTCACACAGTTTGGAGGACATGTCAAATATAGAAAAGGTGATCTTCCAACCTCTGGCTGAAGATCAAGATCTCATCCAAATAAACCACCACGAATGAGTTGGTGAAGGGTTGCAAGATGTCATCCATCAACCTCATGAAGGTTACGGGGGCATTCGTCAACCAGAAAGGCATGACCAACCATTTGAAAAGCCCCCCTTGGCCTTGAAGGCAGTCTTCCACGCATTAGAGGGTTCAATTGGTACCTGGTGATACCAAAACTTCAAGTCAATCTTAATGAAATATTTGGCACCCTTCAGCTGGTCCAGAAGGTCATCAATCAATGGGACTGGATACCTATTTTTGACAATGATCTTGTTCAGTGCTCGATAGTCAATGCAGAGTCTCCAGGTCCCATCCTTCTTTTGTACCATCACGATTGGTCTCCCATAGGGTGATGAACTTGGCCTAATGTGCCCTTTCTACAACAACTGTTGAATCTACCTCTTGATTTCAACATTCTCTAGAACAAAGCATCGATATATTAGTCCATAAGGTAGTGATGCACATGGGGTCAGATCAATAGAGTGCTTGATCTGACAGTGTAGAGGTACCCATGTGGGTGAGGTGAATATGTCCCTGTACGACTCCATCACCTTGTCCATCTTCTTCTGCCATGCGAAGGAGCCCTGTATGGAGGCCATGGCCACAATATTATTCTTACACTGAGGGTGAATCATAAGGAAAACAAATTTTCTGGTCTGGGAAATGATGTTACTGCATTGCTTCTCACTAATCAAAGAGATGGTGGTAGGCAGTGCTACCTCTGGTCTCCTGTACAGCTTATTTCCCAAAGTAATAATAATAGTGTGGGGCCTAGACTCATACAAAACATGTCTCTTCCACAAGTATGGTTTTCCTAATAATACATCACAAACTTCAATAGGCACAACATCATACAATACCCCATCTGCGAAGGGCTTGATGATGTAGGGAAGGTGACACTGTTGGCTGACACAGAGATATTGCCCTTGGTGAAGCCACTTGATGGTGTACAACTATAGATGTAATATAGTCGGTAGGCCTAGTAGCTCTACAACCTTTACTGAAATGAGGTTCTTTTTTGCTCCAGCTGTACATAATTAAATGCAGCGGAGAACCCTTCACCCACATTTGTGAGTGGAAGAGGCACTCCCCCTCCTCTGGATCTTGGGCTCATTCTTCTAGATATTGGTGGTGGAAATGGTGGTTTTGGGTTCCACTTCAATAATCTGATTCCCTTTTTCATTCCCCTTGTTAGGTTCTGACTCAGAGTCGGAACATGAATCTGATTCAGAACCCTTCAGCTCAGCCACCAGTGACTGCTTGGTCTGACACTCACTCGTGTTGTGAATGGGTCTCTGATGGAACTCACACCATTTCCCCATGTCCTTCTTTGTCTTCATGGTGTTTTTCATAGGCTTGCAGCTTCAACGGGTTGTCCTGGGTCGCCCCGCCTTGGCTTTGTCCTTTGTTCTGCGGCTTGGGGGTGCCTTTCCCTTGCTTCGGATTCACAGTTCCAAAGTCTCACTTTTTATGTTTAAATTTATGCTCGATCTTAACAGCGTATCAATAGGAAGCATCGAGCAAGGATATGTCTAGAAATTCCATATTGTCTTGGATGTACTTGTGCAAACAACCACAGAACTTGAGTACCAAATGCCACTCAAAATCCTTGGTAGCCAACTTCGTGCTAAGGGTGTGAAAAATATTTGTGAACTCTGGCACATAGTGGTCCCTTCCCTGCCACAACATGGTCCACTTTATGTATTTATATATGGCATCTGCATCTATCAGACTTTCAAATATGCGGATGTCAAAGTTAATTTGTACCTTAAATGGAGTGGTGCTCCCAGAGTGGCTGCCGGAAGAAGATGTTTCGCCTGTGGGTAGCTGCTGAAGGATCTGGGCAAAGTTGTCCATCATTGTGTTCCTCTATCACTCGAGGGCTTATTTGAGCAATATTGTGAAAGGATCTCCTGCTAACTTGTCTTTCTATTCTTTCGCCATGGGAGGCCGTCGAGGTCTGCGAGGATGGTCTTGCAAGGGTTCAACTAGTTCAAGCCTTAACTCATACCTCGACCTCATTGGGGACATGCAAAGAAAAATAGAGAAAGAGCATGACTACTCTGATACCACAGATCTGAACTTAAACAGGAATGAAAAAAATACATATATAACCAAAAATACAGAGGTGCAATAGAAATAACACTTCATTTTATTAATATCAAAGAACTGAAATATGCTTACAAATAGAATGGAAATAAACTAGCTCATGCAATGGTAGCTTATCTATTAGAAGAGATGTGGTGGCTACATGCCTCTAAACTATGTTACAATGAGGCTCGAAGGCATATTTATTATTGAAAAACAATGGAAAACCCTAAACATCCAAAAAACTAACCTTAGGAGATGAAGGGCCAAAACTATGGGCCCGGTTTGGGTAAACTGGTACATCAACTTCTCGGGTTCGTAACTTTGGCATATGATCTCCATTTGATGCACACAATCATTAGAAAGAAATATCTTAGTACTACAACTTTTGACTTCAAACATGAGTCAACGTATCATGATTTCTTGTTTTCCAAAAAAACATCGTTTAGGGCCTCAAAACGGCTCTGAAAGTTCAGGACTCAAAAAACTGCCAAAAAAGTAATCGTGCTACGATTAAGGAAACTGAAAATCTGAAAGAAACTGTGGTGGGGGTCCAAGTAGAATAGGAGGGTGGCCACCAATATCCACCTAGATCAGTCCCGCAAATATTTTAAATAATTTCCAACTTTTGAGGTGACTTCGGATTTGTTGAAGGAACCATCATCGAACAAGCAAAGCAACTTGCTAATGAGATCATATTTTAACTTGGAAATTTACGCATTCCACCCTAAACATATGGTGGGCCCAAATATATCTAGAGTTAGGTCACTTAATTGTTTATAAATTGTATCATTTTCTGCAAAATGATATTATCATTAGTTTAAAATAATTGCTCATTCTACATAAATTTCAATTAGATTGTACATAATAATTAAAAATAAATAAAAATACCTGGAACCTTTTCTATTTTCACAAGGATATGTTCATTGTCTACCAAAAAATTAATTGGTAGTGATCCCATGCTAGTGACATAGGTAGATCTAGGAAAGCATGCTTAAAAATGTGCAATTTCATTGTCATAATCTCATGCACATTTTAGCTCGTGTTGCTCAGTGGGTGTAGTACTAACATCTACCCTGGGGGTGTACCGATTTGAGTAACTAGCGTGTCAATCATAGGCATATATTGAAAATTGGTATCAGTATGATGTTGCACTAGTGTAACAATAACGTTGGTACCAACACTGATCTTCATAGGAATACACTGAGTACCAAACTCATCCAAAAACTCCTTTAAAAAATAATGAGTTTTTTTTATAAAGGTCTTGTAGGAGTATACAAATTAAAATTGTATAAAAATAAATGGGATAATTAAACATGTTCATAAAAACACCATAGCGACGAATATTCTGCATCAAGGTTTTAATTCTTTCATTTGTTGACTATGTCTTTGATTGAATCTCAATCAAAGAAGTGAGCTCATTGTTTGATATTCTCATAAGATTCTTTATTATTTGCACTGGGTCCATGGAGGAATAGATTTATTATCTATAATTTCTTCCTCATGATGATCTATGGACTTCTCTAACATTGGTTCCTTCCCCTTGTCACCCTGGGACAATGGTGTTTCCAACAATGCAATGTCATATTACTGTTCATAAGCATTTTTTTACATGAATACATTATAACAAGTTCATAAGCATATTTTTATACGAATGCATTATATCATTTTACAAAAAAAAAGATACATAATAATAAGGAAATGTTGTACCACTTATAAACATAAAATATAAGAATCATTAATGAGAGGTTATGTACTGCCCCCATAATAACAATGTTTGTATCTATTCGATTCAAGTTGTAATTGATCAACAACTATTCTCCTGTAGCTATCTATGTTTTTGCACATATGAATACATAGTTTCCTTCATGTCCGTTAAATATGTAATTGGGTTGCTTATTTGTTTTCCCAGGTTGTGTCACTTGTTTATAAACCCCATAATATTCCTCGATGTTTTTTCCTTCCATCAATACATATAGACACTCCTTTATTTTTATTGTTGTTTCTTAGCTATATATAATTTGTAGCCAATACGTATCTCTGCATAGCTCGTGTATATTGGACCTATTTCATCCAATATTTGTAATTTAATAGGGTCTAACATACTCCATTAGTTCAACTAATACATCGTAATAAACCTTGATGTGTGCCATGTAAAATAGCCCCAAACAATGTAGCAACGATGGAACAATGTGATATATCCTCTCATTGAGACAAAAATCAATTTTTACTTGAGGAAGGTACTTGGGTACCCATCATTTCACTCAATGTTTCTATCTCAAGGGAATCTCTATGTCATCTGCGCTCTCAGAATCATAAGAACATAACCCTCCTTCAACAAGGAAAAATTCCATGTGTCTATGAAATTTTATTTTGATCTTCTCACATTTAGTTTATGATCTCTAACTATTAGACATACTGGATCTCTAAATTTCCTCCACTCTACCTAAACTTCCCTTGCTTGGTTAAGACATATATGATAGGTACCTATTTGGTTGTACTTACAGTCCATCAAATGAGAGAAGTAATTAGTGGATTCCTAGCTTGTAACATGCCAATGTGCACATATGATCCCCCCTTTTTAAATAGATTTTAGTACTTGATATTTCGTTGTTTGGGGATTTGTGTACATTATGTAAATGTGAAATTGTTGGTCTTATGAAAATGAGAATGTTGGTCTTAGGAATCCAAATATCTATCAAGTAGAAAAAAATAGCTGTAAAATAAGGTAAATTTTGGTGCTATTAATTGGTTATGAAAATGAGAAAATTGGTGACTAAAGAGATCCTAATACAATCAATTAAGAAGATTTGAATAATTGAATAAAAATCAAGTAATATTTAAAGATAATAACTGGTTATGGAAATGGATTTCTTTTGTAGAAAAGAGTTAGGCATAGTTGATCCTATGGTTAGGTGGAAAAGAAACCATCCTTCTTCAGTTGCGGGCAGATGATTTCTATACAAGTCTCTCCATATATTTTAAATTATGCTAGAAAAAATTGTATTTTAAGAGTTGTATATTCCTATATGGGAGATGAAATACCCCTCCCTTGATGGCTTGTTAGGATAGAAATACCTCCTACAATTCTATAGGTGTTTTAGATGACTCATCAATGGATTTTTTCTCAAATAACATGCTTGAAAGTGGCTTTGGAGAAATATGCCTTGGGATACTATATTTATGGATAGGATGCTTCCCAAGAAGAAAATATGTTTTCTAAATCTCTAATTAATCCACTTGAACATGACCATTATAGAATTATGGGGGTTGGTTCCCTATTCCTCACCTTGGTGGTTATCCCTTGATTCTAGCAAGTGTGACATGTGTCAAGGTTATCTTTCTCTTAGGATGATCTTGAGTGGTAATACTTGGAGTGTTGAAAGCGTGCCCATCTCTGGACCATACTTACAATGTTCCACTCATTAAAAATCTCCTCACATCCCAAGATTCGGGACAGGTGTCACCCTATATTGGTTAGCCCTTGAAGTCTTGATTGACCCTTGAGCCATTTAAGCAATGAGACCCTAAAGAGGTTGATACAGGAAATTAAGAAATGTCAAAATCCATTTCTACCCCAAACTAAAAATAAAATCATCAAAAGGAAAAAAAGGGTTGGAAAAACATGTATATGAAGCCTCATACCTTAGCATAGAGGTCTCAATTTGCCTAAGCAAATGAACCCTAAATTGAACCTTCGCTAGAAAATAGTTTCCTTTGAAAAGGTTTGATATTTATTAACTAGTTTGAGATATTTGGCTAGCCCTAAGTATGAAACCCTAGTTTTAGGCCTAGGTCTTTTAACAAGTCTCTTTCCTTTTATGGTTTGAAGAGATTGATTTGAGTAGGGTTCTTTGTGAGTTCATCCAAGAATCATCATTCATCACTCCCCTTCATCCACTTTGACTTAGTGGCTCCCCTTGCATTGGGATTGGCTTGAGTCAATTTCCATAGTCTCCTTGCTTAGGATTCATTAGCTCTTTATCAAGCATCCTTCATTTTATTGACCTTGAGGACTTGTTTCTTAGTCTTGCATAAAATTTAGGGAAACATCCCTAAAGTCTCAACAAACAATGTTAATACTCATGATCATAATAAGATAACAATGTGGCCATGCCTACAACAATGAGGAAATTTATCTTTTGAATGAAATATGGTTTTGTTTTTTGGAAAGGAATATGCATTTCTAAAGCACAACATGCCTATGTTTTTATATCATGATTTAACAATGCTTGTATTTGAGGCTAAAAGTAGGAATACATTCACATTTTGATTAATGCTACAAGGTTAGTCAACATTTGGTTTTCATTAGCCTATGTGAACACATATATGATTTTATGTTTTTGAGATACAAGGAAACATGATCATGCTTCTAACTATCCTTGCTTAGTTTTTATTCTTGAGATCACATCCAATTCATACATGCTATCTTTCCTTGCATATATTTATGGAGGTTTAACCAACCATTATTAATTATACTTAAGATATTAGAGCTAAGGATGCTTGGCTTAGTTCTATACTCTTAAACAAAATGGGGTTTATGTATTCTCCATGTTACAATAAAATAATAAAATCAAAGAATACAACCAATTCACCAAAGGAAATAATAAACACATATTTTTTGTTATCGCCTTCTGACATAATATTATCATCAAATACTCAATGTGTGATCACAAATATTTTGTTCTCATAAAGCATTTTTCATTTTTCCATAGCCATTTAGAAAGGATAGGTGATGGCTATGGAAATTCCATTCCATTTTATTGAAGAAGAATGTTCCTGCAATGAAACAGAGCACCTGCGATAATGCTACTATTGTTGTAACACAAAAATGACTAGGTCAAAAAAAATTGAATTCAATATTCTTTACTAGCATTCTTCCTACTTGGGGTTCCTTAGTGTCCATGAAACTCGATAAAACCATCCATGAATATACAATAAGAGGAGGATTTGAGTTGATTGTTAATGCAGGGACTTCACTATTAGATAAGTATGGAAAAAATAGATGTATGGAGAATGCACATAAGTTTTCTTACAAAATCTCGTGGAATGCAATGCTTGCAGGGTATGTCTAGATTATGGATTATAATATTTCTCTGAAACATATTTTTCAAATGCATAATAAAGATATGAAACCCAATCCAATAATTGTGGTAAGTGTTCTCTTGGTGTGTAGTTACTTAGCAGTGTTTTAACAAGAATGGAGATGGCATATAACATTTTTATGTAGTATTAGAAGAGGAGGTTCAACATTGTTAAAAAACATAAGGTGCTCTTGTTATTTTTTATACCAAAAATGACACAAGTTTCTAGTTCATGAACACTTAAGTCTCAACATGTCCCTATTTTGCATGATGAAAAAGAACAGGGGTAAGGACAACTACATTGAGAAAATAAAAAAATTATAGGGTTATTAAGTGCCCCCAAGAAGCACATTTATGTCTGAGTTAGGTCCAAGTGCTATACACAACCTAACTTTGGTGCTATTACCACTTCTTTGACCTTTACTTTTGGATCATAGTTCTTTCTTTATCTATAGAAACAGATGGAAGGAAGTCCCAACATAGGATAATTGTTTATATATCTTGAGGAAATATTAGTATGTTCTTCCTGTGCATATTAACAAGGATATATGGTGGTATTTCTTAAGAAACAATTTTATTTGTGTTGATCTTTCTGAGGCTCCAAGTGTGTAGAACTGTATCCAAACTAAATTCAATACATTTCACATAATACAAGAGGTTACATTGAAATCTACAACAAAATGTTGGAGAAGCTTGAAAACATTTGAATTTTGAATATATAAATTAGTGAATTATGGATAGTGAACTTTGAAATATTGGATGATGCATATCACACTTGTGTTTCTAGCTACACAAGAGATAGGATAATCAACCAAGGGATGTGAAATTTGATAATAGTGAAGTAATGGAAAAAAATGAACTAAATAAATGATAATCCTAGTAGGTATATAATAGACAAGGGGAATAGAAAACTTAGAGGACACATGTCCCACCTAGTAATTTTTCATTTTATATGTGATAGGAAAAACAAAGCCATTGGATGGGATATTTTAAATGGGACATTTAATTTATGAGTGACAATGAAAATACACCAAAAATTGGAATGAACACTTGAATGTAGAGGATTTTTTAGAGAACCAAAAACTAGATGTCTCAATGACATGCCAACATTAAGAAGCAATAAAAATTTAGTCAAGATAGTAAAAATATCATTGACATTGAGGGTATAATTCCTTGCACCCCATAAGGGGAACTTACTTTGAAATAAAAAAGGAATTCCACAATTGGACTTACTTCCGCATAAGTCCCACAATGTATGCTTGGATTTCATAGTTCACAAAGGGAATTGAGGACATGTTCTTATGCTACAAGAAAATGGACTCAAAGAGAGAGGACATTGAAAATACATGTGAAATTGATAAGAATATAGTTTGTCCCATGCTTAAATAGGACATATACATTCACAATGTTGTGAAATGTAAAAAAAAATCCATGGTAATGTTGTCTAACAAACTTTCTTTTGTGGACAATTTTTCAAATTAGATTTGAAATAGAGATAACAAATGCTTATATCTCCCCAACAAAAAGGGAAATGAGGTTTTAGAAAATAGTGTTAATGAGAAAAGTAAGCTTGTTGTTGAAACCCATACTAGAATTTCAGGAGTTTCAAATAAGACATCAACATCCCATGGGTGAAAATTTCAATTTTGGAGATGTTGAATAGAATCTAAAAGACATGGAAACCAATAAGATCCATATACATATATTATAGGAACCACGAGGAGTTTAATGTTTCAAATACAAAGTTTTTGACAAGATAATGAAAGAGTAATTAAGGAACAAGAAATAAATCCAAACTAATTTAACTCATAACAAAAAAACAAAGTAATTTCGAACAAAGATAGAGTTCTAATAATGTTGTTTCAAGTGTCTCAAGAAGGGACTCTTATAAAATGTACCAAAAGTCATAAAATTCCTCATGTGATGAGAGATAACAAATCATCTCATAATTTTCATATTCTATTAACCATATACTTTCAAGGATCCATTAAGTAACTTAGGTTGTCCTTTGATTAGTCACCAAAGAAAGAGACGCCATTGAACACCTTGTAGGGATAATTTTGAAAAGGAAAACCCACTTTGTATGTGAGTAATTTATACTCCATAAATCAATAATAAACAAAAACAAGAATAAAAATTTTCCCTTTTAGGTTTCCTGGGTAATCTATGGGTCTCATGCATATTTTTATGTGATTTAACATAATTAAAATGATGGCTAGAAAAAAATATTAAATATATCTAGCTCATAGCAAATGCTTTATCCTCACGTATTTGATAGTGATTCTTTTTTTACTCTTTAGCCATAGTGCATGCATTAATAATATTACCGATTTCTCAGGGATTGAAAAAAATCCACTACAAACTAGCCCACATGGATAAAACTCATGATTTATAGCTTAGCATAAAACAACATAGATATGAAAAAAATTATTAACTATGAGATAAACAAAGTAATTTATATAAATAAGGTTAACCTAATTTCCTTAAGCAATGATGGCACAAGACAAACATTCCTAATTAATAAGCAAGCAGACAAAATGATTTTTATGAATTACCCATCTACCACTCGTTTGGTGGTTAGTAACTACCTCCACCTCACCAACATGTGGCAGGTAGTTACTATCTCCTTAATGAACTTCTATTTCCAACTCCTAAAGACAACCTCATGTATTTTAGGGAAATAATGTATTGGCCAATTCCATAATTTCTCAATAAATATAATCATTTGGATTAGATGTCTAAGACTTATTGATGGGTAATTAATTTCACCAATAATTTTGTAGCGTCATCTCTTTCAGCCACATGTACTAAAAAATTAATTTTCTAGATTTATTTATTTATAAAAAAATCATAATTACATATTTATAATTAGTCATTATCAATAATAAATTATTGATAATTAAATTCTTCAAATGTCTTTCAGACTTAAACATTTAAAAATGAAACACACATATGCACAATTAATTACATAAAAAATTCAAGCCACGGGATATCACAAACATGTTAGATTTAAATAATGTATATTGGTTAATTCATGTCATGCAAAACAAAAACATGGACAAGGACAATAATATTATTCATGATATAGGTGGAAAAGAGAGTAAAAGATTTATGAAACGATTGTAAAGAGGAGAGTTAGGTGGATGAAAAGGTAATTAACTCACTAAGTGTGTCTAATAAGAAAAATAAATAACAACTTTTTGTATTTGGTGTTTTGTTGATCAAGGCTCCCAAAACACATTTCCTTGTAGTTTGGTTGTCACCTACAAAGAGCATACAAACATTTGGGTGATGTTAGTGCTTAAATAAGAACCAACAAAGCATATAATGATATAGGAACAATGCGCGAGCAATATAAAACAAAAAAACTAACATAAAGAACGTGAAACAATGTTAAATGTATCATAAACACATCAACAAAGACATAAGAACATAATTCCCTTGATTGATTGTTGGTAGAAGAGCTACAAATGAGATATCCAAACACTTGAAGAGAGTTTTCTTGAGCAATGGTTCTCAAGAAAATGAACTCCTTTCTTCAATCTCCTATGCAAACTCACACTCTCTCAAAGAAGCTAAGAGAAATCTCAATGATGATGGAACTCTCTCAAAAATGAAATGCAGGATTGCCTTCAGGAAATTTTGCTAGCATAACAATGCTCACACTTCTTCTTCTCTTGGTCTCTCAATTCCTTGTTTATATAGAATTTGAATTGCTCTTTCCCTCTATTGGATCATTAATGAAAAAATGACTTGAGAGAAGGAAAAGAGGACTTCCTTGGGGGTTTCATATCTCCAAGTAGGCTCAAAATCATCTGTCCTTAGGAAGTACATGTCAGGAGTAGTTAACCCAAATCATGTGGAGTGGTACTGGACTGCTGACTGGAATTTCAGGTGACCCACGCGACTATTGAAGAAACAGTCATGTGGTATTGAATTTCAGCCTTTGAATAGCTCGTGCGGGTTGATTTTTTAAATGTAAATTTTGGAAACCTTCGATTTTTTTATTCTTATGATGCCTTCAGTTGGAAAATCTTCACTTGTACATGTTGTTGTATGACTCTAGGTGTCACCTAGCTTGTACAAATGTGAGTATGAATTTTCCATATTAATAGTTGCTCACTGATGTACGAGGTTAGGAGAAAGCGTATAACCGAAATACATCACATTTTGGTGTTCTAATGATGGGTTTGATGTAATTTTTTTGAGAGAGATGAGATCATTGTAGAGATGATTGGGGATGTGTCCTTAACTGAGAACTCACAAAAAACCAATTCTATGAAGAAATGATAATACAAAAGTGTCTATACGAGGTGAACATGTTCCATGCTCGTTATGATGACTATGACTAAAATAGTACAAATATATAGGAAAACATTTTGTCAATTCAACGATGAGATAACTAACATGTTGATAGCTGATGAAGATATATGCTTTCACCCTCGGGGACATCTCTAACAAACAAGTGTATCAGGATGCCCCCACGCATCTGATGTAAGGCACTACTGAAGGGGGGTGCGATGGGATGCATGGGTCTTTGAATGAATGAGAGAAAATGAAATGATTACAATGTATGATACTACCCTGACATGAAAAATTATGTTGAGGTTGAATGTCAGGGAGACCGATGACATTAATGGGAAAATAATGGTTCCCACTGTGCCACCTGAGATTATCCCTATAGGGTGGGAGTAACCAAGGTACTGCTTTGATTCTAGAAGATGAGTGTTGATGTAAATAGAATGAAGCGCCAACCATCCAAAGAATGGTTCAAATAAATCTATATGAAATTGGTACAAATATTTGCAATAGGATGGGTCCACAGACATTATGGTGAGAATTTACAATATGTGAGGGATATAGAAGACCTGGTCAAGGTTGGAGAAAGGATGCAAGTGGCATCAGTCAAAGCATAAGAGGTAAATTAAATACCCCTAGAATTGGTAGGACGTCTAGGGGATAAATGATATTTCTAACCGTCGTGGTATGGTGTGAGCAAATGGTGATCATTGTGATGGATATGAGATGGGTGAAAAACTATCTCCAACCAAGGGCGACTTAGGAATGTCACCAACTAACTCACACAAACACATGGGTGAGAATTTTAAAAGTGGTTTGGGATGTACAAACATGGAGAAATGTGCCCCAAAGAAAGTGAGGGTGTGCGTGATGTTGCAAGTGGGTTTTCTGCTACGGGCAAGGGCCCCATTAGATAGTCTCAATGTGGGGTTGAGGACGTGGATGGAATGACGTAGATAGTATACTGCAATGTGGATGAATGGTAGGCCAAGTGTAGAACGTGGAGGTGTATTCAATTCAATCTGGTTAATAAATAAGAGGGGAAACCCAGGAGTGGGGGTGGTAAGCAATGAGCAAAGAAGAGAGTTATGAGGCTAAACTTCTTAGACATGTGGGTGAAAATGGTTCCCGGGCTTGGGAGAATGGCCATGGATACCGAAAGTATTAGAGGTACTATAAAATGGGGTAATCCATGTGACTGAGGCTTTATCGAACATCATGGACGTTTACGATGTGCAGGTGGAAGGTGATGGTAAACGTGGTCGAGATGGTGGAACTTATGGTTTCTTTCAAAGAAATGACGTTAAGATATGCAAAGATTTTGGAGGAAGCCTATCATGCCAAGTGAATAATGTGAAGAATGATACCTTAGCTGTCAATTGACACTGGCGGTGTTGGGTGTGGAGCCTGATTATCTTCTTTATTTAGAGGTATCGCCACATTGGACCCCAGTTCATAATGTGGTGGCGACATCGCCCGTAAAATGTATGCCGCTATAGGGGGCGACGATGATTATTTGGAGCCCCACCCTGAAGCTAAAAATAGATGTAAAATTGCCTTGTAAAATGTTGTAATTTCGTGGTCAATCTGGGCCGTTCATTAGGCAGACATCTGACGGTAGAAGTTATGTTTAATTTAGGGTTTTTTTCCCTAGAAGGAAACCCCTCGCTATATATGAGGGAAATGTATTGCGTCTATGTAGATCTGTATTCTAAGCGAGAATGAGAGAGGAGATTGTGTGAGAGCGAAGAGGGAATTACAGTGGATCTATTGTAGGTTGTATCTCTTCATTTTGCTGGATAATATAGAAGGAAGGAATCGTTGTTTCTCTGTGGACACAGCCCAAATTGGGTGAACCAAGCATATCTGTGTCTCTCTTGTTTTATGTGTTTTCTGTGTTTATATTTCTGCAATATATTTTATGTGTTTCATTGCTCTGTAATATATAATTTTATAACTACTGGTATCAGAGCCGAAGGTCTATTTGAAATAAGGTATTTCTTATGAAGAGTTTATTTAATATGAAGATGTCAGAAGGTAGATCTATTGCTGATCATTTAAATGAATTTAATACAGTTACTAGCCAGTTAAGTTCTGTAGGGGTAACTTTTGATGATGAAGTTAGGACTTTGTTATTTCTATGCTCATTGCTAGAAAGTTGGAATGGTTTAGTTATGGCCATTAGTATCTTTGTATTTGGATCTTGTACTTTAAAGTTTGATGATGTTGTTGGTGTAATCCTTAGCGAGGAAATGCGATGGAAAAGCTTTGGTGAGACATCAGGTAATGCTTTGACTGCAGAGACTAGGGGAAGAAAAATGGAAAGAGGAAAGAGCCCAGGATATTGTAGTAAGTCAAGGAAAGGAAGATCCAAGTCCAGATCGAGAATAGTGTGTTGGAAATGAGGGAAGAAAGGACACCTGAAGAAATACTGCAAGTCTTGGAAGGGAAAAGAAGGAGATGCACAAAAAGAAAACAATCATGAAGCAAATGTGACAGTGTGTAGAAATTCCCACTGTAGATCAACAGATTATGCAATATACTAAGGCAAAATACAAGACCTACTTCTACAAAAAACTTGCGGAAGCTTAATCAAATTTGAGCAAGATCAAATAGCATATAACTGAGAATGAGAAAGCAATCACATATGAACATAGAAGAATACTATGGGGAAAGCCTCAGCTAAAAACCCCGATCTTTGTATTATCATACAAGAGGAAATATGTTCAGATTACACAAAGCATTAGCTCACAAGCTATCCTGCTCTCAGTACAATCCCTCTGTTGCTCATAGATAGTGAGAGGCTTCTCACAAACCTTCTCCTCTGCCATCCAAGCCTCCTATTTCCTTGCACAGTTTTTCCTGGGGTCCAGTGCTTCCACTTGTGTGAATTCCCACCTCACACTACTCACTTGGCTCAGTAGTAACTACCCAATCATGAAACAGATAATTCCTTCTGCATGGATGAGTTTCCTATATAGGAAAAATCCTCCAACTGACAGTACATTGTCCCTTCCTCTGATCTCAACTGGGTCCTTGACTGAACTAACATGCATGAGTTATTTATGAGAGAATATTCAGTTATCTGGAGAGCAGTAGTTACATGCATGCAAGCATTAACTAACTGAACTCACAATTAGTTCAACAAACTATTTGAACTAATCTAACTGGGCTTAAATCAGTTAACTGAGCTAACTAATTACAACTCAAAGTATAACTCATCCTAATCTCATTTAATCAAGGGATAACTTCCTCAATCAATGGATAAATTGTTGCATGTCTTCACATAGACTTCATGTTTGATTTCCTACAACTAATTAACTCAAGATGAATTAATTAATTATTAATCAAATAGCTGCTAAGAACAAATTCGAATTTTACTTCTCAATTTTAGTTTAGGGACTAACTAAAATTAGAATCTATCCCAAAATGCTATTTATAGCAATGTTATTTTTAGCACTTCCATTTTTCATTCCTTGTTGCCATGTCCAACACTGGTACCTGAAATTATATTTTTAGCATTTATATTTTTAGAATTTCTTGTTGCCATTTTCAACACTCTCTCTCAACAAGAAAGGCATTCAACTTGAACTCAATCCTGAACCTCTGGAATGTTCTGCATGCAACACTTCTCCCAAGTGTTATTGCTCCAGCAACTCTAGAAACAAAAAATCTCCCACTGACCTCTCTGTTGGGCTAGAAACACCCTCTGATGCTGAAGCTCCCTTTGCCACTGACAAGTGCTCCCTCTCTGACCTCTGAGCTGCTGCAACACTCCATGCATCTCCCACCATTGCACACCTCTCTGTGCCATCTTGCAATGGTGTAACACTCCTATGTCTCTCGCATTGTTGCAGCTTGCTAGCTCTGCACTGTCTTGGGATTCCTGCATTGTAGCTCTCTTTGCCATTCCATCCGCGTCTATCTCTACCCACTCAGCCAGTCTTGCTACTCCTTGTCGAGGCTCCCGTAGCAAGATCTAATCAAAGATGTTGGGTACCTCAATGATCCTCGCCCTATTCTAGCCTTCTTGGAACTGTCATTCCACATCGCCCCACCTCCTACCTGGAGGTATGGATGCATGTGCTCCCTCTGCCCACTTGGCTCGAAATTTCACCCTACTGGAGGTCTGTGCATGAGTGGATGCCTCCACTCAATCTCCTCTTGGCTTCTCCAGTTGTGGCTGCTCCACAACCTCCTGAAGTTGCTTCTCCAATTGTGGCTCCTCCACAATTGTCTGAGACTTCTTCTAGCACTGCATGTTTATAGGTAATGTACTCTCCCTCTCAACCACCAAGTCTCCAATAGTTTCCTTTCTCCTCAAGGCTTTGCATGCATCTTGAACTGCAAGAGCATACAAGTTCTTGACTTGTGAACCGATCTGCTTCACCTGTCTAGTGGTGATGTGTCGAAGGAAAACCTTTCCCTTACTGAAGACTACATCATAGCCTTTGTCTTCCAGCATTGTGATCGACACCAAATTTTTCCTCAGTCCTGGTAGATAATTGACATCGGTCAAGGTAATGCAAGCTCCATGCTCCCTCTGAAAAAAACCATGCCTACACCTGAGATACTATACTTTTCATCATTACCCATCGCTATGAGTATCTAGAGATCTTTCTCCTCCAAGGTACTGAACAAACTCTTATCGCCGGTCATGTGGAATGAAGCTCCACTGTCAAGAAACCAACCACATCCCACCATGGATGAAACCATGCATGTGAAGAGGGTGAAATCCAACTCGAACTGTGAGGCCAATGCCTCACCTTTAGATCCTTCCTTGGATCCCATCTTGGATTTCTTCAATGGACAATTTGTTGCAAAATGGCCCACCTCATGACAATGAAAGCATCACACTTTCGATTTGTCAAACTTTTTCCCACCATGGGAAGACTTGGATTTGGGATGAGAATCCTTCTCCTTCCCTTTCTTTTCCTTACTCGCTAAGGCACAATTTTCTTCGTCCTCCTTGGATGAAGAACCATCTCTGGTGTTTCTCCTTATCTCCTTCTACATTAGATCCGACCAAAGTCGTTCCCAATTTGGCAGTTTCTCTCTTCCATTTACCGAGTCTTGGTAGCTATGCCAGCTCTTAGGAAGACCGAGGAGAGCAAGACTCACCATGTCATCATCGGCTGTCATGATCCCCACACTTCCAAGCTCATCCCTGCAGGTGGTGAGCTTGTTCAGATATGTAGAGATCGTGTCGCCCTTTTCACACTTGATTTTCCGAAACTTGTCTTTCAGCGCTATCTTCCTTTGATCATTGTTGTTCTGATATATATATTTCAATGTTTTCCACATTGAAAATGGTGTCTCCTTCCCATGGAGACTCGAGACTATGTGGTCTCGAACTCCCTCTAGAAGGATTCTCCTTGCTCTAGCCACACATTTCTTCCATTCTGCCAATTCTGTAGCATTAGTCGTTGTCGACTTGGGGACTTCTTGATCAATGAAGTCCTTTAGAGCGTTATCCTCTAATACTGCTTCCATTCAATCCTTCCAGGCTATATAATTCGAGCTGCCATCAAGGGCATACTCGAGTCTTAAATTGTTGAATGCCATTGGTGAAAATGAGATGTGATAAGAACTCGATTTCTATATTCAGGAACCTCAAACTTCGAACTTCTTCCTTCTTTGTATACTATTCTTCACTTTGATCACCTTTACTCTGATACCATGTAGAAATTCTCATTATAGATCACCTGATAATGCAATGTACTAAAGCAAAATACTTGATCTACTTCTACTATCAAACTTTGCGGAAGCTTAATCAATTTGAGCAAGATCAATTGAAACACATATAACAGAGAAGAAGATTCATCACACATGAACACAAAAGAATACTCTGGGGAAAGCCTCAGCTAAAAACCTCGATCTCTGTATTATCATACAAGTGGAAATATGTTCAGATTACACAAAGCATTAGCTCACAAACTATCCTGCTCTTAGTACAATACCTCTGTTGCTCACAGACAGTCAAAGGCTTCTCACAAACCTTCTCCTCTGCCCTCCAAGCCTCCTATTTCCTTGCGCATTTTTTCATGGGGTCCAGTGCTTCCACTTGTGTGAATTCCCACCTCACACTGCTCACTTGGCTCAGTAGTAATTGCGCAATCCTGAAGGAGATAATTCCTTCTGCATGGATGAGTTTCCTATATAGGAAAAATCCTTCAACTGATAGTACATTGTCCCTTCCTCTGATCTCAACTGGGTCTTTGACTGAACTAACATGCATGAGTTATTTATGGGAGAATATTCAGTTATCTGGAGAGCAGCAGTTACATGCATGCAAGCATTAACTAATTGAACTCACAATTAATTCAACAAACTATTTGAACTAATCTAACTGGACTTAACTCAGTTAACTGAGCTAACTAATTACAACTCATCCTGATCTCCTTTAATCAAGAGATAACTTCCTCAATCAATGGAGAAACTGTTGCATGTCTTCACATAGACTTCATGTTTGATTTCCTAAACTAATTAACTCAAGATGAATTAATTAATTATTAATCAAACAGCTGCTAAGAACAAATTTGAATTTTACTTCTCAATTTTAGTTTAGGGACTAACTAAAACTGGAATATATCCTGAAATGCTATTTATAGCAATGCTATTTTTTGCACTTCCATTTTTCATTCCTTGTTGCCATGTCCAACACTAGTACCTGAAATGCTATTTATATTAATGCTATTTTTAGCATTTCTTGTTGCCATTTTCAACAAGGTGATGTGTTACAAGATGCTTTGATTCTTTCATTAGAAAATATTATCAATGCATGGGTGGTAGATTCAAGGGCCCCATTCCATGCCACAACTGATAGGAAACATTTTCATGATTATGTTCAAGGAGATTTTGGACAGGTTCGATTGGGTGATGATAAACCTTGTAAAATCATTGGACTGGGTACAATTTTCATAAAACAACAGAATGGAAATCAATGGTTGTTGAAGGAGGTAAGGCATGTTCTAGATGTGAAGAAAAATTGGATTTCAACAGGTGGTTGGGAGGTGAAGGTTTTGTAACAACTTTTATAGATAAAACTTGGAAGGTCACAAAAGGAGCCCTGGTAAAAGCAAAAGGAGAAAAGGTTGGTACATTATATTTATGAAATGGTATTTATAATTATGTTAATGCTTTAACATCTATAGGGGAAGATATGGAATTGTGGTATCATAGGCTAGGGCACATGAGTGAGAAGGGGATGTAGATTCTTCACTCAAGAAATTTGTTGCCAGGTTTGAAGCATGTTGATTTAAAATTCTGTGAGAATTGTGTTTATGGAAAATAGAATAGAGTCAGAGTCCTCAGAGTTGGGAAAGAAAAAAAGAGCGAAAAATTAGAGCTTGTGCATACATATGTATGGGGACCTGCTCGGGTATCATCTCTTGGTGGCTCTCGTTATTATGTTACTTTTATTGATGATGCAACCAGAAAAACCTAGATTTATTGTATTCGAAATAAATATGATGTAATTTATACTTTCAAGAAATGGAAAGCTTTGGTTGAAAATGAGACAGAAAAAAGGTTGAAGTGTCTCAGATTAGACAATGGAGGTGAATATTGCAACAAAGAGTTTGATAAGTATTGTTCAGAGAATGGGATTCGTAGAGAGAAGACAGTTCTAGGAACACCACAAGAAAATGGTGTGTCAGAAAGGATGAACAAAACAATCATGGAGCATGCAAGGTGCATGAGATTGCATGCAGGATTGTCTTTACAATTTTGGGAAGATGCTGTAGATACTGTTGTTTATCTAATAAACAGAGGGCCTTCAATTTCCTTGGATGATGGTATTCCATAGGAGGCATGGACAGGTAAAAAGGTAAACTACTCATTTTTAAAGACTTTTGGTTGTGAAGCCTTTGTCCACATTAATATAGAAAATAGAACAAAGCTCGAGGAAAAATCAAAGAAATGTACCTTTATTGGATATGGTGTTAATGATTTTCGTTATCGCTTTTATGATTATGAAAAACAAAAAATCATTAGAAGCAGAGATGTCATATTCAATGAAAAGTTCTTGTATAAGGATCGGTTGTAGGAAAAGAAACAAGAAAAAGAAAACAGAGAATACACAGTGCTTTATGAGGTCACTGAAAAAGTGATGGTGCCTAAAAATCATAATGATCAACAACCAGAACAACAAGAACAACCACAACAACAACAAACATTTCAAACACCTGGAAGTGGTGTTAGAAGATCTACCAAGATAAGTAAACCCCCTGAACGATACTCTCCTTCATTATATTATGCATTGTTGATTGATTCTCATGAACCAGAATGTTATGAAGAAGCAGTGCAAGTAGAAACTAGGAAGAAGTGGGAGCAAGCCATGAAAGAAGAGATGGAATCCTTAACACATAACCAAACTTGGGACTTAGTCAGGTTGCCTGCAGGTAAAACAACATTGTAGAATAAATGGGTTTACAAGTTTAAGGAAGAAGATGAAGGTAGAAAAAGGTATAAAGCTAGACTTGTGGTGAAGGGGTTTGCACAGAAAAAGGGTATAGACTTTGATGGGATATTTTCTCCTATTGTTAAAATGACTTTAATCAGAACTATTTTAAGTCTAGTAGTAGCTGAAGATTTGCATCTTGTTAAATTAGATGTAAAGACAATCTTTCTCCATGGGGATTTGGAGGAAGAGATATATATGCAGCAACCAAAAGGATATGAGGTAAAAGGGAAAGAGAAAATATTGTGTAGGTTGAAGAAGAGCTTGTATGGCTTAACATAGGCTCCAAGGCAGTGGTATCTAAAATTTGACAGGTTTATGTCTGAACAAGGTTATACTAGATGTCACTTTGACCATTGTGTTTATCTCAAAAGGAAAAATGATGGTAGCTATATTATATTGTTATTGTATGTAGATGACATGCTTGTTGAAGGTTCTAACATGCAGGAAATAAATGTGCTCAGAAGAAAATTGGCGAACTCATTTGCAATGAAGTATTTGGGTGCCGCAAAACAAATCCTTGGTATGAGAATAACTTGAGGCAGGAAGAATCGAAAATTAACATTGTCTCAGAGTGAGTACATAGAAAAGGTGTTGAAAAGGTTTAATATGAAGAATGAAAAACCAGTTAGTATACCTTTGGCTAGCCATTTCAAACTAAGGAAATGTGTCCCAAGACTCAGGAAGAAATTGATTATATATCTAAAGTCCCATATGCATCAGGAGTTGGAAGCTTAATGTATACAATGGTTTGCACAAGGCCTAATATTGCACATGCAGTGGGAGTTGTAAGAAGGTACATGAACAATCCAGGAAAAGAACATTGGATGGTGGTGAAGTGGATTCTCAGGTATTTGAGAGGTACAACAAATCAAGCGTTATTCTTTGGTGATTCAAACATTGCTCTACAAGGATATGTTGATACAGATATGGCGAGTGATAGAGATAACAATAGGAGCACAATAGGGTATGTGTTTATTGTAAGTGGAATAACTGTCAGTTGGGTTTCAAAACTGCAAAGTTTTGTTGCACTCTCAACAACGGAAGAAGATTATGTTGTACTATAGAGGCTAGTAAGAAATGATTTGGTTACAAAGGTTTCTGGATGAATTGGGTAAGAAGCAGGAGTTGGTCAAGTTACACAGTGACAACCAGAGTGCCATACATCTTGCAAATAAATCTATGTTTCATTCCAAGACTAAACATATATAGCTCAAGTACCATTTCATATGGTTAGTGTTGGAAGATGGACAGTTAAAGCTGGAAAATATACACACTAGCTAGAATCCTGCAGATATGTTAACAAAAGTCATAGCCAGGGAGAAAATGAGATTCTGATCAGTTTCAATTGGTCTTCAAGTATGATGAAGAAGATGAGAAACAACCAGGTCCAAAGTGGAGTCATTTTCCAGCAAATGAAGCAGCGGTGGAGTTGTTATAATCAGTATCCAAGTCAGAGATTTTGGGTGTGGAGCGTGATTATCTTCTTTATTTAGAGGTATCACCACATTGGACCCCAGTTCATAATGTGGTGGAAATGCCACCCATAAAATGTATGCTACCAGGGGGCATGACGATGTTTATTGTGAGCCCCCCCTCCCCCCCTCAGGCGGGGAATCATGAGCAGTGCCCCCAAAGCTAAAAATAGATGTAAAATTGCCTTGTAAAATATTGTAATTTCGTAGCCAATCTAGGTCGTTCATTAGGAGGAGATCTGACCGTAGAAGTTATGTTTAATTTATGGTTTTTTGCCCTAGAAGGAAACCCCTCGCTATATATGAGGGAATTGTATTGTGTCTATGTAGATTTGTATTTTGAGTGAGAAAGAGAGAGTAGATTGTGTGAGAGCGAAGAGGGAATTACAGCGGATCTGCTGTAGGTTGTGTCTCTTCATTTTGTTGGATAATCTAAAAGGAAGGATTGGCTGTTTCTCTGTGGATGTAGCCCAAATTGGGTGAACCACGTATATTTGTGTCTCTCTTGTTTTATGCATTTTCAGTGTTTATATTTATGTAATATATTTTATGTGTTCCATTGCTCTATAATATATAATTTTCTAACAGGGGGAATGAGATTACTGGGAAACTGCTAGAAACTTGCAACTTCAAAATCCAATACCCTAAGTGAAAACATCTTTATGTAACAATATGAAAACTGGGGTGAACTGAAAAAGATGTATTGAAAAGCATAGTAATATGCACCTGATGGATACTCTGATATGAAGAACGTGCCCAAAAATGAAAATACCAACTAAATGGAATGCAGAGCATGATGATGTAGATGAAGATATCTTTATCCCAACATCATTGATGGTTTTGTGAAAGGAGGTCATGGGTTCCTTAATGAACCACTAGAAAAATGACAAAAATGGTTATATATAAGGGTAGTGGGCCCATATTCCACCTCATTTTTACTTTGCTGACATGGACTCTAGAGCGGATCCCACCAACCTTTTCAGCTGTTGTGGTCATCTCGTGCACCTGGGTAGCACACAGTTAGATTTAGGTTTAGCCAATGTGAAACCCCCTTTTTGAAATTAGTAGTTTAGGGTAGGTAGGTCATACAAGATGGCATGTATAGGCCTTTTTAGGGAAAAATGTAGAAACCATACGGGCGACTAGAAGATAGTTGTGTTATGTCACGTGCATTAGGAGTGTATAGATGCATAAGATGCACGGGTAGGGTGAGAATAGTCGTGCAATGCACACAAGTGTGTAGAAAAAAGACATGATACCTTCAAGCTAAAGGTCTCATGGATAAAAAGGTAACAGTTTTGTCGTGTGTGTGACTATATGCAAAACAAGTGTGAAGGTCTTCTGCCGAGAACCTCATGGGTAAAGGTCTAATAGTTACACATATTGCATGACTATAAAGGGGAAAAGTGTGTGACACTTGCATGCCTATATGAATAATAGGTGCATGATCATGTGCTTGTTTAGGGAAAAAACACATGAGCTACCAAAGATTAAGATTTTTAGTATTGGGGTTAATTTTTTTTAATTTTTAATTTTATCCTTTGGATAGGATGGCTTCAGGGCAAGATCATGAATGGGATAGGATATGTGCAATGATGGTTGTTGATGCATAAACTCACGTCCATCTTACTAGGTGGGGGTTACTTAAGTGTGTTCAAAACCCCTTGTTGAGTTTGTAGGAGTATTTATTGTGATATTTGATTAGTTTATGGAGGCTTGAGCGACAAGTGTTCCAGTTTCGAGGCACAAATGTAGTGCTCACCATTGAGGTGGACATATACTTTTTTATAGGGTTATTACCTCAGGGCAAGGTGCTACCAACATACCTTCCTTCTAGAGGGGTGGCATTGCCAACATGGACTGGAGAGCACTATGGGCGAAACCCATTTAAGTAGGGGAGATCTGGATTGCATCAATACTAGATTTGAAAGTGTAGGAAACAACAAGGATGATAATGTGGTTTGTGGGGTCATCATCCCATAATCATATCAGAGGGAACCATATTGTTGTGTTGGATAGGGTGTGGGTGGGAACCTTCATTGATTGGGAAGGTTTCCTCCATTAGAGGATGATAATGCAACTTATGCAGTTGGCCCATGGTCGGACCAACAAGTTTTTCTATGCTAGTGTGTTACGTAGAATCCTTTATGAGAGAGTTGCGATGTTGCAGTGAGTGATACAAGTGTTACCCAGGTCATTGAGGGAGCCCCAGATTCAAAGGTGGTCACCTTTGATGGCCCAAGTAGGTCTGGGAGAGGTAGGTCAACACTGGACACCCATAGTTGAGTGTTGGTTTGATTCCAACCCTCAACTGATTCTACAATATCCTTATCGTAGGTTGGATTTTACAGGCAATCTTGAGATGGGATAGCCCCTAGGCAATGCTTGGGGCCCTAAAGGTATGTGTGTATTATTTCAACATTTTATTATTTATATATGTTTTGGTTTTATGATGTATATTATGTTGATATGATGTATGTTTTCTTACATATGTTGGTCCACACGAGCACCCTTTGGGCAGGTTGGTAGGGGTTGATCCTCAGTGGCCTGGTGAGGCTAGCACTTCTACAGGGCAGTGACGTTGGAGGGATGATAGAGGGGAGGAGACTCCAATGTGGAGGCCATGACTAGATATTGGTGGGCCTGCAGCGAAGGGTCAGGTTGCAACACTCCAAGCAGAGGTTGAGATGTTGTGGACCTGGGCAAAGGCTATTGAGAATCCATGGGATTGTGTAGCATATCTTGTCCAGGGGATGCCTGAAGTTGGATGGGCGATGCTAGGGGAGGAGGTCATTGAGATGAAAATTGCTCGGGATAGAGAGAGGTACCCGATCATCCGCCATTTGGTAGTGGTGGTGGCTACTACATGACTGATCTTAAATCAAGCATTGGGTGAGGAAGGAGGGCCTCCAATAGATGGTGCAGTGTGAGCAAGTGGTGTAGGGGATATTGAGCCCCAACCTTAGATGTAGGATTTACATGTGCCATGGGAAGCACCCTTTATGAGGTTGCTCCCCTTTTTTTATGACTCATTTTTCTTGCTATGACCACCAAATGTACATATATTTTTTGGATGATATATATCTATATATCTATATATATATATATATATATATATATATATATATATATATATATATATATATATATATATATATATATATATATATATATATATATATATATATATATATATATATATATATAGATGTGTGTGAGGTATTTTTTGTAGCTCTCATGATGTGTCTCTAGGCAGTATGCATGTATACATGTGATGTACTTTGTCTTTTATTGATGATAAGCTATTATGCTTTATGTGTCTCAATGATGATATATATATGTGATGCATGCCAATTTAGGATGTGATTAGCCATGTGGTCAACTATATGATTTCGATTTCTTAGTATATGTGAAAATGTGATATGATCAAAACCATGTGTTAAACTTTGTGCATGTAGGTATTTCCAAAAAAGGGAAGGGTCACGTACCCTAAAGGTTCTGTTTAGTTGTGAGACGACGAGCTTTGAATCAAGGAAGACGTGAAGATGACTTATACCTAACTAGGATGCATCAGCCAAGAGACCTATGATGACATCATATTTGGCTTGATTATTAGGGGTTGTACTAATGTAGAGGTTGTTCAATTGGAGAATTGTCTAATCAAGAGAGTATATGGCCCAGGCTGGTGCAACAAGATTTTGCGACCATCAAGAAGCATCATCAGCAAACCTATGGTGGTAAGCTGGCACATGATTCATCTGTGCTCAGGATGAGAGTATGGATTTTAGAATACATCCATGATGAGGTGATCATCATAAAAATAAGTCAATGTGTGTGTTTCTATATCATAAGGTTTTAAGTGAGGGTTATGGGAAGAATCTTTTAAGGTAGAGCCATTGATGGGGTCTTTGAGACAAGTTCTATCAAGATCTAAAAAACATGTAGGCACCATTTAAGTGGCAATGTTTGATGATGTAAGGTCCTTTACATAAGGTATTAAACTTTATTGGTCCCAAGGCTTCCTTGGCCATGTCATACGAAAGAAATAGATCTCCCTCTTTAAATGTGCGAGTGACATTGCGATCAAAATAGGCGTTGGTTCTGTTTTTATGGGCTTCATTGTATTGGAGTGATTTGTGTCAACTTTCATTGACGTATTCTAGTTGTACTAGTCGTTGTTCTAGGGGTGAAGTTTCTAGGAGAATCTCGATGGTAGTGCGTAAGGTAGGAATATTACACTCTATGGGGAGAACGACCTCAAAACCATATACTAGGTGGAAAGTAGTAAAGCATGTGGATGATTCTACCGATTTGCGATATTCCCACAAGGAGGAAAATAACATGTGATGCTAGTTGGTTTTGTGCTTGTTCACCATGCGTTGTAACATTTTCATGAGGACATTGTTTATAGCTTATACCTGTCTGTTCAACTGGGGGTAGTATGGGGAAGCAAACGCATGTGAGATTCCAAGGTGCTAGGATAATTATTGGAAAATCTTATTCTTGAAGTGTTTACCATGGTCTTAGACTAACTCCTTAGGAATTCCAAACCGTGTGATGACATGGTTAAAGTAAAGTTTGGCGGTAGTATTAGCAATGTTGTTGAATGTGGGCATGGCTTCATCCCACTTAGTGAAGTAGTTGATGAAGAATACTATGCACTTGTGGCCATTTTGAGATGGTGAGTTGAAAGTCATGAAGTCAATGCCCCATTTGCAAAATGGACTGGCGACGATGATTGGATGTAGAGGAGCTCTGGCTTTGTGGTTGTATCACTAACAATGTTAACACCTCTTGACTACTTGGATACAATCAGGGAAAAGTGTAGGCCAAAAGTAATCAGCACGGAGGATCTTTTGGGCAGTGGCCATTTGAGAGGTGGTTTCCGCAAGCTCTGTTATGACAATATTTTAAGAATTTTTCAACTATATCGATGGATAGGGATCGAAGAAGGATGGTGTCATTGCCTCTATTGTAAAGAATCTCTCCAATAAGGAGGTAGTGAGGGGATTGGCCGTGAATGTGCATACGATCATTGTGAGTGCACTGAAAGTTAAACTTTTGAGTTTGGAGGAAGAGGAGTATGTCACTGTACCAAGGATTATCTATGGATATAATGATCAAGTATTCATTTAGGAAAGAATCATTAATATGGGACCCTTGGCATTCTGGGGGGAGATCAATGATGACAGGGGACGCTAGTGTTCGTGGCTACTGCCCCCTGGTGGGGGAAAGGATTTTGCATTACTGCAGGTTGTTGGATTGTGCCCCCTTGCCCCCTAGCCTTTCTCATCCTTTTCAACTCTAGGATTTGAGTAGAATTATGAGTGTAATGCCCTAATTACCCACAAATATAACATGCATGGTTGGTTCGAAGACTACCTTTTTTATTTGGCTTTTTTGGGTTGTTGCTACCCTGATTTTGAGTTTGGTTCTGATTGGGGGGGATTACCCTAGTTGGTGCATGCGAAGGTTGGTTTCCCCCCCTCCCTAGGCTCCCCTTTTGATTTGTCCTTTCCTTTCTTCTTGTTAGCATTTGAGGGATTAACAGTGTTGAGGCTTTCAAATTCCTACTATAGTTGGGAGAAAGAATGTTGCACAAAATTAACCCTTGCATTAGGTTGAGGTGAGGGGTAAGTTTTTCAAGGTGTAGGAAAAGGGTAATAATTATTTCCCTATCCTGGGTTGATGTAAGGGGTTTTGGGGGTTAACACAGCCTCTGTGGTGAATGAAGGATACTAGATAGCCTATGTGGGAGGGTATGGGTTACTCGATATAGTAGGGTGATGGTTCCCCTGCGTGGGGAGGATTTTTGGAATGCACTGGATGATTACGAACATTTTTAAAGCTAGATCCCCTCTCCTTCAAAAATTTTTGTCCCTGCCAACCCAAGAAATCCTCAAATATGCTTTATGGTTGTGGGGATTTTCCATTACTTAATGGATTTAATTTTGTTAGGGTCTCCCTTAACACCCTCATGAGATACAATATGACCCAAATATTCCATATCTTGTACTCCAAAGAAACATTTGGAGGTTTTTTCATATAATTGTTTCTCCTCTAATAGTTTGAGAACCTTTTCAACATGTTGAACATGATCCATCCAAGATTTTTTGTAGATTAGTATATCATCAAAAAATACTAACATAAATTTTCTAAGGAAGGGTTTGAAAATGGAATTCATTAAACCTTGAAATGTGGAAGGTGCATTAGTAATGCCAAAAGGCATGACCAAAAATTCATAATGACCCTCATGAGTTCTAAATGTTGTTTTCAGAATGTCTTTAGTATTCATTCTAATTTGATGATATCCTAAACGAAGATCCAACTTAGTGAAGTACATTTCTCCATTTAATTCATCCAACAATTCGTCAATGATAGGAATAGGAAATTTATCTTTAATAGTGAGCTTGTTGAGCTCCCTATAATATGGACACATACGCCATGATCTGTTATGAAACCAGATCACAAAAAGATAGAAAAGATAGACCAACACCTTAGAATTCAGCCTCTTCGAGGGGGCAGCCTCCTTTACATTACATAAATGAACAATTCTTGGATGATTCAAATGACAAAACCTTCTTTCTATATATAGGAGTCTAAGGAGTCACAATATAACCCAACCGACCTAACAATAATAATATAAAGCCACAAAAATATCAATAAAGGGATTCTATGGGGCACAGTAATGACAACATGGGGACAATAGGGGCAAAACAATATTAATAAGGGATACAACTACAATAGTAATGGGGAAAAAACTAGTATTATAGGGACCTAACATGATCCATCATGCTTATGCACCAATATTAATGGAGTAGAGAAAGAACTTTGACTAGGTTGAATTATACCAACCTCTAACATTTATGCAATCATACATTCAATTTCACTCTTTTGGGCATAAGGATATCTGTAAGGCCTAATGTTTGGAGAAACACTTCCTGGAATAAAGTGAATCACATGATCATGATCACAAATAGGTGGGAGGCCTTTGGGAGTCTCAAACACCTTGGAATGATTGTCCAATACTTTTTGGAGATCTGGAGAAATAGATGATTTCGATGTTTGAACCGTTAGTGAGCATAATTTTGCAATTACTCCCCGTTTTTCTTTCTTCAGAAGCTTTTTCATGCCATTAGAGCTAATTATGTTTCCTGGTTTCCCTATGATACCCCTTAATTCAACTTTCTTTCCTTCCCAAAAAAAATTCGAGAAAAATTCTTGAAAATTGAAGGCTATCATCCCCAAAGATTGTAACCATTGGACTCCTAGTACAACATTAGCACCACCTATTGGAATAGAAAGCATTCGACTATTCAATACATATTACCCCATGGTTAGCTTGATATTATGACACTTTATAGAGAAATTTATAGTTCCTCCATTTGAAACCATCACTTGAAACTTTGGTGTTGGATATAGGAAGAAATTCAATTCCTTGGCTATCTTACAATGAATAAAATTATGGGTACTACCCGAACCAATCAACACTATTACCTTTTTATTCTTGATCTATCCTTCTATCTTGAGAGTTTGAGTGGTAATTCCTATCAATGAATTACAAGATACGGTCAAGTTCATTTCTTCTTTCTTTGGGATTGGTTCCTTGTGTATATCCTCCTCTTTTGATGTTTCTTGTTTCTTTTCTTCCTCCTCTTCATAGTCTATGTAAAATAATTTCTTTTCAGCACACTTATGACCTTTAGTGTATTTTCTATCACAACTATAACAATCCCTTTTTCTTTTTTTTCCTCCAATTTTTGTGGTGTCAACTTTGTAGGTTGGGGAAGAATAGGAGCAACAACACTTACATCTTTATATTTGTGAGTGGTAGACTTCCTTGTTGCCATAATTTTTCTTTCAACTTTTCTTGTCACCCTGAATGTCTTCTCCAGTGAATCAGGTTCCCAAAGGTGAACCTCATGTTGGTTGTTATATTTTAAATTCCATATGAAGACATAAATCCTATGCTCCTCTGGAATATCAGTTACCCTGATATTCATTTTTTGGAAGTCTTCAATGTGCCCTTCCATTGAACCCTTTTGTTTAATATTTATCAATTGGCTAAAGAAGGTGTTGCTCTTTGTATCTTCATAATGTGTTATCATTTACTCCATAAAATTTACCAGGTGACAAGTGGTTTACGAGAATAAAACCATCTATACCATACAAATTTACTGTGTTCTAAATATAAATATGCAATATGTACCTTTTGTGAGGGTTGCACATCCTATAGATAAAAATATTGCTCCATCTGAAGTATCCATGTTACCGGATCCTTGCCTTCAAACTTCCTCATATATATCTTTGGAATGTGGTGGTTCTTAATCCCACATTGGAGTCTCTAAAATCATAATTCATATTCTTTTTTTCCTTGTCATGATTTTCATGGATTACCTTGTCACCACTGAGAAGCCTTTCTTCTAGCAACTTTTCTAAACCTTCCTTCAATCCCTCTATCTTGACATTCATCATTGCTTCCATCTATGCTTTTAAACCATCATTCAAAACTCCCATGTCCCTTTTTATAGCATCTATATTAACATTCATCATGGCTTCCAATTCATTTTTTGTTACTTTTTGCGAGAGTGAAATTTGTTGCACTTGGTTTTGTAAATTTGATATATCATGTTTCATTTCTTCCTCTTCTTCATGCGTCATTGAAGAGCTTTCTGGTGGCTTACTAGGTGTGTCCATTTTTTTGCTTCAAGGCATTTTAGAATCAAACAATGATATATATGCTTCACTATGCCCCTTCAATCACTTCAAACTATTTTTTCAAACAAAATTTATGCAATTTAAAAAAAAAAAAAAAAAATACACATCGTTTTCTTGACTTTAAGAGGAGGATATTTAATTGAATTTAAATATGTAATTTTGGATCTTCAAGGTTTGAAATTCCTTCCTATGGTATCACTTTGAGTCTTCTTTCCAATGCCATAAGTCAAACCACAAATGGATTTTTAAGGATAATGTTATGTCAAATATCCCACAATGGCCTCATTATGGACTGGTTCAGCAAATCAAACTTGTATTAATGCCACGTGTAACTGTTTTAGGATTTAGCCCTGAAATTGATACACAAGAAACTAAAGTCCATTCTCTTTAGTTCACATTTTATGAAATTCTAATCCGATTCATGAAGCAAAAGTTATGATGAGTTTCCCTCAGTCACTTGTTTGAGACTGAATCAGGGATCATGACAAAACCCTAACTTCTTCGGACCATATCTTGGAAAATATAGTGAGCCAAGATTTGAAATTCCGTAACAACATTCACCACGGTTTTGGCTCCACGTGGATAAAAATTCAGCTTCTCAAGCTTCGTAGAAAAAATTTTATAGCGAAAATTCCATGATGACCTGTTTGAAGCAGCTAAACCATAGAATCCAAAGCTCTGATACCAATGTTATGCAACCAGCTCACAAAAAGATATATCAACGACTTAAAAAGCATCCTTTTCTAAGGGGAAACCTCCTTTATATTATGTAAATGAAAAACTCTTAGATGATATCAAATGAAAAGACCTCCTTTGTATATATAGGAGTCTAAGCGGTCACAATATAATAAGAGCCTACATAACAATAATAATGTAAGGACACAAAATAACAACAATGGGCTTCTATGGGGCACAACAATAAAAATATGGGGGCTACATGGGCGCAATAATATCAATAAGGGGGATACACTAGTATTATAAGGACCTAATAGTAGGGTTTCTTAGGGGAGTAGTATGTAGACTCCCTGCAGGGGTAGTAAAAGGGGTTCCTTGATGGGGAGGTTTCCCCAACAAGGTTTCTCCAATGAAGGATGACCCAATCACAGTGGTTGAATGGTTTATTCTATGCCTTGATGGAAAGATACCAGGAAAACCTCTCAGTAAAGGGGGAAGGTTTAGGATGCGATGAGAGAGACGGGTAACCCTTGGTTTCCCTATGGTGCCCTTTGTGGATGGATGTTACTATATATGGTGAGAGGGGAAATTTTATCATGTAAAATGAACCACATACATAAAACAAAGAAAAAATGAAAGGCTAATTCTCCCTTTAACTTTATGCTATGTGATTAATCAAGAAAGTTGTGTTGTTTGTGTATGATAAAAAATCCTAGTAAGACCTATGCGTCCTTTCCACTCAAAAGTAACTGGGCATTGCAAGGATTCTTATGGACGAGTACTGGGGCCACATACCAAAAGTACTAGTGAAGATTTTAGAAACTAAGAATCAACCAAGTTATCAAAAGTTTTTAATTCTTTCCGCACCTCCACCTATAGTCAAATATGCCCTAAAATTTTGGTCACTAAGGTTACCTTCATCCCACGGGGGTAGTCGAATCTTGAGCTTATTGGTAGTTAGTTAATAATGTGGAGCCCTAAACAAGTCAGGTATCCTCATAGAGAACTGCACACACTGAGACCTAAGCTTAACCCCTCTAGATCAGGTTTATGGCTTGACCAGGTATTCTTTTTTGTGGGGTGATGAAGGATTTTAAGAACCCTATAAGACAACTTCTATGTTTCAAAATATAAACAACCATGGCAGCTTATGGGATTCCTACCCCCATGGTCTTAACCTGAACTATAAATTATTTTGTGACTGTTGTGGGGAAATTAGTTTGTTCAAGTGTTAAATATGTTTTTAAATAGCCTTATTCACTTAGGGTGTGAAAAGTGTAAGCTTAAAATAAACTAAGTATCAAGATTCCAAAAGGGGGATACCCTTGATACAAAGTTTAGATAAGCTTAGTGTGTGAGGTGCAAGTGTGAGGCAATATCAATATGTGGTGATCCTTTACAACTTCCCTAATTATGTTGTATTATGATTGTTCCTTAAAATAAAAGAAATCATGTGTGGATGATGGGCCACTTAATTCCTTCCTAATTACACTATGTGAGCATATAGGGAGATGGAAAATGAGTGCTTTGAGAAATATTTTATATACAAACCCAGGATCGTCACAAGGATGCAAGGGAAGTAAGGGCTACTCCATTTCTTACTAACACTCGTTCCTAGTCTCGATAATAAAATTTGAAAAATTGAAAATCTTTGGTTATTTAAAAGGATGTGTGGATAATGGGCCACTTACTCTTCTCCTAATTAAGTTATGTGTGATAATTGAATTGAGAAAAACAAGATAGAAAAAATGTGTGGATTAGGGCCACTTACTTTCCCTAGCTAAGCTATGTGAGTTGTAATTTCTCTAAGTAAAAATAAGCAATTACCTTACTAATAATGGTCAGCAAAGTAATTAAGCAACCTATCTGTTTGGTCTAAAATGCGGATGCAAATTAGAGTTTAATTTAATGTCAACCTGAGAAGGTAAACTTAGAAGTGCTTATCTAAAATATATAGATCTAGAAAGATTCCTAATTTGTCCAAGATCTTAAAGTCCCCTTACAAGAACATATTCTACAAGATCTCTTTCAATAACTAATCAAACTTAGATCTAACAATTGTTTGAGATCTATGATTCTCTTACAAGAACATATTCTACAAGATCTCTTACAACATTAGAACATCTAATAAGAAATTAAACGCTGAAATGAAATAAACCTAGATCTAATAATTGTATGAGATCTTACGTTTCTCTTACAAGAACACTTTCAAATAAGATTTTTTCCAATATTAGAACATTTAACAAAACTTGAAAGCTGAAATCAAACAAAAACATAAAATAAATTATACCTAAAATAAGCAAATAAGCATGCAAGTGAGGCCATGGGGGCCCTACATAACTCCACAAACACACCACTTCAATGGAGACTCAAATGTAGAAGCAAAATTGAAGTATGATCTTTTATTCCAAAATCTCCATTACAAACCAACTCTAAGATTACAACTCTAAGCTTCTAAGATTACATACTCCAAAATTCTAAGATTACAAAAACTTCAAAATTCTAAGATTACAAAAACTTCAAGATTCTAAGATTACAAAAACTTCAAGATTCTAAGATTACAAATGGAGGAGATTGTACTCCTATTTATACAATGGGATGAGTAACAAACTCATAATGATGATCCACTAATCTCTCTTTAGTTCCATACATCTCTCAACCATCTAGACACATAACCCCCTTTGGCCCTTGATCTTCTCCATGAGGTTTATCTCTTCAAATTCGAATTTGATCCTTCAAGGCCACATAAAGGTGTCTTGGAAGCTTCCTTGGCACCTACACATGTCACAAAAACAACCCACTTTCCATATATAAAGTAAAATATATTATTTTCTAATATTTAATCAAGAATTTCTCTTAAAAATGCTTAAAAATAAATAATATTTGGAAAATATAAATGAGACCCATTAATGGTGAATAATAGGGAAAATGAAGTGACATGGTAGTGAATAATGGGTGATATAATGGAAGCATAGGTGAAAAATGTATTGTAATGAGTGACATTTCGAAACCCCAACACTATCTAAATTGCAAAAAAACATGGGAGTACAAGAAGCTCATTAGGTGTTGTCAAAACACTAAGGAAATGAAAAATTACAATTATTTTTGGTATTTTTGTGAACCACACAGGTTATTCTCTGCAAATACGCATGACTCACGTGTCTCCCTATGGTAAAATCCATGCGACTGGATCAAAAAAATAAATTGAGGTACTATTTAGGCTAGGAACAGGTCTAAGTGGGACCTGCAAAATTCCAAAGAAATTATGGATGCTAAAAACAGTGAAAATGCAAAGAGAGACGACTTGCAACACAACCAATTAAATCAAAGAAAGGCACAAAGTATGGTCTCCATTTTGTATTTTGTGTTTTGTTGATCAAGGGTCCCAAAACACCTTTCCTTGTAGTTTGGTTGTCACCTACAAAGAACATAAAAACAATTGGGTGATGTTTGTGCTTAAATAAGAACCAAAAGAGCATGGAATGAGATAGGAACAATGCATAAGAAAGATTAAACAAAAAACTAACATAGAGAACATGAAACATTGCTTAAATGAAGCATAAACGCATCAATAAATACATAGGAACACAATTCCCTTTATTGATTGTCGGTAGAAGAGCTACAAATGAGATATCCAAACACTTGAAGAGGTTTTTTCTTAAGCAATGGCACTCAAGAGCTCTCAGCAAGGAACTCATTTCTTCAATCTCCTATGCAAACTCACTCTCCCTTAAAGAAGCTAAGATAAATCTCAGCGATGATGGAACTCTCTCGACAATGAAATGTGGGATTGCCTTCGGGAAATTTTTCTAGCATAACAATGCGTACACTTCTTCTTCTCTTGGTCTCCAAATGCCTTGTTTATATAGAATTTGAACTCCTCTTTCCCTCTCTTGTCTCATTAATGAGAAAATGACTTGAGATAATGACAAGGGGAATTCCTTGGGGCCAGCTTATATCCAGGTAGGATCAAAATCGTCCATCCTTAAGTAGTACATTTCAGGAGTAGTTAGCCAAAATCATGTGGAGTTCTCCCGCACTGCTGCCTAGACTTTCATGCGACCTACACGACTATCGAAGAAATAGTCGTGTGATTTTGAATTTTGGCCTTTTAATAGCCCGCGCTGGTTTATTTTTTAAATGTACCTTTGGAAAGCCTTTGATTTTTTTAATCTTATGATGTCTTCAACTGGAAAAGCTTCACCTGTACATGTTATTGTATGACTTTGGGTGTCATCTGACCTATACAAATGTGTGTACTATTTTTCCATGTTAACACTTTTCTAGTACTAACTAAAAACAACCATAAGCATCACATAAGAAAAATACATACCATGATAAGTAGGATAGTAAATAGTAATAAATAATTTCATCTCCTCGACATTTATGTTATAATTTTATTGTTTGATTGTTGAATTCTTTTTTGAGTTGTATTAGAGTCTCTAAACCCTCCCATACCATCAATGCATGCATCTACTATAACTATGTGAAATTTAAGTGCATAGAAGCGCAAAAGGAAAAAATTTCAATGTTGGCCCCATTCATAGGTCACTATGTGTGGAGTCAATTAATTAAATCATAATTTTCAGTAATTGGTGAATTTTAAGTGGGGGATTTGTTCTTATGTGTAGGCCCACAACTGGAAACAATAAGATTGAGATCAGTGCAGATAATTTGTTCCTAGCCATCATTTTTGCATTCATAGGGACTCATATCCTTAGAGCTTGGAAAAGTGAGCATAAGGGACATATATAAATTATGTCATGTACTGATAATTCATTGAGGCATATTCAATATTGCTTTTCATATAAATGGAAAAGATAATTTCAAATGCAACTTTGAAAAAATGAAGTTATTTCATAGTCTTTTAATTCTTTAGGTAATTAGCTCACTAAGCTTATCTATTAAGAACAATAAGTAAGAACTTTTCTAGTACTAACTAAAAATAGCCATAGGCATTACATAACAAAAATGCATACCATGATAAATAGGACAATAAAAAGTAATAAATGATTTCATTCCCTCAACATTTATGTTATAATTTTGTCGTTTGATTGTCGAATTACTGCGAGTCGTATTTGAGTCTCAAAACCCTCTCATGCCATCAATGCATCCATCTACTATAAACATGTCAAAGTTCAGCAACTATAAGCACAAAATTAATAAATTTTGATGTTTGCCCCATTCAGAGCTCATTATGTGCAGTGTCAAATAATTAAAGCATAATTTCCACTAATTGGTAAATGTTAAACGGTGGATTAGTCCTTAGGGGTAGGTCTGCAACTAGAAACAATAAGCTTGAGATTAGTGTATATAATTGGTTCCTAGCCATCATTTTTGCATTCATGGGGACTCATCCATAGAGTTTGGAAGTGAGGGAATAAAAAACATATAATAAATTATGTATGATTCATTGAGGCCACATCATTCCTTTTCATATAAATGGAAAAAATAATTTCAAATGCAACTTTGAAAAACTAAATCTATTCCCCCTTCTTCCTTAGGTTAAATTACTAAGCTTGTCTAATAAGAAAAATATCTAATAACTTTTGTAGACATACTAACTAAGAAATGGCATAGCCATCACATAAGAAAAACACATACCATGGTAATGACACCAAATAATAATAAATAACTCATCTCCTTGACATTTATGTTAAGATTATGTCATTTAATTGTTGATTTATTTGTGTGAGTCATCTTTGAGTCTTGAAACCCCCATACTATCAATGCATCCATATACTATAACCATGTCAAATTTCAATGCATACAAACACAAATTGAGAAAATTTCAATGTTGGCCCCATTCACAGGTCACTATGTGCCAGGTCAGTTAATTAAAGCATAATTTCCACTATTTGGTAAGTTTTAAGCAATGGATTGTTCCTAATTAGGGTTAGGACTGCAACTAGAAACAATAAACTTGATATCGATGAAGATAATTGGTTCTCCATCAATTTTTCATTTGTGGGGACTCATATCCTTAGAGATTAGAAGCAGGAGCATAAGAGACATAAAATAAATTATGTTTGATTTTTTGAGGCCGCATCATTCCTTTTCATATAAATGAAAAAGAGAATTTCAAATGCAACTTTGCAGAACCAAATCTATTCCCCCTTCTTCCTTAGTTTAACTCATCAATCATGTCTAATAATAACAATAACTAAGCACTTTCATAGACATACTAACTAAGAATAGTCGTAGCCCTCACATAAGAAAAATACATACCATGATAAGGACACCAAATAAAAATAAATAATTACATCTCCTTGACATTTATGTTAAAATTTTTCATTTGATTGTTAATTTCTTTTTGTGAGTTGTATTTTAGTCTTGAAAACCTACCATACCATCAATGCAACCATCCACTATAAACATGTCAAATTTCAATGCATACAAGCACAAACTGAAAAAATTTCAATGTTGGCCCCATTCAAATGTCACTCTATGTGGGGTCAATTAATTAAAGCATAATTTCCACTAATTGATAAATGGACAACCTTCAAAATTGTTATACGAACCAAAGTTAAAATTAGAGATGATATCATAAAACTAAATGAGCTTCTCTTGGTTTCAAGAATAATATATTTTCTACTAAACAAGGCCAACCACGTGAAGGTGGAAGCTCATATGCACCCTAGTGAGCACCAGTATTGCAGCAATAATGCTGCAACTCCTGGGTTGCCTACTTTACTCTTATCAAATCGGTAGTTGGTAACAAACTTGGAAGTGTCGGTGCTGTATGCACAAGTACTAGTTCTCACTGTACGTTGTCACTTGGTCAGCCGACGCAAGATCACTAGGAGCTCAAGCCAACTTCTATGGATTCCAGAAGAAGCTCTATATGTGATGAAAGGAAAGAAATATTACTCTACAGATGTTATTATAATTGCCGAAAGGAGAAAGACTGAAATGTAAAGTAAACCTAGTGAACCCTAATTAACCAACTAATTCTACTTTTGCAGAAATCACTATGAAAATCATGAAAGGAATGCCATTATCTACTCAAGGAAGTAAACAACATCTAACTATGCTATTTTTGGAAGTAAATAAGCAAAAAACATATTTTTGGATTTTTATGTATTTTTATGTGAATTTTGACATGCATGTAATTTATTGTGTGTGAGTGTAGCAACGAATAAGTGGAGTTGAAGGGAAGTTTTGGGACTTGAGAGGATGTAGGACGGTGTGGATGGGTCCTAGGAGGCCTTAGGTGGCATTCTGGATGCTTTTCCCACACTCAGCCTTCAAAAGAAAGCCTACAGGAATTTCTACAGGAGGACACAGGAAAAATACAGGAGGAAAACAAGGAAACTACAGGAGGCCGAGAGAAATTTCCGCTATTTTGAGGGTGTGAGAGTGGGTGGAAAAGGTTGATGAAGGTTGGAATGAGGTGTTAGGGCACCTAAGGTCTACCATGAATCACCAGGAGAGAGAAAGATGATTGGGTTTGCTCAAGGAGAGAGGAAGAAGTTCTATGGAAAAATGCAGGAAACTAAGGCAGAATTGAGGAGAGGTTTGGGAGATCTATAGGGCATGGATTAGATGGAGGGTGTGATTGCTGACAAGCTAGCCTACTATTGGAAGAGATCTGCTGCAAAGGAATTGATAGTTAACCAAGAAGATCAAGAAAACAATGAAATGAGTGCATCTAGAAAAAAAGAGTTTTGCATTAAAATGATCTAAACTATGATATATGAAAGGAAATGCTGAGAAAGGTTGTAGGAAAGGAAAGCATGAAAGAATACTATTGAAAATCAGGAAGTGAGCATGATGAAGAAGATCTAAAGCAAAGCAAAGCTGGACTATTAACCTACTAAAAAGCTGCAAACACTAGAAGTCCTGTGAAGGAGGAAAATCTGTGTTTTTGGGGCATCAAGAGAATATTTGCCTCAAATCATGGTTCCAGAGGGAGGAAGAGAGGCCAAGGCACTATTTCTAGCCTTTTGAATCTTTTTTGGTCACTACTTAGCCTGCTACAGAAAGCACAAATGGAAGCAAACTACTAAATCATCAAAAGCAACCTATTCTTAACCATAAGAGAAATACATCTAATAGCAAACTAATCTAAAAACTAAAACAAAGCATAAAAATACAAGTAAAGAGGAGTTTGGATGCTTGGATTGGGCCCTAACCCAAGAGCTTCAGCCCTATGAGGTAACTCAGTGCTAGCTCAAAAAGGATTCCATATTTATTCTCAAAACAATAGCAAGATTACATGAAACTATCATAAAATAATAAGCTCGAAATTTGAGCAGAGTTTACATAAGAAAAAAAATCCGACCCTAGTGAGGCCCTAGCCCTATCTACTTATACAAATGAAGCTACCAAAAGCTTCCTTAGAATCATGGAGGCTTGGCCCCCAAAACTCGAGATAATCATCAGTCATCCTCCACTTGCTTGACAACCTTCTAGTGCATGATTCGGTTGCTTGTACTCTGAGCTGAATGAAGGGGAATTCAAAGTGAGGAGTAATAAATGAGGGGGATTCCCTCCCATAAGTCCCTTCCTCTGTCCACTTCGAGTTATTGCTACCATTTTTCCATTGAATCCTTGACTTTGACCTCGAAATCCATCAATAATCTACATTAAATACATGTTAGACCACATGGCACAATAACTAACTCAACTCACTCTGTAAGCATAAATATAATCAGAAAATCATACAAAAAGCTAAGAGAATGGTTGATTTGACTAGGTTAGGAGATAAAATGAGCCATTATAATTACCCATTTATGAGGCTCATCATCACCCCCCTACTGAAGGTGTTGCTCATTCTCTGAGCAACCTAGTTAATCTCCTCATCTTTTATGGCCCTAGTGGCCTCCCTAGCATCCCGGGCTTATGATGTGGTCTGCTCTTATTTGCCATAGAATCCTGACTTCCTGTCTATGTCCTTCCACTGATCCTCCTCTTCTTCTTCTCTTCTACCTTCCAGCATGCCTAACAGCAGTGGGGGACTCAGTTTGAGGCCAATCCAGTTGACCTTTAGTCTCTGCATGGAGCGCTTATACATAGGCACTCTTCTCAATGCCTCCTTCAGCCTCATGGGGGAATGATATTCCCCGATCTGCAAATTGTGTGGTAAGGTGTTCCATCTCCTCATGCATGCATGCACACAGTCATCCCCAAGTAGCCTTTGCATATCCTCAAAGTGTGCAATGGCTTGTGCCTGATTGGTGAGATATCTAAGGGAAATCTGAGGGTCATTTGCAAGCAGGTTGTGTGTGCTGATGAGTGCCATAGGATCTGATGGCTAAGCCCTTATCATTAATGGCTCATTCTTCTCCTTTATCATCAATCTTTTTATTTCTGCTGCCCTCAATTCTTCATGGTTCATCCATTAGGCCATTTCCATTAATTGCAGATCCCCTAGCTTGGCATTGGGGTCCCACACATTCATGCCTCTGAGGGCCATATTGTGTAGGCAGAATTCTGCCATTTTTTCTTTATCCTCTGAGGTGCTTTGGTCACACAGCTCCATGAACTGCCTGTAGTCCTAGAAATGCATTGTGCCTCTTTGTGCCAAAGTCTTTATTTGGCATTGTAACCATTGGTCCTTTAGATAGAGGCCATAGGATTTGGCTGGTGTTCTACATTGCAATGCCTCCATGGATAAGCTGGCCATGCATGCCAGCTGGGTCTCTTTCTCTTGCAGCTGCCTCCTTAGCAATTCATTTTCAGTTTCAAGGTGGCTTCTTGTAATTGCTTCCCTATCTCTGAGAGCACTGAATTATCTACCCATTTCCCTGAGTTTGTTTTCCATATGGCCAACATCCTCAACTCCTTTGGATTTGGCTATCTGCATCCACCTATGTGTTCTCACTCTTTCTTTCTCCAATTCAAAAAATAGTGGAATTGCAAATTTCTGTGGGATTATCCTTCCTCCCTCAAGTAGATTGTAATAGGAGGCAAGACTAGGCTGGGGATCAGGTTCTTGTATCTCTTGTGCTTCCTCCTTCACCTGTGGCTATCCTTCTATCCTTTTCTCAAGCTTTTGGGTCTCCTTTAGTTTTGATAGTGTCTCCTATAGAACTGTCTGAGCCTCCTGTAGGACTATTTTTGGGTCCTGTAGTATTGCCTTTTCCTTCCAAGTGGAAGATCTAGGAGTCCCCCTTTAATATGTTATAGGTGTCTTGGAAGGAGATTCTTTCCCCTTGGCAGAGGGTGAATCTTCAATGGTAATTGGCACTTTTGAAGAGGGCTGAGGTTTGCCTATTTTAATTCTTGTGCTCTTCCTAGCCCTGAAATACATGGAGGTCTGTCTTTTCCTCTTCTACTTTGGCTTAACTAGTGTACTGAGGGTAATGAGGGCAGCTGTTGCCTCTCTTTCCAAAGTCTTAGGGAACTCTTCCCCTTGTTCTACCTTCTCTACCTCTTTTTCTCCTTCTTTTGTCTCTTCCTGCTCTATTTCTTCAGCTCTCTCCTCCTCTATTTCAGTTCCTTCCTCCTTCCTTTCTTGTTCTGCTATGTCACTCATGGCTCCACCTTCTTCCCCTTGTTGTTCTTCCTCCTCACTTCCAGTAGGGCTGACATCATAGGTTAAGGCCTTTATGTCATCCTCAATTGTCATATTTTAGAAAACTTCCCATGCTATAGGGAGTGTAAAGGTATGGAGGGCTTCCTCTACTAGGATTTTGATTAAGCCATGGTGAGCTAGCTGCTCTAAATTTCCTGCTTGTACCTTGGTGCTGGAGTCAATGAGGGACTGTAGGAGGAAGTAAGGGATACTGAGCTTCTGAGGTGCTGGAGTGTCCATGCCATACCTTAATTCTTCGAGGATTCTAAAGTGATAACCATAAACAATGTTGTACCTCCCCTCACAGGAAATGTATTTGATTATTTGATAGCTAGCCTCATACCAGGGATATGGTATGCTAGCCCTTCTAATGCCATATTTATCTTCAATAGGGGCTTCATTAATTTTGAAGAAGTTCTTCTTAGCAGCCTGGCCAATTGGTTTCTCATCTTTACTCCAAGGCAGCCCAAGAGGAAGGGTAGTGACCCTACTGATAAATTCAGGGGTTATATCCATGGAAATACATCTATTGGTGATAGTGGCATGAGTTCTTGTGTGAGGGACCAGAGAGAGAGAAAACTCTTGGGCAATTTCCTCATCAAACCCTTGAAATTTCTCAAAGAAATTCATCCAGTTTGCCCTTGTGAAGATGTCCACCACTTGAGGATGTGCATGGAGCCTAGTGGAGTTAGTGGGCTCCTTTCTCATAAAACCTCCTGTCATATTGTCTATACTCTTTTGGAAAACGAAATATGGAGGTGTAGACAAAGAATTTTGAGAAAAACAGAGAAACAGAGGAGACCGTGTTTTTGTTAAATAAGCAGATTTTTTTATTTATTTTTTATTTTTATTTTTATTTTTTTTATGTATTTTATCCTCTCCTAAAGACTTATTTCCTCCTGAAATTGAGACCACTTCTTCCATATATTGATATTCAATAGGGGGCATGTGTGAACCCGACCTCTTCGAACTGAAAATCGTGCTAAAAATCGTGTTTTCCCCCTTCAAAATGACTCACTTCCCTACTTGTAGAAGCCTGTTGTCCCTCCTGTAGAAAACCTGTAGGTGCTCCTGTAGACAACGACGAGAGCAAGAACATGGGAGAGATCGATGGAGGATGGTGGTTACGAGGCTGTGGGGGCACAAGGAGACTGTTGTAGCTGAGTTACGAGGAGAGAATGAAAGAAAAGGTGGTGAGAATGCACAGGGAGGAGTACTTATTACCCTTTATGGATATTTTCGGTGATGAGCGCTGAGTTGGCAAGGTATACGTCGGCCATATTTAGACCGTTGGTCCCCACCTGCTTGGTCATCATAGCCTGTCCTCGTAATCATCCCTCATTATTGCATCGGAGTTCACTCTTCCTCCACTACCTATCCTTGGCATCTTTTTCTTGAGTTGACTGTGCGCACCTGTGGGTGACATATCAGATGAGTGGAGTCAACTAGATGAAGGTGGCCATGTTAACTGGCCACCTTTCCCTCGTTCAACCTCAAACATCTCGTTGATTTTTCATGACTTCTAATTACACAAATGAAAACAGAGGAGTGACTTAGGTACTTACCTATGATCCGAGTGTATTTACTGCGAGGTGTTGTGGCTCTCTCTCTATTGCATGCCTTCATTCTTCTTCATGCATGCTGTCTCTGCTAGCTAATGTGTATTGTGGACTTTTTCAGGTTCTTCTTTTGCTGGAGCTGAGCTACATGTGCCTTTCCAACCTTCAGATGTGCACTCTTTTTCTGTTGGTGATGGATTTCTATGGGATCAACTGCTATAGGAATTCCTACAGGAGCTCCTGTAGCTGCTTCTCCCCTTGAAAATTCAACTTTTCCTTGTTCTTGGAGCTTGAGAATAATGCTAGAGGTGTCATGCATGATGGAGGGAAAATAGGTAAGCTTCAAGTAAGGTTATTAGTGCCTTTTCCCTTTTTTTTTCCTTTTTTTTTTATATTGGAAAATTGTTTTTTCTGTGTTTTTCTTGGACAGGAAAAGAAATGATGCTTGGGGGTGTTATGCAGGCTTGGAAATGATAACAAGGAGGCTTGAAGGTGGTAAGAGGGATGAAAAGTTCCTTATGAAGCTCTCCTGGTCCCTCAAATTTCCTTCTGTAGACATTTTTGTCTCTCTATAATTCCTACAGGAGCCTCCTATAGAAAACACAATTTTGAAAAAAAAAGTACAGTGGGGTGAAAGAGATGCCAAATATGATGGAGGAAGGTGTGGAGAAGGTGAGATGGATGCTGGTGTGAATGTTAGGGTTCCCTTGGCACCTTCTTCTACTTCCTGTAGTCCTCCTGCAAACCTGCAATGCAACAAAAATTATTTTTTTTCTCCTCTTTTTTTTTGAAAACAACTAGGGTGCCTCAGAGAGGTTTTCACCCTAATTGCCTGCCCTAGGCACCTCCAAGGGAGGTTTTTACCCAGGGATCTTATTCTTTTTTCTCTCTCTTTTTTTTTGACATCACTGGGCCACCTCAGAAGAGGTTTTCAACCCAAAGATGGGACTCAAGCGCCTCATGGAGGTTTTCACTTGAGTCCTTATTATTATTATTATTTCTTTTCTTCAGTGAGTGGGTGAAGTGGAAGCTAAGACATGCTACACTACCATCATTGTTTTATTCATATCTTCAATAAACTCTCGCTTATATAGGGGTTTCTTGTAGACTTTCAACCGATATCCATTTGCAAGCATGGGGATGTTTTCATCATCAATGGTTCTGATCAGAACTGAACCATTGTCATTGCATTTCTCCACAGTGTAGGGTCCCAGCCATCTTGTCCTCAGCTTGCCTTTGAAATCCTTGTAACTTGAATCATAGATTAATGCCCAATCTGGAATTTCTTCTCATTAATATTTCTGTCATGCCATATCTTTCTCTAAAGTTGCACTACCTTTGTATGGAGAAGGGCTTGCAATCTGTATTCATCCAATTCATTGAGTTGAATAAATCTCTCCTTCTGTGAATGGCTGAGGTCTAGCTCCAACTGAGTTGCCATCCTTAGGGTATTGAATTCAAACTCTATTGATAGCAAAGCCTTCTTCCCATAGACCAGTTCATAGGGTGTGAACCCGGTGGTGGTCTTCCATGTTGTGTTGTAGGCCCAAGTGGCCTCAACTAATCTGTCCACCCAGTCTTTTCTGCTACTGCTCACTACCTTGGTTAGGATCCCTTCCAATTCTCTATTAGTGACCTCCACTTGTCCATTGGCTTGTGGATGATAAGGGGTGGAAGTCCTGTGCTTGATCTTATGATTTGTGAGCAGGTCTTCAATCAAGCTGGAAGTGAACTGACTACCTTGGTCTGCGACCAACTCTCTGGGATACTCGAAATTATGGAATATATTTTCTCTCAAAAACTCAGCTACTTTTTCTTCTATCATTGCTTTGATTTCCACTTTGTCAGGTAGTCGATGCACACAATGATGTACTACTTCTGCTTTGAAGGGGGGTTGATAAGCCCCACAAAGTCCATGCCCACTTCTCAAATGACTCAAACGTCACTTGAGGTTGCATGGGCATCTCATCCTCTGGAGTAGGTTTCCCCATCCTTTGACACTAATCACACTAGCTTGTATATCTCCTCACATCCTGATGAAAAGTGGGCCAGTAGTAGCCTGCTTGCAATATCTTGAAGGTAGTTATTTTTGCTGCAAAATGACCTCCACAAGGCCCGTCATGACAAGTCAGGAGAATGTCAAAGACTTCCTCCTCCCTGACACATCTTCTCAAGATATGATGTGGGCCAAGTTTGAAGAGATTTCCTCCAATCCAGGTGAAAGGGACGCTTTTCCTTACTATCTTGCTCTTCTCTTTTGAGGATAGGTGTGGTGGGAACTATGCTGAAACCAAGTAGTTTGCTATATTAGCAAACCATGGAGAGAGTATTGATATAGCAAACAGATGTTCATATAGAATTTGGTCATCCATCATTCCTTCTTCACCTGCAGGCAAATTTACTCTAGACAAAAAATCAGGAACAACATTTTCTTTACCAAGCTTATCAATAATGGTCAGATCAAACTACTGCAGTAAAAGCAACCATCTAATAATGTGAGAATTTACATCTGGTTTGTTCATTAAATATATAATTGTAGCATGATCAGTGTGCACAAAGGTTTGATAGCCTATGATATAATGTCTGAATTTGTTTAAGGAATGCATGACAGCTAGGAGTTCCTTCTCAGTCACTGTATAGTTTAACTCTGCCTTTGACAATTTTTTTCTTATAAAGTATATGGCATAAGGTAACTTTTCATCAATTTTTCCTAAGGTTGCTCCTATTGCTTTGTTCGAGACATCTGTGTGAATGTGGAAAGGTAGGACCCAATTTGGGCCTCTGAGAATTGGGGCAATCACTAGCTTGCTCTTCAAGGTATCTAAGGCTTCTTGACAGTTTTCTGACCATATGAACTCAACATCTTTGCCTAGGAGGCCAAACAAAGGAGAGGCTATCTTGTTGAATTCTTTAATGAATCTTCTATAATATTCGGCTAAGCCTAGGAAACTTCTAACATCTCTCACCTTTTGAGGAGGTGGGACCCTTTGGATGATGGCAATTTTGTTTGGGTCCACCTGCAGTCCTTGTGGAGATATTGCATGACCTAGCACGGTCCCTTCACTCATCAAAAATTCATATTTTTCTGGATTGAGGGATCGGTTCATCTCAATACACTTATCTAGAAATTTTCCTAGGTTAGATAAAGCTTCTTGGAAGTCAGAACTATAAGGAGTAAAGTCATCCATGTATATTTCTACTGCATGATGAACCAATTCAGAAAATCTACTCAATACCGCTCTTTGGAAAGTGGTTGGGGCATTGCACAAACCAAAAGGAAGGACCTGGTATGAAAAGGTACCCCACGGACAAGTGAAAGTGGTCTTATCTTGGTCTTCCAGTCTGATTTGAATCTGATTGTACCCACTAAACCCATCTAGGAAAGAGAAAAACTTTTTCCCTACTAGACCATCTAACACTTGATCTATGAAAGGTAAAGGAAAATGGTCCTTTTTAGTGGCTTTGTTCAATTCCTTATAGTTGACACAGATTCTCCACTTACCATTTTTATTTGGAACTAGCACCAAAGGAGAGACCCATTCACTGTCAGAGAAGGGATAGATGAATCCTGCATCAAGCAATTTCTGCAGTTCTTCCTTAACAATATCTTTAAGTGCTGGATTCATCCTCCTTTGAGGCTACCTGACTGGTTTGCAATCTTCCTTGATGTATATATGATGAGTACATATTGAAGGGTGCACTCCCTTCATCCTCTTATAACTCTAGGCGAAGGCATCTAGATGTTTTCTCAACAGGCTGCATAGGTCCTTCTCCTGGGAAGTAGATAGGGATGGATTGATTTTCAATGTTCTTTCTGGGCCGAACTCTATATTTTTGACACGGGGAGAAGTAGGATCGACCACACAGAGATCAATTGATGGATTATTTTGGGTTTCTCTTACTATGTCTTCTAACGGTGATACACTAGGAGGTGGATTCTGAATCAAATTTTCAATCATATCATCCTCATCTTGTGGTTTTCCCCCCATGGTGATTTCTAATGTACAAAGTGGTGCAGAATAAACTTCATCCTCATCCTCCTCCTCCAACCAGAGACGTAGATCATGTTCTAGCAAGGGTTGGGCAGGAGGATATAGGGTTAATTGCTTGGACATGTGCTCATTCTTTATGGTCATATTCCTAGCTCGACAGCTGATGTAGGCATCGACTCTAGCCAACTAGGGTCTTCCTAGGATGAGAGGATACCTAGTGAGCTTTGCCTTTGGCTGGAGAACTAAGAAATCCACATGGTACTCCCAAGAATCAATGGAGACCATCACATCTTCCACAATCCCCTCAGGGGTCACGGTGGAGAAGTCTACTAACTGTAGCACTGTCGTGGTCTTCCTCAAGGAGCCCTGGAGATTAAGTTTGAGCATTGTGTCCTTTGTCATCACATTAATGGCAGCTCCTAGATCAATCAAGGTATGTGGGACCATTGTGCCATTGATGTGGACATCAACTACTGGGCTTCCAAGGTCCAGATATTTTAGAGAGATTATCTAGCCCAACATCAGGTCGGACAATTGTCCTATGACATTGATGGTTGGGGCATCTCTCTTACACCTTCCTGGATGCCTAAAGAACTTCTCTTTAATCAACCTATTGCAGATAGGCACATCTTTTATGGATTGGAGAAGTGGTATCTTCACACATAAATGTTTCAATTCTCCCAGGAGTTCAATCTCTTCTGGGGTAGGCTGGATTGTCATGGACAATCTCTTAGGAAAGGGTGGATTTGCTTTAGGTTCTCTTACCTCTTTATATTCCTCAACCTCCCTAGGTGGAGGTTGGCTATCTGGGAGAACTTTCCCAGATCGTAAGTTAATTTCCTAAATCTCCACAGCATAGATTGGGAATGATGGTTCCCCACTATACACTTGCTGAGCCTGTCTATTGTTTGGGTTCGGATTTGGCTGGGCAGGCATTTGGGGTTGCTTTGGTGGAGCAGAAGGTAACGGTTGTGGTTGGGTAGGTGGTGGAGGCATAAGAGCAAGAAGAGCGTGGTATTGGGGCCTCCACCCCTGATGAGATGCATTCCACTAAGGTTGCGGCTGAACATAGGATTGAAATGAATGGGTGGATAGTTGGGCATGATATTGAGACGTGAAGGACCAAGTAGGTGGTGTGGACTAGGAAGGATGAGCAGGGGGACCCTAAGAAGGTATGGAGGGAACTTGGTTCGGGGTGTAGTATGCCTGAGATATCCCATGCATCCCCTGCTGGTATGGTCTAGGTCCATGTAGCCTCCTTTGGTTTATGTAATAGATCTGTTTAGTGACTCCTTCGGCCCCTTGGTATACAACTTTAAGACTGGGCAAGGAAGGGCACTTATCTATAGAATGATTTTCTTCACAGACTGAACAAACCTCTATAGAGTTCAATGGGCATTCATTCCTAGGATGCCTCCTAGTGCATCTAGGGAAAAAAATGACCAAATCCCTCTCTTCTTCCTCTTGTTTTCTTTTGATATGTAAGGTATCCATTTGCATGGCAAGAGTCTACAGCATCTCACTCTTGAAGTATTCCAGTATGTTTCCAATTTCTCCTTTAATGGATGAATTTGAGGAAGAGGTATTGGCTATGGGTTGACTCCCCCTACCTTTCTTTCTGGCTGCTCTAGAATGGTTTCTAAAAACAGTCTTTATGTCCTCATAGGATAGTTGGTAGATGTCTCCCCCGACCAGTAGATGGAGGGTGTATAAAAGGTCTTCCCGAATTCCCCTGAGCTGGAACCTCTCTTCATAGTCTTCCATGGACTCATCACTTCTTATGGTCATTCAGAAGATTTCTTCTTCAGTATCTTTTGACCTACAATAGTCTCGATACTTGTTTTTAAAGGCTTGCTGCATATGAGCCCAAGTTGTGATGCTATTGCTAGGTAATCCCATGAACTAGCGCAGTGCTACATCCTTGAGAGTAGAAGGGAACAATTTCAACATTTGCTTGTCTTGTGCATAGTCATAAGTTCAACAGATGGCAACAAACTTAAACAAGAATGTGTCAGGAACTTTTGTAGTCAGACCATGGAAATGAGGTAGGGCGGAAGGGCTTATATTCTTCATTTTGGTGTCCCCATTGGTCTCCTAAATGGGAAAGGTACCCTCTATTCTTTCTCCATTTCCCCTAGCATTTCTGTTTTCAGCAATTGGCTCCAAAGGAATGTTTTCTTCTTCTTCTTCCCTTATAGGTTCTTCAAATATGTCTGGTTGTTCACCTAAGGGTTCTTCTTGATTGCAGCCACCAAAGAAGAGAGAAGGTTTTCTGTGTGAAGTAGTGGGGGTGTTGGGCAAAAATTTTCCTAAGTTATCTCTATTCCTATGAGGCATGAAAGGAAATATTTTTGGTTTTTTTTTTTCTTTTCCCCACACTGATAGTACCTGCAGAAACTGAAATTGATTTAACAAAACAAATTGCAACTAGCTGAAATGAACTTGCTAAATAGAAATTTGCAGAATTGAAGAGGAAAGCAAGGAAATGCAGAACTAAAGGAAAAGGAATGACTAGTCTACTTTTGCTGAAATGAAATTTGCAGAATTGAAGAGGAAAGCAAGGAAATGCAGAACTTGAAAGAAGAGAAATGACTAGTCTACTTTTGCTTAAATAAACTATTAGCGGAATGTCGCAAGAAGAAATAGAAGAAAGCAATAATCACAGAATACTCTAACTCTTCCCCGCCAACAGCGCTAAAAAGTGGTGAGCACCAGTATTGCAGCAATAATGTTGCAACTCCTAGGCTGCCTACTTTACTCTTATCAACCCGGTTGTTCGTAACAAACTTGGAAGCGTCAGTGTTGTATGCACAAGTACTAATTCTCACTGCAGGTTTTCACATGGTCAGCTAGCACAAGATCACTAGGAGCTCAAGCAAAATTCTATGGATTCCAGAAGAAGCTCTATATGTGATGAAAGGAAAAAAAGATTACTCTACGGACACTATTCTAGTTGCCGAAAGGAAAAAGACTGAAATGTAAAGCAAACCTAATGAACCCTAATTAACCAACTAATTCTACTTTTGCAAAAAGCACTATGAAAACCATGAAAGGAATTCTATTATCTACTCAAGGAAGTAAACAACATCTAACTATGCTATTTCTGGAAGTAAATAAGCAAAAAACATATTTTTGGATTTTTATGTGAATTTGACATGCATGTAATTTATTGTGTGTGAGTGTGGTAGAAAATAGGTGGCATTGAAGGGTGGTTTTGGGACTTGAGAGGATGTAGGATGGTGTGGATGGGTTCTATGAGCTCTCAGGTGGCCTTCTGTAGGCTTTTCCCACACTCGGACTTCAAAAGAAAGCCTACAGGAAAATCTACAGGAGGACACAAGAAATCTACAGGAGGAAAACAGGGAAACTACAAGAGGCCTACAGGAGGAGGCCGAGAGAAACTTCCGCTATTTTGAGGGTTTGAGAGTGGGTGGAAAGGTGGATGAAGGTTGGAATGAGGTGTTAGGGTGCCTAAGGTCTACCATGAATCATCAGGAGAGAGAAAGATGATTGGGTTTGCTCAAGGAGAGAGGAAGAAGTTCTATGGAAAAACGCAGGAAACTAAGGCAGAATTGAGGAGAGGTTTGGGAGACCTATAGGGCATGGATTACATGGAAGGTATGATTGTTGAAAAGCTGGCCTACTTCTGGAAGATATCTGCTGCAAAGGAACTAACAGTTAGCCAAGAAGATCAGGCAAACAATGAAATGAGTGCATCTAGAAAAATAGAGTTTTGCATTAAAATGATCTAAAGTATGATCTATGAAAGAAAATGCTGAGAAAGGCTGTAGGAAAGGAAAGCATGAAAGAACATTATTGAAAATCAGGAATTGAGCATGATGAAGAAGATATAAAGCAAAGAAAAGTTGGACTATTAACCTACTAAAAAGATGCAAACACTAGAAGTCCTATGAAGGAGGAAAATCTGTGTTTTTGGGGCATCAAGAGAGTCTTTGCCTCAAATCATGGTCCCAGATGGAGGAAGAGAGGCCAAGGCACTATTTCTAGCCTTTTGAATCTTTTTTGGTCACTACTTAACCTGCTACAAAAAGCACAAATCGAAGCAAACTACTAAATCATCAAAAGCAACCTATTCTTAACCATAAGAGAAATACATCTAATAGCAAACTAATCTACAAACTGAAACAAAGCATAAAAATACAATTAAAGAGGAGTTTGGATGCTTGGATTGGGCCCTAACTCAAGAGCTTCAGCCCTCTGAGGTAACTCAGTGCTAGCTCAAAAAGGATTCCATCTTTATTCTCAAAACAATAGTAATATTACATAAAACTGTCACAAAATAATAAGCTCGAAATTTGAGCAGAGTTTACATAAGCAAAAAAATCCAACCCTAGTGAGGTGCTAGGCCTCTCTACTTATACAAATGAAGCTGCCAACATCTTCCTTAAAATCAGGGAGGCTTGGCTCCCAAAACTCGAGATAATCATCAATCATCCTCCACTTGCTCGACCGCCTTCTAGTGCATGATTCAACTGCTTGTACTCCGAGCCGGATGAAGGGGAATTCGAAGTGAGGAGTAATAAATGAGGGGGATTCCCTCCTATAAGTCCTCTCCTCTGTCCACTTTGAGCTATTGCTGCCATTTGTCCACTAGATCCTTGACTTTGACCTACAAATCCATCAATAATCTGCATTAAATACATGTTAGACCACATGGCACAATAACTAACTCAACTCACTCTATAAGCATAAATACAATCAGAAAATCATACAATAAGCTAAGAGAATGGTTGATTTGACTAGGTTAGAAAGTAAAATGAGCCCATATAATTACCCATTTATGAGGCTCATCACACGGCCCTAGACACACATCACTCTCAACTCCCCAACACCCAATTTATCTATTATAAAATATTTTAAATCAATATAGTAATAGTCAAGCATAGAAAATAAGAAAAAAAATCAAGGTAAATGAAAGAGAACAAACCAAGTGAAAACATATAAACATGTACGTTGTACATTTCAACATTTTGATATCATTAATATTATTCTTCTTTCAACTCAACATTTGTTTCATACAATTCAGAATTGATGTTGAAAATATTGGTCATATCACCATCATCATCAATGTTTTCATTTCCAACCATATCATCATCAGGAACATTGTCTCCTACATTTGGTTTGACTTCTTCAATTTCTTCATCTGGAAGTACATCGTTGATATTATCTTCATCCATAACATTGCCACGAACATGTACTTCATGAACTTCTTCAATGTTTTCATTTGACACATGAAGTAACAACTCCTATACATCATCTTCTTCCTCAATATCATCTTCTTCTGCTACATTATACTTTACCAGCCATCCTCTTGGATCATATCTAACAACATATGACCAACCCCCACTACCTGGAAGCTCTGAGGAAAATACATGTTTACATTGGCTTGGAAGAACATAGGGCTTTAAGCCCAGCTCAATATTCCTTGTATTAACCATGGTAAATCCATTAGCATGCTCGATAATAGTTTTATCAGGATCATGTTCATTCATTCGTAGCATGTACCATTTGACGTCCAACAAAACTATTTTGAAGGACTTAATGTCACACTCAAGTATATCTTCCAAATACCCATAGTATCAATTTTCAAAGACTTCTATATATCTGTCACTTCTAGAGGAAACATTAGTAACTTGAAATACTTTATCCCACTATTAAAAGTTTTCATCTTTTCATCCATCTTTTTGATGTGAAATTTGTGGCCATTACACCACATAGCCTTGTAGTGTTTCAATTGTAATGTCACATAAAAAATTCATTGTCAATTGATAATCATATTTATACCTAGAAATTATGAAAATTAAGAAAAAAAACACATCATATACATCAATATAATATTAAAAAAACTAAATAGTATGGGTGGATATGTTTTCCTGTTTATCTTTTAAACCATTTGCTAAATCAATTTCCCTCTCTATAAGATTGGTATCTCTTTCACATTCAGCTTCTTTGACCAATGTAGCCACACCATGCCATGATAATTTACCATCATTAGATTGTTTAAATCATTCAATCCATCCCTTCGTTCAATCAAGATTGTTTGAAATGTATAAATTTATTGCATCCCACTCTCATCCAATTGTATTAAAATAAAACAATTCACATATAATTAGTTACCACAGTATACCTTCATAATAATGGATTATTCAGGAAGAATAAAATTTAAATAAGTACGATATACATAAAACAAAATTCAAATGTGTTATAAATCTCCGCCATCCACTTACATGTCACTTTCCTCATTATACCTTTCCCTAATCGGTGCTCCCCTTAAATTTTTTTATGGATTTGACATCCCAAATGTGATCCACATTAATACTTGCAGCGAATTTAGGAATATATTGAGTAATATAAACCATGGTTTTGTATACCATATATCCCTCTACCATATAACCCTAGGGACGTGTTCTTTGTCTAACTAAAGTCTTCAATGATTTCAAGTTCCTCTCAACCATCCACATTGACCTTGTGTGTATAGGTCCACAGTTTTAAATCTCCTCAAATAAGTGTATGAGGTAGTGTTCTTGTGCATTGAAAATTTTCTTAGGTATATACTTTTGCATTTCACATATTAAATGAGGAATTTGTCTCCTCCGATACTTTATTTCTTCTTTATTGATTTCTTTATATGGCAACCATCCAAAATTCATCCATCCACAATTGATGCAAGCAAATCACAAGTTTGATCAAAAAAGTATATGTAAGTACATTACAAGTAAAACACATGTAGTCAAATATAAATTGACGACAAAATGAAAAAATTACACTTTACATATGAATCATCGCTTCCCTCATGTATTTGCCAAGATTATATATAACTTGTTTGACATTGTTGTCAAATTTTTCTGGGAGAGATAGAGGTGGAACAAACTGTAACACAAAAATCAATCATTATTTATTCCTAAATTAGTAGACAAAAATCACTAACAATATGTTTAACTAACATACAAATATATAAACCAAAATAATTACCTTAATCAAGGTACGTCAATTATGATTTACCCCACCTAATTCACCTTTCTTTATTAGGATATTCTTTATGTTTGAAGAAAATCCAATGGGAAATTTAATTTTTTCAATGACCTACTTTACATGCTTTCTTTGTTTCTCTATCAAGAACCATGGAAGGGTGCTTATATTTTGGTCTCCATCGTTATTTTAATGAATCACACTTTTCATTGCATGATTGGCCTCCTTAAGGTCATTACCAATCTTGAAAATTTTCTTTGTCACTCCTTCCATCGAAGATTCACCATAATGTTTATGTTAAATTATTCCCTATGTGCATTATGTCAAAAAATGAACAATTTCTAGGTTCTCATAGTAGGGTAGCCTACTAAATTTTACGGGATAACTTTTCATTCCTTGTGGAAGCACCCCAATACCAATTCCTTCATATCGACCTTCAAGGTGAACTAGAATAATTAAATAGATTACCAAAATACTTGTCAATTAGTACAATGAAAAAAATGTGATAAAAATATAAAATTTTCCAAGCATTTCATGTATGATACAATTTTTAGATCCATAACTTGACGATTAATTCTATTATATTTCAATTTCCATAGAAGAGGTGTCATTATCCATGGTTTTAATCCAGTGTCTTCTTTTCCATTGAAAAGATGATTTTTGATACTTCAATACCTATGGTTCTTAGAGAGGAAGTGTATATACTCATCAAACACCTCATTTCCTAAACTTATAGAATGATATGATTTCATCTTAGGACCACAAACTGGACATGCAAATTTACCCTTTGTTTGAATACCTACAAGAAATGGATTAATTATATACCAATTATTTGATGTCTATTATTTAAAAAGCATGCATGACATGAACTTCATAAAATTAAACACTATTAAACTATAGTTTAACATTATAACATACCAAAGAAATGTTTTAGCCATGTGGCATCATGAATTGGCCATACAAGCATTGCATGGAATCGAATTCCCTTTGTGCACCTACTAGTCTAGATATATCATACATAGTGATGCCCTTCCATAACTCTAGTAACTCGTCAATAGAGGCTTGATATATACATTCATATCTTTGAATTGGTAGTTACCTAATTGATTGAAGATGTGGTACATAATTACTACATATATGTGTAAATAAAAAAATATCAAACATATAAGACATATTTATCAAACAAACAAGACAAATGAGATGTTGATAACAAAAAATAGGCCACATCGAGTAAGTAGATTTGAGATCTCTAAATGGATTGACATCGTCAATTGCCAATGAAAGCCTAATATTATGAGGTTCAGCTTTAAAATGTGGCCATATTTCCTCTATCTTATTAAATGCATATCCATCTGGAGGAATTTGAATAACACCATATTTACTTCTATTCTTTGCATGGTAATCCATAAAGTGTGTTATGCTTTTGTACCTGAACAATTGTTGCAAACATGGAATTATGAGAATATAACAAAGAACCTTGTGAGACACATTTTTTGTTGCTTGATCGGTTCAAAATCTATTAATTTGACATTTTGGGCATTCTTCTTTTAACGCATGTTCTCGATAATACAAAATATGATCTTTAGGACATGCATGAATAGCTTGATACTCCATTCCAATATCTTTCATAATGGCATGTAAATCTTGGTATGTGCGAGGTAAAACACTTAAAGATGGTAATAGAAATTCACCTAACAATATACAACATAATTAAAAAATAAGCACTACTTGATATAAATTAACAATCAATTAAAAATAAAAATTGAGGGAAAAAGAAAACCTTTATCATCATGTACAACATTTCATAAAATATATTACATACCTTAGGACTTGTGTGACACAAGTGTCCACAGACCATTCATAACATTTGAGTTCACTAGCAACAATAATGTAGAGATAAGACTTATTTTGGAGCCTTCGTAAAGAGGTTTTGTTGCCTTCTCAATTACAGGTCTATCAAAACACCATCTAGTTGGTCAAGATCATGATCCATTCCAACATTATTAAACATCTTTTGGATCAATATATTAGTCCCCTCTTCTTCAACTGTGTTATTAGGATCATCATTTTCTTCCATACGATCATTAAATTGATCTTCAATATTCACTCCATGCTCCTGAATAGGTGTTTGTGTAATGGCCACATCATCCTAGTCCATGGCCAATGCCCCAGGGCATTGTTCCTTTATAGTTACAAACAAATAGAAAATAGTAAATTTATGTAGATTTAAAAAAATATAATATATGAAAACAAAGACAATGACAAATATAGCTTAGTTGAGAGTGAGAAACAAAGACAACAAATCAATGATGAATCTTGTGCAATTTATTAATATGTTTATGAATATGTTGAAAAAATATAGGAAAATTGTTAGTTTTCTTGACATGTAGAAAGAGAGACACTTTGTGAGATATATACTCACAACCAGCAAAAACAACCTATTCTTATTTCACCTTCATCATTATGTCATATTTTTTCTTGATTTCACTTGGAGACCACAATTTTCGGGTGGATGGCGACTTTCCCTTACCCAACTAATTGGAGATCGTGGTTTAATTTATAAGGGGTTCAGAGCTAAGGGATTAATGGTTAACACATTGTCAGTTAAGAGGTTATTGTTCATCCATGTGTTAGGCTTACTTAGGAGTTGGTATTCTATATGGAGAAATCAACTTAAATGAGACCGAGAAACAAAAACAATAAATCAATGATGAAACTTGTGTAATTTATCAAGATGTTTATGGAATATGTTGAAAAAATTTAGGAAAAATTTTACTTTTCTTCACATGTAGAAAGAGAGACACTTTTTGAGATATATAGTCACAACTAGTAAAAATAACCTTATATTCTTATTTCGCCTTCATCATTATGTCATATTTTTCCTTGATTTCACTTAGTGACCACGTGGGATTTTTAAGTCGATGGAAACTTTCCTTCTAATCCCTATTTAGTATCCCACCCCTAACCTCTAATCCATTAATTGGCCCTAACCCTTTAATCTAGCCTAACTCCTTAGACCCTATCCCCCTAATCCTTAACACCTTAACCTCATCCCCCCTAATTAAGCCCTTCAACGCCTAAACCCTTAAGGCTAGTTCTAGAATTCTCGAGATTATTTTCACTATTATATTCCAATAAGGAAGGTTAAGGAGACCAAACTTCCTAAGTTAGAGGAGATTCCATCTCATGTGTGTGAGGTATATATTTACATGTACTACATTTTGATTAATCAATATTGATTCCCTTTCTATCATGTTATTGGTGTTCTTTTGCAATTGATATGTTGTTCATGTCATATATGTTGGTTAATCATCAATATTTGTTGTGCTAAAATTATTGCAGGAACATTTGTGGGATAGTATTGTTGTTTGTTGGTTGTTCTATGAAGGTATCTAGAATCTTGGAGATTTGGAGTGAGCTTCAACATTCCCCCAAGCTAGTTGCACCAATAAATATTAGGATTTGTGTTTAATCTAGTAACTCACATCTCTACTGTATTAATTTTGTCTGCATAAATTACTTAGGAATTGTTTGAATCAATTGTGTGTTTACCACTTGCACACTTATATGATCTGATGATCTTTAGGGAAATTATCAAGAAGCAATAGCTCCTTATTGTTGTGTATTCATAGCCATAATAGAATTGGTTCTTTTAGTGAGAGAGATCCCTATATTTGTTTATATCTCTTAGTCCCTTTGTGTTTTTGACTTTCTATTTTCATTATTGTGTTCTCTGTATGAATGTGACCTTGTCTAGATTTTTATTTGGGTTATTCATAACAGATTTTGTTATATCTCACTCGAATTCATCACTTTAATTCATTTTTCTCCACTATCGCGGGCTAAGAACGCTCTACAGTGCACAAATCTGCATGACGTGGTATGCACACTCTATGACTACGCACATTGTCGTGTGGTGTATACTATGTGTTTGTGTAGTTACAAAAAAATAATATGTTTAAGGACTTCTCCCTCAAAACTTAATCATTTGTTTCAGATCTATTCTTGGATTTTTTATTGCAGTCTAGATCTAGTTTAGTACTTTTTCTTGGATTGGAATTGTTTTTATTATTCTTTTAGGGTTTCCTTTGAAGCCCATTTTTCCTAGATCTGAAGGTTTCTTCCTTAGATATCTTTGTAGCTTTTTGTATCTCAGTATCACTGTTGGTTGCAACTTAGATCTACCTCGGATATGAATTCTTTCCCTTATCTTGAGTTGGATATGTTGGTTTGATGCTTTTAAGGTTTCCTTGAAACTATTTTTCTTGGTTTTGGGGTACTTGTTCTCAAGACCTTATTCTCACTTTTTAGATCTATTTTGATGTTCTTACATTTTAGAGCTAGTTTAGATCTGCTTTCAGATTTTTCCTTTTGTTGGATCTAGTTATTTGTTTATTGTTGGGTGTTCCATTGAATTTTTGTGCTTTCTTTTACTTTCTTTTGGTGGAGATTTTTGTTTTTTTCATTATGGTTGTGAAAATTTTAGCATGAAAGGTTTAATTGGACATTTTGGATCAGTTCAATGTATCAGAATCAAAAGTTCCTCTTGTATTCCAATTCCTTTCCAGTTTTCCTTGTATTAGGGTTTTTGGTTTTTGACCAAGTGTAGATCAGTGTTTCTCCTATACATTGAGCTACACCTTTGATTCTTAATTTGCATTCCTTCTTTACTGATTATTAACTCCTTTTTGGATTTCTTTTGAGTGATATTTGGTTTGAAAATCCAAGCTTATAGCTTTTGAGTGTCTTGAGTTCTTGGTTAGTTTTATTTTTGCTCTCTTCTTGAGTTATTTGTTTTGGTTGTTTTCTTGGGTCTAATTTATTACAAGATTAGAGAATTTCATGTGATTGTTCATTGAGAGTGTAAAAAGTTGTTATTTTCACTGTAGAAAGGAAAAGACTCTCTTCCTCTTATAGCTAGACTTCATCAGATTGAAAAGAAAAATTTTGCATTGTCATATAGTGGCATTAGGGTTTTTCTTAAAAGAGTCTATTCACACAGTCTAAGTTTACGCCATTTCCCTCTTGAGTAAACAACAACCATTAAAATTAACACTTAATAAAATATATTAGATACCTTTTCCTTTTTACTGGTAGCACACAAATATTAACTTAGGCTAGGGTCTTGGAATAAGACTGTGAGGTTAATTATTCGAAGACCACAAAAACAAACTTAGTATCTTGAGTTAGGGAGGGAAAATCCACTTTTTATTATGTGTATCCTGGTAATCCCTTCCAACACAAGGGTCAATCACAAGGTCACATTTAAGGCTAGTAGGGTGACATGACCCGCTTTGTTGCTATTGGTGGCATGGTTTTCACATATTACAAACGGTGTTATTAAATTTTTTTGTTGTAGCACTTAGGGTCCAACTGGGAGGAGTACACCTCGATTTGAGGGATCCCTTAGGGGGGAGTTTGGGCTTTGTTTCACTACCCTTGCATGTGAATTTGACTTATGATTATCCCCCTGGGGCGTGTGTTGTAAGTGCTAGCCTTAATGGCCTTTCCTAGGGAGATAACGCATGGGGATGGTCACGAGTTCATCCTCATTGTACCTAAGGAAGCATTAGAGAAATTTTGAGGTAAAAAATGAGCCTAAAAAAAATGTACAACAAAAATTAACTTTATAAGGACCAATAGGATTAAATATGATGATTCCAACCATGGGGGATGATTCACCATTTTTGGAGTAAAAAGGTATATGATATTAAAAAAAAACTACTTTTTCAACTTGTATTTTCAACTTATCTCCTTACAATTTTACTCAAATTTCAAGTGGGAGCACTCATTGGATGCAAATTTATTGTTTCATCCAAGGATTACCCATCTTGTATAATTTTGATGGACCCTACTACATGAAAAATGTGAAATACATTAAAAACGTGATTGCAATCACATTTTTTCATGTGTTTCACATTTTTCGTGTAGTAGCGTCCATCAAAAGTATGCAACATGGGTTCTCCTTGGATGTAAAATTAAATTATGTATCCAACGAGTGCTCTCGCTCGAAATTTGAGTAAAATTGTAGGGATATAAGTTGAAAAATAGTTTTTTTTATTTTTTCCCTCCAAAACTTGTTGAGGAAATCTAATATTATTTTATTGTTTCCACTATTATTTTATAATATTCCTTAGGAGGCCCATTTTAGACCTTAAAATTTCTCTAATGATTTCAACCAAACTCACTCGGTCCTCCCGTAGGGTGCCCCATGTTTAGTAAGGGTACTTGCACCGAATCTATAAGGATTGTTAAGCAGGTCATTATTATAATTGTACCAACCATATCTTCACTTCCAACCTGTTTCCTAATCAAGCACGCTCTAGAAGTTGGAAGATCCCTTCTCAGTCTCTTTGGTTTGTGTGTATGCCTATCTCCTATGCCTCTTGTAGAGAGTGGTGTTTGGTCTAAGTCATAGTTTGGCTATAGGGGTGTATTAATTGTATTAATTTGATAATAATAATATATTCACTGTGGTAGAACAAAGTAACTAATTTTCTCATAGATGGTTAGGCCTTTCTCCCCAAGAGGAAGTTCCACCACTTCATAACTTGGGTTAATTCTGATACCGGAAAACATAGACCATACTCAGGTTGGGGGGAATAATATTAGTCCTAGGGAGGAATATCATACCACTGTTGAGGTAATTGATGAAATTTATTTACCAAACTATAACCCAACCTTGACTGACCCTCTCAACCTAGTTTTAGTGCATGTGGACCTTGAAGGCAGTGAAAATTTTTATGTGTGTATTCCTTATATGCATAGTGAAAATACTTCTTCTTCTATGGAGGGGACATGTCCCACTTTACCTTCTGCATCGATAATCTCTGCTACTATGTCATATTTACCACCACTCAGTGTGGCGGGACCCATACCTCCTTCCACCCCTACCACAAATCCTTGGGGTATTACGCTAGTTATGTTTGTGACCCCTTCACGTTTTCCACCTTTTTCTGTGTCTATGCCTCCCCCTAGATTCATGTTTGGAGTGGGGGAAAACCTTGTTCAATCCATGGGAGACGAGATATTTACTCCTAGTTTATTAACCTACAATTCCTACATTCATCACAGACATTTTTACTTTCGAGAACATGATGGGAGGATCATTCATTTCTTCTAGTCAAGCTAGGGGTAAATTTACTTTTGGAAGTATTTCTTAACCTTGGTCTAATTTTATGTTTGGAGGGACACCCTACTCTAGAGGTTCCTTTTCCTTTGGGGGGACTAGTACACCTAGGGGCACTGTCTCCATTAGTACCATGATGCCTATGAGTTCTCACGCTTATGGCAATGCTTCTACACATGGAGGCTTTTTCTCTAGTGCTAGATACAATCCTATTGGAATATAAGCTTATAGGAGTCCTTTGTTCTCTAGGGAAAGTTACCCTGGGGGGAATAATCCTTACACCTCATATGTTTGCCTAGGATATTATTATACTAGGATGAATTATAACCTTGGTCCACATCCTTCTTCCTTTAAATATGGTATGGGGGAGCCTTATGGTCCATCAAGGAGTTACAACCCTTATGATTCATTTGGTCAAATAGAAATTCCTTTTCTAACACCTCTTGATTTACCGGACTTGGATAAACTGACAAATGACCCCATCTGTCATGATCCTAGATGGCCACTTATGCCAAGCAAGTTACCTTCTGATATTCCTAAGTTTGAAGGAAAACCTAGAAAGAATCCTTGTACACATATCACCACATTTCATTTATGGTGTTCATCTAACTCTTTGGTGGATGATTCTGTGAATTTGAGACTCTTTCAATGAACCCTAACAGAGGATGCCACCAAATGGTATATCAAACTTGATCAAGCATCCTACAACAACTTTTCTTCCTTGGCTCGTACTTTCCTGAACCACTTGCAATTACCTACTAGGGAAGACTTGGGACTGACCTTTTGTCAAAATTTAAACAATATGATGCCATTAATATCTCTTATCATATTCATGAGTGGCATAGATGCTAGAGGTTAGTATGAACTAGGCTTAATAATGATGTCCTTAGAGGCCAGTTCACTTGATCCCTTCAAACACAAATTGTTAGGGATGTTGCTATGATTAGGGTGGTTACTGAATAGAAGGCCATATTACGAGATCAACATCTTAATTTGATTTACTCTCAATTGGGTGCATTATATGATACCCTTCCCAATGCTCCTCAACCTTCTATAGACTTGTTATAAACATTTTTTGGGCACTGCAACCCCAATCAGAAATGTCCATAAACCAAGGGCTCCTAAGTCCCTAAAGGTGTTGTTCCAACCCCTAAAAGAACAAGGTCAACTGATTACAGCATCTCCCAGAAGTTCTCCATGAAAAACTACTCAGAACTGGTCAAAACTGGACCATTTCAACTGCTTCATGGTCAAAGTGTGTTGCATCCCACCTGCATACACACAGTAGGTGCGATGCAGGAGTTTCATCTCTATTCAGGATTTTTGTTGTTTGTAGTCAGTGCACCTCTGTTGGAAACCCCCTTCCTTGCCATTATTCCGCCTCCATTGTGCAAAGAACTGTAAATGTTTTTATGTATTTTGAGCCATTTTCAGTTCTCTTTTACAAAGAAGTAGCGTAATTGAATTGTCGTTTCTTGATTTGAAAGTGTCGCAAGTGTCGTTTTCAGTCATAGAAGAAAATCCGATTGTTCTTGATAGTCGATTACACTGTTACTCTTGTATTTGATTTGAATTAGTAGTTTTTCAAGTGTCGAAAGCAAGTTTTCAATTCTAAATAACAAAGTGTCGTCATTGTCTTCATTTTTGTTTTGAAAAGAAGCTTGATAGTAATTGTCGCTTTGAAAAATAATTCAGAATTGCGCTTAGCTTTCTTTTTATCATTCACACATTAAGAAGGCTGAAAACAAATACATGCACGTGCATTTGCATTTAGACTATTTGTTGGTTTGATTTAGGACAGTGCATATAGTTTGTGCTCTCTGCTCTATGTTGAAAGAAAATCATATCTATTTCCTTAGTAGCTAGGATTTTCATTGCAAAAAGAAGATTAAACGACTGTTTATCATCTTAGATTACATTCTAGGAATTGTACGTCTACATCACGTGGTGAACCTGAAAGGAAAATTTCTTAAGCAAGATCAAGTGTAAAATAAATTTAATGAATCTAAAAACGCTTTGAAACCTAACGCACAACATCTAGAAGTCTAGGCTAGAGACTTATTCTGGCGTTGTAAAGCCTGGTAACTGTTGTTTTCACTGTTGGTTGGGTTATTCCTCCACTTTGAGACAACAAGTGCCAGTACGGACTTGTGCTCCCATGTACCGTTGAGTATATTTTGGGAGACCACAATAGGCTATATCCTTTATCCATAGGAAGTCGTGCCTGCCGCCCTATCGATCGCAATGCACTGAACACAGCATTCGGGAAGATTGACTGCCATACCGTAAAAAGTATTATGTAGTTTTGCTATTGGTTTGGTAATCCCTCTATCTAGATTTCCATAGTAGTCTCTTTCATTCCTTTTCAGACTCCTTAAAGGAAAAGGTCCATCTGAGCACTTGTCACTTCAAGCTCATTAAAAATCGAGGCGACTAGAGTCATCTTTTGTTTTTTCTCGACTCTTTAAAATTGAAAAGATAATTTGTGTCAAAGCGCCTAAAATTTATTTTAATCAGAATAAACATCACCTTTCCTACGTTGGTCTTAAGTTGAGAAAAATGGAGTCCACCAACCAAGGGGTTCCCCTTGGAGGAAATCCTAGTCCCTTCTCCTCTTGGGGAGATGTTGGTGCGCCCCATATGGCCACATTGTCTCTTCCAGGATTGACAATTGGCTTGCCCGTATGGCTCTTCTCAACTTCTGTTGTTCAGAACACTGTGATTCCTGAACATTCAAGTCAGCAACTAAACGATACCAGAGTTACCCCCCAACCCTCTACTTCGTCCAATTCTTCCTCTTCTCCTTCCTCTTCGCTTGATGAAGCTGGTAAAGCCAAAAATCAAGTAACTAAGAAGAAGAAGGAGCCAAAGGCGAAAAGGGGAAACCAGGCATCATCTAGCGAAAATCCACACATTGCACCATCCAGGCCTAAATCGCCATGTGTCATTTGCAAAGGAGACCACTATCATCGAGATTGTCCTTGCATCCCCCGGATCTTAAGGGACTAGTCTCCTCATTTGCACAATCCGGTGTCATCAACCTCTGACGATCATGTTGGGCATACACCGTCAACCAGTGAAAGTGAAGCCCCTGGACAAAAAGGAAAATATAAATTTCCTTGTAAATTGTGTGAAGGCGATCACGCCGTCCACCATTTTCCCTTCTTAGACGAAGCTAAAAGAGTTTTGAACGACCGTCCGGTTTCACCATTACGGTTTCCTCCTGGATATAAGAAACTCTTGCCGAGTCCATCACTAGTTGAAAATCCGGCTGACATGCCCTTGTGGTCGGCCAAAGCATCTATCATTGAAGATAAACCATCTGAATCCACACCAGACGAAAGTCAAAAGGTCGAGGCGGCAGTTGACCCAGTCTAACCTTCAGAGGATCAATCTTCAGATGATACAGTCACCGAAGAGAACAAGAACGACACCATTCAAATTCTCTTCGTAAGCGCAGACTCCGATGAACATGGGGTAGTATACCTGTTCCTTTACCGCAGGAAGGAATTTCGTCAGAGTCATATCCGGTTGTCTTTTTCGGTCCCACCTCCAAGCAACCTAGTTGTTTCCTTTGACTGGAATCTACTAGGCAGGCCCCATTTACCAGCTAGTGTACCATTTTGAATCATTGCTCAAATATATAGAATGGTCATGGCCGGTACAATCATAGATGAAGGGGCTTCTGTGAGTATCCTTTCCTCAACTGCTTGGAAAGCGCTTGGTTTGCCATCGCTTTTGCCTGAGATGAGAAATCTAACAGGCTTTGACAAAGGAACCAGTCGACCGTTAGGGATCCTTCCCAATGTGCCAATAACATTGAGAGGGAAAACCGTTCACATGAACGTAATGGTAGTCCAAGGACCCCTGGATTATAATCTACTCCTTGGACGAGACTATATTTATTGCATGGGAGCCATTGTCTCCTCACTCTTTAGAGTAATGTGTTTTCCGCACGAAGGAAGAGTGGTCAAGCTCATAGACCAGCTTTCATTTCCCAGTTCACACATAGAAAATAGTCATATACCAACCCTGAATGGTCTTTTCATGCAAGGAATGTCTCATCAATCCCCAGTCTGTCCTCCTCATGACTACAAGTGATTCTGAGGATATGACTGAAACCTAGGGGGCATGCACCCTAGCCTGTTTTGACAGGAAAACCTTGGGTATAAGGCGGGTTTCTGCGGAGAGTATATGACTGGCCTGACACACCCGTCCATTTTGGAAAATGGGATTAGACTGGAATAAGATACCTCTATTAAGGTAGGCCTTTCCCAATAAAACAAATGTTTTTTCTGCAAATTGAGGGGTAACCTGAAAAGGTAGGCCTTTCTTGATAAAACAAATGTTTTGTCTGCAAATTGAGGGGTAACCTAGAAACTCTACTTCGCTATACCTGGGGGCATGCAAACCTTTTGGCGTGCAAGCAAAGAGCGACCATTTATTTTTTAAATTTATAGGTCCTCTAACCCTTTAAACTCGTAGGATTGGTCGTTTCCTAACTTGCATAAAGAAAGGATGCGGGGCAAAGCTTTGAAAAGATGTCGTTTATATATGGGACATCCTTATTATACGACTAGGTTATCGAGCAGTTTTAACGTGGAATTCAAGCTCGTTAAAAAATAAACATAAGCTATGAGCAAATGTTCCTCCAGAGTTTAAGCTCATTAAAAAATGAACCAATTTCCGGTAAATAACCATCGTGAATGTATTATCATCAGCCTTTGAAGCCTTGGTCGTGTTTTCATCATCACCTCCACTTTGTATTGGCCGATCATTCACCCCCATTTGATTGTTTACCCCTTTTTGAGGAACAGCTGCAAAGAGTGATCCTGTTAGCCATCCTTGTGACACTGCCATGATTGGAAAATTCCAAACCTTACCTGGAATCAGCTGCTACCCAAATCTATCACTCGTTCCTCAAAAAACGAGTCTCCTTTAAGCTATTTTCAACTGACTCATAAAATATAAAAAGATTGCCGAGCCATTGGCCTCTCCAGCTCGTTAAAGTGACCGGAAGTGCTATCCCTCCTTTAGATTTTAATCTCTTTTGGACTTGAGGGATTATTACACAAAAAGATCGAGCGCTTGTTTTGTTCGGCTCGTTAAAAGTACCGAAAATTCATCCCTTTTGTATTGTTTTATACTTTTTCGGACTCAAGGGATCATGTGACGAAAAAGGATTTTTGGAGTTTTCTTTACGTCCCTTTTTCAGACTCTCTAAAATTGAAAAGGCCCGAGTTATCCTTGTCGTTAAATTCGTTAAAACCAAATAGCGACAAACTTATCCATACAGACAAGAACGAGTTTCACTATCGCTAGGCTCATTAAAACATAGCGATGGGTTTGCCCGAAGGGCATATTATAGAACAAGCATATGTTATCCTCCTCAAGCTTGACAAAAATAAAGAGGTACTGGTCAGCAATGGCTGGGGAAAAATTGGGAAGAAAACTTGAAGAAACTTTGTTGGTAGCAAGTCGCTCTTGAACATGACACTTTCACTCCGCATTCGAGTCGGGTTGGGTTGTTCCATTCACTAGTCACATCACCATGGTTCCATCACACCATCCATATTTGGGGTTAATGCTACCAATCCATCATGTCAATGTTGCCGATATGTTCAAGAGAAGTCGCTCAGAGAATTCACCTGTGTCTCACCCACTGCAATACATTTACGTTCCATTCTTTTATGACCGCCACCCTGAACCTTATATCACCATATCGTTTTCACCTCCATTAAAATCATTTGCTCCATTCCGTGTCATTGATGTGGGATTCACTAAGGCCCTCCTATGACGGATCGCTTCTTATCGACATCAGCTCATTATCCAAGAAGTCGATCTAGGAACAACCCTTTCAGTACTTTGAAGCTTGCATGCCTCAATGGCAAGTTTCTCACTTCCGGCGATAGGTTTACATCAATGGCCTTCGACCGAAAGATTTTGCATGGTGTTCGACGACAAGTCCCTTATTCACACCACGTGAATTGTACTGTAGTACCTTGAGGGTCATCATCATTATCGGTGATTCCTCTCGTGCCTGTTAACAACTTACATCACTGGCTGGTAATCAGGCGATGTCTTTCCATGTTCGACTCCAAAACATCTCTCACATGGATCGACTTGTACTTTGAGTGAAGATCGAACGAGATTGAAGACCCCGGATCTAGTTTCATCCATCCGGGCTGCGATATATATTCAGGAAAATAAAAACATCAAATGTACATCACTGCTGCACAGATAATCATCCAATCTAAGGGATGATGGCTCTACCAGAATCATCAGTCTACACTCAGATGATTGTCTGTCTCATGTACATGAAAATGAATTTATAAAGCTGAGCATGGGAATGCCCGCCTCAGCTAGATCATGAAAATATTATGAAGATAATGTATTGTATTGTATCTTATTACAGGTCGCCTTCCAGCTTGAAAAAACTTCAGATCCTCATGATAAAGCATTTCACCCGACATCAAAAGATTAACGACCTCATGCTTTAGGGGGCAACTGTTATAGACATTTTTGGGCACTGCAACCCCAATCATAAATGTCCATAAACTAAGGGCTCCTAAGTCCCTAAAGGTGTTGTTCCAACCCCTAAAAGAACAAGGTCAACTGATTACAGCATCTCCCAAAAGTTCTCCATGAAAAGCTACTCAGAACTGGTCAAAACTGGACCATTTCAACTGCTCCATGGTCAAAGTGCGTTACATCCCACCTGCCTACACACAATAGGTGTGATGCATGTGTAAAATCCCTTCTATGGGGTGCGATGGGCGAGAGTGGACAAATGGCAGGGTCAATCCGCAAGGTGGAGGATCATGGAATCTTCTAGAAACTTCTCTTGTGACACTTGCCTCTCTGCATTCGCCCAGGGATGAGTAAGAGTTCATCAATCTCCAAGTGGAATCAAGAACTATCAGAGAGAGGACACTAATCAAATCTCAGAATCTGACTCACCTCCCTTGCAAACATCTATATATGGATCCCTCATCCTAGAGATCCAGGGGCTGGAATTTTGTATCTTGTAAGGAAGTGCTATTGGTTTTTTGGTGCAATATCATAGTGTTGGGTGATCTAAGCTTTTCATGAGGTGAAGAAGGGCTTTCTTGCTGAGAGGACGATGCTGGGTCAGAACAATTGGTTGTAATCCTCTTTGCTCTTTCTTGATTATCAATAAAGCTATTTAAGTTTTCCTCCACATTCTTGTATGATTGATGTTATATGCATTTGTGTGGTCAATATATATCTGGTCCTATATTGTTTATGATAATAGATCTATTTTCTTGGATAGCGTTATGCTGCTTTGATTCTACAGGTGCTCTTTGAAGCTAGGTAGACGAGGAAGCGAGTGGCGAAGACCTATCAGAAGGGAGAGGAATCGAGCAAGGAACCAAGCACAAGACAGAGGTTGGTCTCCTTATTCCCCTCTTATCTATTTCTCATAAAGGAAAACGAAAGTAGTTTTAGTTTGTTTGTTTCTAAGGTAGCTACTAGCCTTAGTGGGACTAGCAGCTCTGCATAGACACTAGTTTTCCTGATAACAAGACCCACAATGACCCAAGTTGGAACCACACTTTGATGGTGTGATTGGTTCCCTTTCCTATGCTATTTTGAGCTAGATAGCTTCTCTTCTAGGGAAAATGATGGTCACTTCTCAAGCCCCATCAAGTTCCCCTGGATCTCAACAAACATCCTCTTCTTCCAATGTTAGGTCCCTATAATACTAGTGATTCCCCTATTACTATTGTCATTGTAGACCTTATTGTTATTTTTGTGCCCCTATTTTCCCCATATTGTTATTATTGTGCCCCATAGAAGCCCGCTATTATTATTTTTGTGCACTTATATTGTTATTGTTATGTTGGATTTGATTATATTGTCACCCCTTAGACTTCTATATATAGAAAGGAGGTTTTGTCATTTGTATCATCCAAGAATTGTTCATTTGTGTAATGTAAAGGAAGTTTCCCCCTCGAAGAGACCGATTTCTAAGTCATTGATCTATCTTTTCTATATTTTTATGAGTTGGTATCATAACATTTGGTATCAGAACTTTGGATTCCAGGGTTTTGCTGCTCCAAAACAGGTCATCATGGAATTTTCACTATAACTTTGTTTCTGCAACCTTTTAGAAGCTAAAAACAAAACCCATTTGAGCCGAAATCTTGATGATCCTCAGGTCCCAATTTCATATTGTTTCTCGGTACAGTTTTGGAGATATGATCCAAGGAAGGTAGGGTTTTTGCAGGCTCCCGAATTACATCCCAAATAGGTGGCCTTGGTAAAATCATCATAAATTTCTCTTTGAGTAACAAATTGAAATTTTGTAGGAATTTACAAAAATAGGATGGAATTTAGTTTTCTTCGCTTCATTTTCAGGTCCGAAGGTTGAAAATGTGATATGTGGCACTTCTTACAAGTTCACTCTACTGAAAAAGTGTATAATCAGGTCATCTTGGGAGATTGGGCATAACGCTTTCTTGGAGAATCCAATTTCGATCAGACTTGTGGCATTGGAAAGAGGACTTATAAGGCTACCCAAGTTCGAAATTTTAGACATTGGAGATCCGAAATTTCAAAGATACATCAGATACAATATCGAGCTCTTACAAAGTGAAAAAACGTGTGTAGTTTTTTTTTTTAAATTTTGCATCAGTTTCGTTTGAGAAAATAGTTTGAAGGAATTCAAAGAGAATAGTGAAGCATAATTATTATTAATTGATGCCCCGAAAAAATAAAATGGAAACACCTAGTAAGAAACCTGAAAGCTCTAGCATGACTCATGAAGAAGAGGAATAAATGCAACATCATATATCAAAATTACAAGACCAAGTGCAACAAAATTCACTCTCACAAAAAGTAACAGAAGCTAAGATGGACGGTTTAAAGAAAGACGTGGAAGCTAAGATGGATGGCATGGAAGCTAATATGGATGGTTTAAAAAAAGGCATGGCAGCTAAGATGGGTGGTTTAAAGAAAGGTGTAGAAGCTAAGATGAATGACGTGGAAACTAAGATGGATGGTTTAAAGAAATACATGCAAGCTAAGATGGATGGTTTAGAAGAAATACTTAAAGGCAACATGGAAGATTTGAAGACAAATTTGACAAAGTTTCTATAAGAACTGCTTACTAATGGTGAAAGGGTAGTAAAGGAAACTCATGATGAGAGAAAAAAAAAAATATTAATCATGACTTCATAGACTCTAACATTGGATCGAAGACTTGACATGTTCCAAAGATTGATATGAGGAAGTTTGAAGGCAAGGATCCCGTAACATGGATACTACAGATGGAGCAATATTTTGATCTCCATAATGTGCAAAACACACAAAAGGTACGGATTGCAACTTTATATTTGGAACCAAATCTGTTTGTATGTTATCAATAGCTTTGCTCTCATAAACAAATTGTCACTTGGACAATTTTTACGAATGAAATGATAGCACATTATGAGGATACAAAAAGAAACACTTTTTTTAGCCAATTGATAAATCTCAAACAAAAGGGTTCAATGATGGAGCGCATTGAGGACTTCCAAAAATTGAATATAAGGGTGAACGATATTCTAGAGGAGCATAGGATTGATGTGTTCATAGGGACTTTAAAGGATAACATACAGCATGAGGTTCACCTCTGGGAACTTGATTCATTGGAGAAGGCATTCAGGTTGGCAAGAAAAAGGGAAAGCAAAATTATGGCAACAAGGAAGCCTACCACTCACAATTATAAAGATGGAAGTGTTGTTGCCCCTATTCTTCCACAACCTACAAGGTTGACACCACAATAATTGGAAGAAAAAAGAGCAAAAGGGCTTTGTTACAGTTGTGATAGAAAATACACTAAAGGTCATAAGTGTGCTGAGAAGAAATTATTTTACATAGATTGTGAAGAGGAGGAAGAAAAGGAACAAGAAACGTAAAAAGAAGAGGATATACACCAGGAACAAACCCTAGAGAAAGAACAAATGAATCCGACCATATCTTGTAATGCATTGTCTAGAATTACCACTCCTCAAACTATTAAGATAGAAGGACATATCAAGAAGAAAAAGGTAATAGTGTTGATTGATTCAGGTAGTACTCATAATTTTATTCATTGTAAGATAGCCAAGAAATTGAATTGCTTACTATATCCTTCACCGGAGTTTCAAGTGATGGTTGCAAGTGGAGGAACCATAAATTGCTCTAGAAAGTGCCATAATATCAAGCTATCCATGGGAGAATATGTATTGAATAGCACAATGATTTCCATTCTAATGGGTGGTGCTGATGTTGTACTAGGAGTGCAATGGCTACAGTCCTTCGGTACAATAGCTTAATTTTCAAGAATTTTCATGAAATTTTCTTCAGAAGGAAAGGAATTTGAATTAAGGGGTATAACAGGGAAATGTTGAAAATAACAACAAGAAATGTTAAAAATAGAATCCAGAATATTCTAATTTTAAGTTGTCTTTGAATTAAAATTGTGAATTAAAATCAAATTTAGTCTCACCATCTTCTTGAAAAATAGTTAATTAATTCATCTTGAGTTACTTAGTTGGAGAAATTCAAGTTAGAAGTCTTTGAGAAGTCATGCAATAGTTATCCCTTAAATTACGGAAATTATCCCTTAATTAAGGAGATAAGATTGAGTTATATTTGAGTTATAATTAGTTAACTCAATTTACTGAGTTAACTCTAGTTAAATTAGTTCCAAACTATTTGAGGAACTAATAGAGAGTTTAGTCAGTTAATGCATGCATGCATCCAACTAGTGTACTCTAGATAACTGAAGATTCTCCCATCAGTAACTCATGCATGTCTATTCAGAGAAAGACCCAGTTGAGTTAAATGTCAAGGACATGTTACTATCAGTTGCATGAGTTTTCCTATAAAGGAAACTCATCCATGCAGAAGGAATAAGGTTCCTTGAGGATTGCAGAGTTTTATAGGGTGTGAGATCAGTGTGAGTGATCAATATTACACTTGGTAACAGTAGGATCACCTAGAAGAAATAACGCAAGGAAATAGGAGGCTTGGAGGGCAGAAGAGAAGGTTTGTGAGAAGCCTTGTTTGCCTATGAGCATCTAGGAGGATTGTACTAACAGCTGGCTAGTTGTGGGAGCTAAGGCTTTGTGTAATTCTGAGATATTTCCACCTTGTATGATAATACATATAGTGGGGTTTTTAGCTAAGGCTTTCCCCTGAGTATTTTCTATGTTTCATGTGCATTGATTCTTCTTCTTCTGGTTATATGTGTTCATCTCGATTCTTGCTCTAGCTTTAAGCTTCCGCAAGTTTGATAGTAGAAGTAGATTATAATATTTTCTTTGGTATATTGCATTATCGAGTTAATCTAGAGTCATATTTTCTACATAGATCTCAGAGGTAGATTTGTATAGAATTTGCAGGAAATTCTACATGGTATTAGAGCTAGCTGATATATAGAGAAATTTCTGCATGGTATTAGAGCCTAGTTTATCGGAGCTGTGAACAGTATACAAAAAAGAGAATTCAAAGTTTGAAGTTTGGGGTTGCAGGTGCAAATCAAATTCATATCATACTTCAAATTGAGATGGGACATTATGTGACTAATTTCCCATTAGAGAAGTCCAAGAATGGATCCTCAGTAGGATCGGAAGGTGAGGCATTAGCCTCTCAGTTCGAAATGGACTTTACCTCATCACCTGCATGGTGTCATCGATGATGGGTTGTGTCTGGTATCTTGACAGTGGAGCCTCATTCCACATGACCGGCGACAAAAGTTTATTCAGTACCTTGGAGGAGAAATACCTCAAGATGCACATAGAGATGGGTGATGACGAAAGGTATAGTGTTTTAGGAGTGGGCACAGTTGTTTTTCAGAGGGAGCATGGAGCTCCTATCACCTTGACAGATGTGAAGTATGTGCCTAGACTGAAGAAGAACTTGGTATCGATTGCGATGTTAGAGGAGAAAGGCTACAATGTTGTCTTTAGTAAGGGAAATGTTTTCCTTAGACACATCACCATGAGTAGATGGAACAGATCAGTTCACGAATCAAGAACCTGTATGCTCTTGAGGTTCAAGATGCATGCAAAGCCTTGAGGAGCAAGGCAAATGTTAGAGACTTGGTGGTTGAGAGGGAGAGTAAATTACCTCTCAGCATGCAGCCCCAGAAGAAGTCTTAGACAATTGTGGAGGAGCCACAATTGGAAAAGCAGAGAGGAGACCAAGTGAAGAGATCCACTCATGTAGATACCTCCATTAGGGGGAATTTCGATCCAAGTGGGCAGAGGGATCACATGCAACCATACCTCCAGGTGTGAGGTGGGGTGATGTGAATTGATAGTCCCAAGAAGGCTGAAATTGGGCAGGGTCCATTGAGAGGTTTTATCTCATGGATCGTACCTTGCTACGGAAGCCCAAAGTACATAGTAGCGGGAGGAATCGATGGGATTGATGCAGTCAGAGATCAAAGTGACAGAGGCTAGAGCACTCAAATACTGAAGAGTACAGAGAAGGATTGACAACAGTGCAAAAAGGCTGAGTCAGTAAAAGCACAGAGTTTTAAGTCGACAGAGGCAATGGCAGTCAGAGACTTTGATGACAGAGGCATCATTCTAATTTAGGTTGGATGTTTTTTTTGTTTCTGGAGTTGCTGGAGTAACAACACTAGAGAGAAGTGTTGCATGCAAAACATTCCAAAGGTTTAGGATTGGTATCGAGTTGAATTCCTTTCTTGTTGAGAGGGAGTGTTGAAAATAGCAACAAGAAATGTTAAAAATAGAATCCAAAATATTCCAAATTTAATTTGTCCTTGAATTAAAATTGTGAATTAAAATCGAATTTAGTCTCACCAACTTCTTGAAAAATAATTAATTAATTCATATTGAGTTAATTAGTTGGATAAATTCAAGTTAAAAGTATTTGTGAAGTCATGCAATAGTTATCCCTTAAATTAAGGAGATTATCACTTAATTAAGGAGATAAAATTGAGTTATATTTGAGTTGTAATTAGTTAACTCAGTTTACTGAGTTAAGTCCAGCTAAATTAGTCCCAAACTATTTGAGGAACTAATAGAGAGTTCAATCAGTTAATGCATGCATGCATCCAACTAGTGTACTCCAGATAACTAAAGATTCTCTCATCAGTAACTCATGCATGTCTATTCAGAGAAAGACCTAGTTGAGCTAAATGTCAATGACAGGTTACTATCAGTTGCATGATTTTTCCTATAAAGGAAACCCATCCATGCAGAAGGAATAAGGTTCCTTGAGGATTGCGCAGTTTTACAGGGTGTGAGATCAGTGTGAGTGATCAATGTTACACTTCTGTTGGCATTATGATGTACGTGTTGTACTTGATGGCAATCCACTTGTAGCAAAACAACTCACTTGTATATGGTAACCAAATGAATCTACAAAAGAGATATCAGATGTGACAGAATGCATGAAAAGAGTGTTTAAAAAAGTGATGAAATGCAGGGTATATTCAAGGAATCAATTCAGAAAGCAACTCACTTTGGTGACAGATCAGAGTACTGCAGGTTAACAGCACAGAGTTACAGATCAGACTACACAGAATGAAGAAAGAGAAGTATATGCAGGTTCACCATTGACCAAGTCGCGTATACATGTGGGTTCACTGTATATAAGTCGCGTATACGTACACACGCACTTTCACAAAAGGAAAAACGCGTATCCCTTGGATAACTAAGTGTTTGGTCCAAAGTATTTGGTCCATGGTATTGGTCCAAGGTATCGGGTTTGAGGTATTGACCCCAAGTATTTGGTCCAAGGTATTGGTCCTAAGTGGTTTTTGTCTATGGTATTGAGAAAGGCCTAAAATTATAAAATGAGGAGAAGATCATTAGGCCAAGTGTGCAAGTATCAAATATTTGATGAAGTGTGAGATCTAATATGCAGGTTATTGGATTAGGGTGTTGTGCTTGATCTGAACCAATGATGAACCTTATCGTTTGATGAAGTAATTATGTATCAAGATCTCAAGGCTTGAAGTGAATTATCTTTATGTGGTTTGATCATGTATCTGAATAACTAGCGCATATTGTAGTCTATAAATATGATAATCTGGGTATGGCTGAAGTCTGGAATAGTTGTAATGTTTAAATCATCATTTACAGATCTATATGTAGGTTCACTTTAGAAAAGTAGCATATACACATTGGTTTTTCATATCAAAGCAGAGTATACATCATATATTTGATTTGCAGATCTGTACGCTGGTTCGCCTTGAGGAAAGCGTGTATGCACATAGGTTCGACACATGGAAGTAGCGTATACCTTATAAATTATGTTTCAGTTACTTCTGTTTGTTGTTGTAGTGTTTTGGGTTCTGTCTTGGGTTCTGGTTACTGTATTCTGGTGATAGCGTTCTGAATGATCAGATTGATGGGTTGTCAAAGTGGTTGATCGATTTGGTTGAGGTTGAGATTGATTGGTTGAAGCAGATTTGATGATTGAATGATGTTGTTGATGGATCCAATCTGAAAATTTATGAAACGTGGTCCCTGGAAGAAAAGAGAAGGTTGTAGCCTTTTGTTGCCCGGCACCTACGTACTAGTAAACATATCAGCTAGTACAAGAGCTAGGGGGTTGTAGCTCCCTTCCAGTAGAAGCTGGAGAACGAGAGAAGGTTGTAGACTTATACAGGTAGAAGCCTGCGTATTGGTATAAGACTGTGCCAGTACAAAAATTGTAAACATAATTCTCTTATTATTAAAAGAAGACAAAGATGATTGCAGCAGGTGGTTTTCACCCACATTGGGTTTCCACCTTATATCTTGGTGTTCATGTGTGTTGCTTATGTGTGATGCTTTATTCTATATTTACTACACTATCTAATGAATTCCTGATATACTAGTTAAAGTTCAATGCATGATAATTTGTGTAAATCAAAAGATCTTTGCATATACGCTGGTTGCATAAGTACAGTTGCATATACACGCTAGTTTACTAAGCTAAAGTAGCGTATACAAATTAGTTTTGAAATTTAAATTTTTGATTTGATAACACTGATTCACTCCCTCTCAACATTGTTTCCAACAATTGGTATCAGAGCAGGTCCTTCAGAAGAAGCTTGATTGCTTGAAGGAAGATCCATCATCATGAGTAATCAAGAAAGCAGGGGATCCATCAGACCACCAATCTTTGATGGGAGCAACTTTGTTTATTGGAAAGTAAGAACCACAATCTATCTTCAATCTATTGGAACAGATGTATGGGAAATCGTGGAAGGAGGATATACATTTCCATCAGCAATTCCTATAGATAGAGCAGGTAAAAAGCAATATGAAACCAATACCAAGGCTGTCAATATGTTGTTGGGAAGTCTGCAAGAATTAGAGTTTGTCAAAGTTATGCAGCTCAAATCAGCCAAAGAAATATGGGACAAAATTGTTCTAAGCTACGAAGGAGACTCTCAGGTAAAACGTGTTAAACTGCAAACTCTTAGAATTCAATATGAAACTCTCAAGATGCACAATGATGAAAGTATAGATAGTTACTTCTTACATATAGATGAGAATGTTAATTGCATGAAGAATCTGGGTGAAGATATAAAGGAAGTTACCTTAATTGAAAAATTTTTAAGATCCTTATCTGCTAAATTTGAATCAAAAGTATCTGCCATAGAAGAAAAGCAGGATCTACAGACTATTACTATGACACAGCTTCACAAAATCTTAATTGCTTTTGAGATGAGAAAAGGAGGTCCATCAGATATGAAAAAAGCCACATTTAAAGCTTCAACAAAAGGAAAAGAAGAACTCAATGAATCAAGACATATTTCAAAAAAAGAAGAGGAAGCAAGCTTTGTCAATAAGCTTCAACAGGATTCTGGAAGATTTAGAGGTAAACTACCTTTCAAATGTTTTACCTATGGTAGAGTCGGTCATTATGCTGCCAAATGTCCTCATAAAGATAAATATGATAAAGGGAAGGAATCTGCAAAATGGAATAGAAAACAAAGTGTAAGTAAAAAGATCTACTATACTCATGAAGATAGCGATGGTTTATCAAATAGTGATGAAGATGAAAATAGTAATGACTATAGACTTCTGATGGCATATGAAGATGATGCTTTTTTTTATGCTTTAGATGAAGATGACCTTTATGAAGAAATCTCTAAACTCAAAATATTCTTAGAAAAAAAGAATATGATTATAGATACCTTGACATACCAACTTGTTGAAAGAGAAAAACACAATGAAAAACTAGAATGTGAAATTGTGGGTCTCAGAAAGGATCTTGAGAAAACAAAATCTCTCAATCTTAGATTTGCTAAAGGATTAAAAACCTTAAATGAAATTATCAAATTGCGTCTCTCTCCTCTAATAAATACAGGTCTTGGATATACTGAAGAAACATCTTAATCGCAGAACCCGTCAACCTCCACTAAAAGCTATCTTGATGCAGCTAAGAGCAGTGAACAGTTTGACAATTGTCAGCAAAGGCATAAAGCAGATCACCAGGTGAATCAGGCTCAATTTACTTCAAGGATGAACAAAAGCCACAATCAACCTCAGGTAAATCGTACTCAATTTGCTTCAAAGATAAATATCAATAGAAACTACAATCACCAGGTCAGTAGACTCAATAATCACAGGAACTTATTTAATGGTCAATGTTTCTCATGTCATAATTTTGGACACAAAGCTACTCAATGTGTTGCCTACAAAACTATCATGACTAGAGAAACATGAAATCAAAGGAATGTGACAGGGATCAAGAAAAGTTCCTATAATAACTTTTCTCTTCTTGAAAATGAAATAGAATGCTCAATCTGTAGCAACTTTGGCCATGAATCTAAATGCAGGAGTAAATTTCAACAAATAGCTCAAAAGGAACAAATTCCATTAAATCCCAAAACATGGAGAAAGAAAGAACTATAAACAGAAATATGTGGTATAGCCTTGTATGCAGAAGGACAAGAAAACCAGTGGTACATCAACAGTGGATGCTCAAAACACATGACAAGTGACAAAGAAAAACTACACACATATAATGCCTTAGAAAAGGAAAAGAGTGTCTCATTTGGAAACGACACTCCTGTTGTCATAAAAGGTAAAGGCTCTGTTTTCCTAAAAGAAAAAGTTAAAGTTGGCAATGTTATGTATGTTGATGGCTTAAAGCATAACCTGTTGAGTATGAGTCAAATGTGTGATCAAGGAAATGTAGTGTTTCGATCAAATGGATGTGTTTTTCATGAGCTGATACAAGACAAACCGTGATCAAAGGGACAAGAACTCCAAACAACCTATACATACTCAAGGGAGGACAAAAATAGTGATATCTAAGCAAAAATGATGAAAACTGGCTATGGCACAGAAGATTGGGACATCTAAGCTTTTCTCAAATAAGAAAAGCATGCAGATTCCACACAATTCGTGATCTTCCAGATATCAACATTCCTGAAAATACTATATGAAAATCATGTCAATTCGGTAAGCAAACCAGATCTCACTTCATCGAAAAGGAAGAGTCAGCTAGTAAGCCTCTTGAATTTTTTCATACTGATTTATGTGGTCCATCAAGGAAAAAGTCACCTCATGGAGAAGAATATTTATATTGTTCATTGATGATTTTTCCAGAATGTGTTGGATAGGTCTTCTAAAGCATAAAGATGAAGCATTTGAAAAGTTCAAAGCCTTCAAAGCTTTGGTTGAAAATGAATCAGATCGCAAAATCAAATGCCTCAGATCTAATCGAGGAGAGGAATTTACCTCGGATGAATTCTTTGACTTTTTTGAAAAACATGGAATAAAAAGGCAGTTTTCCATCGCAAGGACTCCTCAACAAAATGGAGTGTTATAAAGGATGAACAGAACTATTCAACAAATGGCTCTTGTTATGCTAGATGAATATGGAACTCCTGCAACCTTCTAGGGTGAAGCTGCATTCGTCATCGTCACTATTCTCAACCAAACAAATGTTCTGGTAAACAACACTCAAACTCCACATGAACTTTGGTATGGTAAGAATCCTACTGTAAAATACTTCAAAGTTTTTGGAAGCAAATGTTACATCAAAAGGACTAATGAAAAACTTGGTAAGTTTGAACCCAGAGCAGATAAAGGTATTCTTCTTGGCTACTCTTCCCGAAGTAAAGGATATAAATGTTATAATAAAAGACTTGGGAAAATTATTAAAAGTATTGATGCTGTGGTTGATGAAGCATGCAAAAATCCAAAACAGATAAAACTGAATATTATGACAATGAAGAAGATGATGATCATTTTCCCACATCAAATCACACTAATTCTGAAGAAAAAACCAATGAAGCACCAGAAGAAGAGTTAATGATAGAAGAAAAGACTCCATCCAGGTATGTTCAGAAAAATCATCCAGAAACTCAAATTTTAGGGGAAAAAGGGGCAGATGTGCAGACTAGAAGGACCATTGCCGAAGCTTCAAGTGATCTAGCATTACTATCTTCCATTGAACCTCAAAATGTAAATGAAGCATGCAAAGATGAATGTTGGGTCAAGGCCATGAATGAAGAACTCAAGCAAATTGAAAAGAATAATACCCGGGAATTAGTTCCTAGACCTCATGATAAGAATATCATAGGAACTAAATGGATATTCAAAAACAAGCTGAACGAAAATGGAGAAGTTATTAGAAACAAGGCCAGACTTGTTTGTAAAGGATATGCTCAACAAGAAGGTATAGACTTTGAAGAAACTTTTACACCTGTTGCTAGACTTGAAGCCATAAGAACGTTTCTTGCTCTTTCCAGTATTCAGAAATTCAAAGTATATCAAATAGATGTAAAATCTACCTTTCTTAATGGAGACTTAGAAGAAGAAGTCTATATTGAACAACCAGAAGGATTCCTTCTTGGAAACGATGCAAATCTTGTATGCAAACTCAGAAAAGCTCTCTATGGTCTAAAACAGGCTCCAAGGGCATGGTATTACCATCTTGACAAATATCTCCACCAACAAGGTCTTTCAAAGGGGTCAGCAGATAGCAATCTATATACAAAGATGGACACTGGTAAATTGCTAATAATTATTGTGTATGTTGATGATATCATTTTTGGTAGCAATGAAGAATCCATGAGTCAGAATTTTGCTTCAGTAATGCAGCAAGAATTTGAAATGTCCTTGCTTGGTGAGATTACCTATTTTCTTGGTCTACAAGTTCAACAAAATAAAGATGGTATTTTTCTCTCACAAACCAAATATCTCAAACAAATCCTGAAAAAGTACGGCATGGAAGATTCTAAACCAGTATGTACCCCAATGGTAACAGGATGCAGTCTTAGCTCAAACGATGAATCAACAGTAGTACATAAACCAACTTACAGATCCATGATTGGTAGTTTGCTTTATCTAACAGGTACCCGACCAGACATCATGCATGCAATGGGAATAATTGGAAGATTCCAAGCCAATCCAAAGGAATCAAACCTTCAGGCAGTGAAAAGGATTTTCAAATATCTTCAAGGAACACAAAACTTTGGTTTATGGTATCCTAGAGATACAGATCTTACACTTCATGCATATACAGATGCAGATTGGGTAGAAAGTGTTGATGACAGAAAAAGCACTAGTGGTGGTGCATTCTATATGGGTTCTAGGTTAGTATCTTGGTTCAACAAGAAACAAAGTTCAATTGCATTATCTACAGCTGAAGCAGAATACATGGTTGTTTCATCTTGCTGCACACAATTACTTTGGATGATGCAAACCTTGCAAGATATTCAGATCACATGTATTCCACCCATCTCCATTCTATGTGATAATACAAGTGCCATCAGTATCTCAAAGAATCCAGTCATGCACTCCAAGACCAAGCACATACCCATCAAATATCATTTCCTACGTGAACAAGTGCTTGAACAAAAGGTCAAATTGGAGTATGTTCCCTCCAAAGAACAGGTTGTTGATATATTCACTAAACCACTGCCTAGAGAGACATTTGAATATCTCAGACAGAAGTTGGGAGTAGTTTCTGCATCATCCTGCTATTAAGTCATATTTTTCAAAAAAAAGTGGTTATACGTGAGTTTCATGAAGCATAGTCATGTACTTACGCGAGATTCTGTGGGCACAGTCACATATATGTTGGTTTGAAGAAAAACAGTGGGCCAGACTCAGAAAAAAGGGGTCTGCTATGGTTCTGTCAATCTGCTGATATATTGGTCCTCATAGTGTTGTTGATCACTTGATGTATATCTGATTAATGATGATGTTTTGATATCTTTTACTGACAAATGAAATAATCAGATCTGACAGTGAATAGGGGGAACAAGTTAGGGGGAGAACATGGTTGATGATATTCTGGGAACTTGTTGTGGTAAAAACACAACCCCCCCATTATTGATGTGTTCACTTCAAATAGTCGGGACCCTTTCTATAAAATTTTTGGCTAAACACCTTTTAGGATTTTTATTTAGTTGATTATCCTACGCTTTTGTTAATTTTTCATTTTCTTTGGATTTTTGTTTTGATTACTTTGTTGAAATCAATTTTTGGCAAGCTTCCCATTGATACTTGTTTCGTCTCATTTGGTCAACTGGTTTGTAAATGGCACTCCTTTGAAATCTAATCATTTATCTACCCTGGGTTAAAATGTGCAAAATGTACAATATCCCTTTTTTGAAAATAAATTAATTCAATAATGCATTTATTTTAAATATTAACCCCTAGTTAGTTCTTACTAACATTTTTCATTTTTTTTACTTATATAGTCAAATCATGAAGCATCGGGATTTTAGAAATTTACTCTAATTTCCAAATTGATTACTAATCTCGAAAACCCAAAATATCGAAATGGTTGTAGTTTATTTTCAAAGTGGCTATAATTTAAAAACTAAAATTCATAAAATAAAACCAAAATTAAATTTGATATTTAATGTTAAATTTTAAATTAATTAAACTAATTAATATATAAAATATAATTAATTTAATTAAAATAAAATTTAATACATAAATATATATATATATATATAATAATAAAAAATTCGATCGCATCGGGGCTTTGGATCGGATCGGAGGTTTTAATCGGCGCATATCATTTTCAAACCCCAACACCTCCATTCCCCCGACGCCGATCACTAATCATTAAAATTCAACACGCATTCATAAGGTTTTATGTTTTATTTTGAAGTTTCATTGAAACCTCACTCATCCGAATGAGTGAAAAGTTAAATAGAGTGGTAAGTTAGTTTTAGTATTAAAATAGTTTAAATATTTAATAATAAATTTTAAATTATTGAATTGAGGCTTCTGTGATCCATATTATTTATAAGTATAACTTCGGCGTAAATCACATAAAGAGAGACATTTGTCGACGCGTTTCGAACCAACCAGTGTGGCTCATGGTCAGGACAAGTTGAAGAAATAGATCCAGCTATGCATGCTAAATAGTCTGAGCAGAGCCTCCAACGGCTATCTTGATCAACGGCTAATTTTGACTTAAGGACTGTAGTCAAAAAGTCAAAATGATAATTTAGTGGGAGTTATTTAGATTATATAAAAGAAATAATTATAGATGTTGATTTTGTTATTAGTTTAATAAGAATTGTGACTTATAAGGGAAATAGTTATATTAAGGACATGACTTTTATATATATATATATATATTTGTATATATAAAAATATAAAATATAAATATATGTGAGGCAATTTTAGCATGATAGTTAGTTATAATACCTATATATTATTAGAAAGTTAATAATAAATAAATAAATAAATAAATATATATATATATAATAATAAAAGTTAGTTGAAAGGTATAATATAAAATGTAAATTAAGGGGAAAGGGTCAATATATAAAAGTATATAAAGTAGGCTAGTTAGTCATAATAACTAGAAACCTTTAAAAGAAATAATTTTAAAGGTTTCTAGTTATTATAACTAACTAGCCTACTTTATATACTTTTATATATTGACCCTTTCCCCTTAATTTACATTTTATATTATACCTTTCAACTAACTTTTATTATTATTATATATATATATATATATATATATATATATATATATATTTATTATTAACTTTCTAATAATATATAGGTATTATAACTAACTATCATGCTAAAATTGCCTCACATATATTTATATTTTATATTTTTATATATACAAATATATATATATAAGTCATGTCCTTAATATAACTATTTCCCTTATAAGTCACAATTCTTATTAAACTAATAACAGAATCAACATCTATAATTATTTCTTTTATATAATCTAAATAACTCCCATTAAATTATCATTTTGACTTTTTGACTACAGTCCTTAAGTCAAAATTAGCCGTTGATCAAGATAGCCGTTGGAGGCTCAGCTCAGACTATTTAGCATGCATAGCTGGATCTGTTTCTTCAACTTGTCCTGACGATGAGCCACACTGGTTGGTTCGAAACACGTCGACAAATGTCTCTCTTTATGTGATTTACGCCAAAGTTCTACTTATAAATTTCAAATTAATTAATATATAGAGTTTAATTAAATAAATTAAATTAAAATTTAAATATTATTTAGATTAATATTAATTAGTTATAAATAATTAATTATATTAATTAGTTAGATTAAAATTAATTAATAACAATGTATTAATTAATCAGTTTAGTTCATAATTAACAATTAAATTAAAATTAATTATTAGATAATTAGAATTCTAATTTAAGATTAAATTTTTAATTAAAATTCTGATTTTTTGGCCCAGCGACAGAAATTCCAAAATTGTGCCAGATTTGACTCATCAGCATTGGAAACTCATAGATTGAGTTGTAATTGGCCAAATGAGGCTCAGGATGGTTCATTGGAAAGATAAAATCAAGGAGAAAATTTCTAAGGAGGTTTCACTAATAGATCTAGTCATTCATTGGGTCAAAAATCAGGCAGAAGATCAAGCTACGAATTTTTAAAACAAAATCAATTTTCTGAGTTTTATTTTCTGCATTTTCATTTGTCCAAACCTCTTCTAAATGCAGATCCATTCGTCAATAATATCCTTGGCCAATTAAACCATCCTAGGCATCAATATAGAGCTTATATTTTATTTTCAATTATTTATTTAAATTGAGTTTGATTGAATTTGTTTTAATGCCAGAAATGATATTTTGATTTTATTATTACATCTTAATTTATGTTGATTTCTTTTTTGCAGAAAAAACAGTAGAAGAGATATGGAGGAAAAAGATCTCAATCAATGAGAATGCTCCAGTAATTAAAATATTGGAATTTTGAGCAAATAAAATTGGATTGAGCAGATTTACCTTCAACAAACTTTCCTCTCAAGAATTCCTTTGCAAATATTATAAAAAAAGATTGCAGAAGGTAATAAAGGGCTACTTTCCTCTGTAATTTTGGACTTCTAAACACACTTCTTTAATAAGAATTTAGAGTTGTAGGAGGGAGTAGAGAAAATCTCAGATTTGATGATTATTAAGGATTTTTCCTTTGTATCTTGAATTATGTGTGAGGGACAGAGTTTGCACTATTGTGGCTCTAGTTTTGAAAGAAAAGTTCAAGCAATGTAAAGGACTGTTGGAGATCGGGTTCAGAGAAATGGATGCAATAAATTGGTATTTCTAATAATATTGTTTCAAATATCAGTTTCATTTTTATAATAACAAAAATGTGTCATTTTATTCATGTTTGTGCACTTGTGTTGATATGGGTAATTTGTCTCAATATTGTCATTATGTATCTCTGTTCTTATGGATTAAATTTTGATTTCTAAGTAACTATTTACTCATAAATCTGCCTTAAAAAACTAATTTATTAAATAGTAATGTGTTGTGAACTATTTCTGCATATTATTGTTTAATTATTGGATTTACTGATTTGATAATCAACATCATTTTTATGAATTACTTTCCGGAATGTTGTTGGTTTATTATTTCAGTTAAGAGGTCTCAATAGGTTGTGTTTTGGTATTTACAAATGTCAATTAATTGAACTACTTCGTTAGCTTGAAATTAACTAAAAGCCAGACATATTTAAATCCTTATCATTTAATTATCTTGCTCTTAATTGGGTTAGATCTATATCTGCCTAATTAAGATAGGATTAAGATTAGTTTATTTTTGCTTGCATCTTAGAATAAGCTTGCATTTAGATTAAGTTTTACATTCTTTTAAGTTCTCTTCTCAAAGAGGCAAAACTTTAGTTGTGTCTTGGCTGAACCCAAATTAGCTTAAGGGTCATTCTGTTGCCTGATCAAGAAGAAGAAGTGATCTGATATCCCTGTCTATTGGTAACTAAAGATACATCATAAACCAATAACGATAGGGAGAAGGTAATTGGACCTAGTTAAACCAAACAGAGCCACCACTCCAAATGGAAAAGGAGCTTCTTTAAGGTCCGACTGGATGGTTATCCCCCAATGTTGAGGCAAACATTTTTGGCCCTCAACAGAACTAATGATGGACATATACAGGTTGCTGATGTTGCAAACAGATGCTTATAGTGCAGATCATATATGATGTATGATAGTTGTTGATGACTATCATGGTCTTGTTTAGGTCTTTGGTCTTTGTTAAAAATGTCATGTATATCTTTTAAAAGACCCATGATTCATATGATATAATTTGTAACCCCACTATGCATGGGATGGATGATGTAATGTTTCTTGTTTTTGACATGTATAAATAATTGACATATCCCCACTTGGATGGGTGGATGAGTCAAATTTGGTATATCCCCACTTGGTTGGGACATGGATGTATGTATGAGTCATTTGTGATGTATAGAGTCATGTCCTTCTTTTAGAACATCTATTTGCAGACCTTGCTTATGCTTAGGGGGAGCAAGGACTCGATCATGGGAGCTCAATCAGCACACTTCAACATATCAGAGAATTCAACATGCACTTAGGGGGAGCATGACCCTTTTCCCTTGATGTCAAAGGGGGAGAGTGACTTGGTGTAGTTGTTGCCATCAAGTCCAAAGGGGGAGATTGTTGGCATTATGATGTATGTGTTGTACTTGATGGCAACCCACTTGTAGCAAAACAACTCACTTGTATATGGTAACCAGATGAATCTACAAAAGAGATATCAGATGTGACAAAATGCATGATAGGAGTGTTTACAAATGTGATGAAATGTAGGGCAGCTTCAAGGAATTAGTTCAGAAAGCAACTCACTCAGATGACAAATCACAATACTGCAAGTTAACAGCATAGAGTTACAGATCAGACTACACAGAATGAAGAAAGAGAGGTATACGCAAGTTCACCATTGACCAAGCCACGTATACATGCGGGTTCACTGTATACAAGTTTTGTATACGTACGCATGTACTTTTGCAAAAGAAAATGCGCATATACCTTGGAAAACTAAGTGTTTGGTCCGAAGTATTTGGCCCATGGTATTTTGATCCATGGTATTGGTCCAAGGTATTGCGTCCGAGGTATTGACCCCAGGTATTTGGTCCTAAGTGGTTTTGGTCCATGGTATTAGGAAAGGCCTAAAACTATAAAAGGAGGAAAAGATCATTAGGCCAAGTGTGCAAGTATCGAATATCTAATGAAGTGTGAGATCTAATATGGAGGTTATTGGCTTAGGGTGTTGTGCTTGATCTGAACCAAGGATGAACCTTATCGTTTGATGAAGGATAAGATCTAATGATGTATCAGGATCTCAAGGCTTGAAGTAAATTATCTTTATGTGGTTTGATCATGTATTTGAATAACTAGCGCATGTTGTAGTCTGTAAATATGATAATCTAGGTATGACTGAAGTCTGGAATAGTTGTGAAATTTAAATCATCATTTACAGATCTGTATGTAGGTTCACTTTAGAAAAGGATCATATACATGCTGGTTCTGTATATCAAAGTAGTGTATACATCATAAATTTGATTTGCAAATTTGTACGCTGGTTCACCTTGAGGAAAGCGCGTATGCACGCAGGTTCGACAAATGAAAGTAGCGTATACCTTCTAAAATATTTTTCAATTGCTTCTGTTTGCTGTTATAGTGTTCTGGGTTCTGGCTTGGGTTCTGGTTACTGTATTCTAGTGACAGCATTCTGAATGATCAGATTGATGGGTTATCGAAGTGGTTGATCGATTTGGTTGAGGTTGAGATTGGTTGATGCAGATTTGATGATTGAATGATGTTGTTGATGGATTCAATCTGAAAATTTATGAAATGTGGTCCCTGGAAGAAAATAGAAGGTTGTAGCCTTCTGTAAGCTGGCACCTACGTACTAGTAAACATATCAGCTAGTACAAGAGCTAGGGGGTTGTAGCTCCCTTCCAGTAGAAGCTGGAGAATGAGAGAAGGTTGTAGCCTTCTGCAAGTAGAAGCTTGCGTACCAGTATAAGACTGCGCCAGTACAAAAATTGTAAACAGAATTCTCTTATTATTAAAAGAAGACAGAGACGATTGCAGCATGTGGTTTTCACCTACATTGGGTTTCCACCTTATATCTTGGTGTTCATGTGTGTTTCTTATGTGTGATGCTTTATTCTGTATTTACTACACTGTCTAATGAATTCCTGATATACTGGTTAAAGTTCAATGCATGATAATTTGGGTAAATCAAAAGATCTCTGCATATACGCTGGTTGCAATAAGTACAGTTGCGTATACACGCTAATTTACTAAGTTGAAGTAGCGTATACAAATCAGTTTTGAGATTTAAATTATTGATATGATAATACTGATTCACCCCCCCCCCCCCCCCCCCCCCTATTATTATTTCCAATAACTTGGTAACAGTATGATCACCTAGGAGAAACAACGCAAGGAAATAGGAGGCTTGGAGGGCAGAGGAGAAGGTTTGTGAGAATCTTGGTTTGCCTATGAGCATCCAGGAGGATTGTACTGAGAGCTGGCTAGCTGTGGGAGCTAAGACTTTGTGTAATTCTAAGATATTTCCACCTTGTATGATGATACAGATAGTGGGGTTTTTAGCTAAGGCTTTCCCCTGAGTATTTTTTGTGTTTTATGTGCATTGATTCTTCTTCTTCTGGTTATATGTGTTCAAATTGATTCTTGCTCTATCTTTAAGCTTCTGCAAGTTTTATAGTAGAAGTAGATTATAGTATTTTTCTTTGGTATATTGCATTATCGAGTTAATCTACAGTGAAATTTTATACATAGATCTCAAAGGTAGATTTGTAGATAATTTGCAAGAAATTCTATAGGAAACAAGGAAAGATAATAAGCTCTAATGGAATGACAAAGATTCTAAAGAAAGAACAAAGAGGTGTAATTTCACAATTATGTTTTCTAGAGGTTCCCACATCGAACCATTTATTTCTCCAGATCTCCAAAAAGTCTTGGACATCATGCCAAGGTATTTGAGACTCCCAAAGGCCTCCCACCTATTCGTGATCATGATCATGCTATTCATTTGATTCCAGAAAGTGTTCCTCCAAACATTAGGACTTACAGATATCCCTATGCCCAAAAGAGTGAAATTAAACGTATGGTTTCAGAAATATTAGAGGCTGGTATAATTCAACCTAGTCAAAGTTCTCTCTCTGCTCCAGTAGTATTGGTTCACAAGAAGGATGGATCATGGCGCATATGTTCAAATTATAGGGAGCTCAACAAGTTCACTATTAAAGATAAATTTCTCATTCCTTTCATTGATGAATTATTGGATCAATTGCATCGATCAATTTACTTCACCAAGTTGGATCTTCATTCAGGATATCTCAAATCAGAATGAAGATTGAAGACATTCCGAAAACAACATTTAGAACTCATGAGGGTCATTATGAATTTTTGGTCATGCCTTTTGGCCTTACCAATGCACCTTCTACATTTTAAGGTTTGACGAATTCCATTTCAAACCCTTCCTTAGAAAATTTGTGTTAGTATTTTTTGATGATATACTAATCTACAACAAGTCTTGGAAGGATCATGTTCAACATGTTGACAGGGTGCTCAAACTATTGAAGGAGAAACAATTATATGCAAAAAGGCCCAATTTTTTCTTTGGAGTAAAAGAGATGGAATATCTAGGTCATATTGTATCTCATGAAGGTGTTAAGGTAGACCCTACAAAAATTAAAACCATTAAGGAATGGAAAATCCCCACATCCGTAAAGCATTTGCTGGGATTTCTCGAGTTCATAGGGTATTATTGCAAGTTTGTTAAGAATTATAGGAGAATATCAGCACTTCTAACAACATTATTGAAGAAATATGCATTTTCATGGACTCCAAAAGAAACGAAGGCCTTTGAACATCTTAAAGAGGTAATGTGCCAAGCACCGATCTTAGCTATGCCAGACTTCACAAAAACCTTTATTATGGAATGTGATGCTTCAGGAAATGGAATTGGTGCTATTTTTATGCAAGAAGAAAGACCCATTGCTTTTGAAATTCATCCAATCAAAGGAAAGTATTTACAAAAATCTATGTATGAGAAGGAAATGTTGGAAATACTACATGCACTTAAGAAATGGCGACCCCACCTAATGGGAAGACACTTCAAGGTAAAAAAAGATCATGATAGTGTTAAATACTTTTTAGAAAAAAGATTATCTTTAGAAGAGCAGCAAAAATGGGTCACAAAGATGTTGGGTTATGACTTTGTAATCATCTACAAAAAAGGGAAGCAAAATGTTGTGGTAGATGCACTCTCAAGAAAGAATTAGGATGTGGAATCATTTCTTTGCGCCATTTCTATTATCCAACTAGATTGGATAAACGAAGCAAGGGATGAATGGAAGAATGATGAAGAAGTGTGGTCACTCATTCAAAAGTTACAACAAGATCCCAGTACATCTGACACATTTAGCTGGAAAAATGATTTGTTATGGTACAAATATCGCTTATACCTATGTAAGAATTCCCAACTCAAACAAAATATTCTTATGGAATTGCGCACCTCTCCCTTAGGAGGGCACTCAGTATTTCTAAAAACTTACCACATGGTTAAGAAGGAATTTTTTTGGGATGGCCTTAAATCGAATATTCAAAAGTTTATGGCGAAATGTTTGGTTTGCCAACAAAAATAAGTTTAAAAAATTAAGACCCCATGTCTATTACAACCTTTATCCATTCCAAGCCAACATTGGGAGGAGTTTTCAATGGATTTTATCCCAAGTTTACCCAAGTCCAAAGTAAAGAGTGTTATCGTGGTGGTAATTAACAGAATTACCAAGTATGCGCACTTTTGTGCATTATCTCATCCATTTAAAGTGAGTACAGTTTCTACTGCGTTTATGGAAACAATTCAAAAGTTACATGGAAACCCAAAGATTATTGTAAGCCATAGAGATCCCATTTTACTGGAAATTTTGGACATAATTATTTTCTTGTCTTGGTGCTCAGTTATCTCATAGCTCATCTTATCATCCTCAATCTAATGGGCAAACTAAGATAGTAAATAAATGTTGGGAAGGATATCTTCGTTTCTTTGTATCTGATAAACAAACACAATGGGTCAAATGGTTGCCTCTGGCTGAATGGTGGTATAACACTTCCTTCCATGCAGCAAAAATGACCCCATTTATGACAATTTATGGATATCATCCACCATCCATCACATCATATTTAAAAGAAAATTCTAAGGTTCAAGCAGTGGAATATCACATCGAGCATCAACACCAGGTTCTCCAACTCTTAAAGGATAACCTCACTTTGGCACAAAATAGAATGAAACAATAGGTAGATCAACATCGCAGCGAAAGAATTTTTGATGTAGGTGATTGGGTATTCCTACGAATACAAACATGTAAACAAATGTATCTCAAGCAAGCTAAGAAGGATAATAAATTATCACCAAAGTATTATCGTTCGTACAAGGTGTTGCAAAATATAGGTACTATGGAATACAAATTGGAGCTTCTTGCAGCTTCCCGAGTGCACCTAGTTTCCCATGTTTCATGCTTAAAGAAGGTTATAGGTGACAAACTCCCCATTCAAACAATATTTCCAAAACTTGATGAGGAAGGAAAAATCATATTGGAACCTGAAGCAGTCATAGAAAAAAGAACTCGACAGCTACGAAATCAATCAATTTCATTGTATTTCATCAAGTGGAAGAACTTACCCGCTAAATATTCCACATGGGAGGATAAAAATTTTATACAAAAGCATCTAGAACTACTCAAAAATTGAGGACAACACTTTTTTGAAGGAGAGGGGCATGTTAGGTCCCTATAATGCTAGTGATTCCCCCATTACTATTGTCATTGTAGCCCTTATTATTATTGTTGTGCCCCTATTTTCCCCATATTGCTATTATTGTGCCCCATAGAAGCCCACTATTGTTATTTGTATGCCCTTCTATTATTATTGTTATGTCGGCTTTGATTATATTGTGACCCCTTAGACTCCTATATATAGAAAGGAGGTTTTGCCATTTGTATCAGCCAAGAATTGTTCATTTGTGTAATGTAAAGGAGGTTGCCCCCTCGAAGAGCTTGATTTCTAAGTCGTTGATCTATCTTTTCTATCTTTTTGTGATATGGTTTCATAACATCAAGCAGTCTATCAGGTTCATATGTTGAAGTCTACATCGAGTAAGAATACTCAGTAACCTGGCAGTAAAATGAATAAAAATAATAAACATAAGAACAAACCTACTTAGGATAGGAACCAAAACCAATATATTCAGGGTGGGGCACTAGTGAGCATCGTTGAAAGATTAAGTTTCCTTGCAAAATTTTTCAAGGAGAACACTTAAATCACAAGTGTCCACGTATGGATGAAGTTCATCTTCTCCTTGCGCCACTGGCAGTCACCTAATAGTTGGTCATTTTAACTCATCCATTCCCCAGCTAACCACAATAACAAATGGTTGTGCAATATCCTCCACCTCCTCCTAGGGGTAACGGGGAGAAACAACATTGCAGTCCTAATAACAATGTTCATGTCCTCATGTTACATTCTTGATTTGATCTGACTACAAGAGAAAAATCCTATGACCCTCCTAAGTTGAGTTTAGATTATAAGGACTTGACCACCCCTGGTATGTCTACTGGAACTCTCACTTTTGATAATTCTAAGGAACTAGTATATCTCCCACCCAAGGGAATTTTCTAAAAGTCAACACACAATCACAATGTGTGGTATGCCCAGCATTATAGTATTGTTGAAGACTTAGCCCAAGTACCATGTGCCATGTCTGCTTTGGAGGTTTTTCAGACCTACCCCACACAGTGCAAATCCTTGTTGACTACTATCAGAGGGGTGGATCCCTCTGAGTCTAGTTTGATTTTGTTTGATGTTGATGCTCCTCACTATAGACTCTCCCATCAGGTTAATTTTTAGATCACAATGTGCATCTTCCATAAAGATAGTTATCATACTTTGGTGGATGAAGGGTCTTCTACCTATGTCATGTGAGTGTCATGTTGGAAAGCTATTGGTTCTCCAACACTCTCTAAGTCAAGTACCACTTTATAGGCCTTTGATGGACACCACTTTGTGCCTTGAGGCATTCATTCAAAATTTTCCATTGAGCTAGGATGCAAGACTACCTATGTTGATGTTGAAATTGTAGATGCTCCTTTAGATTATAATCTGATCCTTGGTTGTAGTTGGTTTTATGCCATGTGTTTTGTTGTGACTTTTATGCTTCGTGTGCTTCAATTTCCTCATAAAGGAAACATTGTCATGATAGATCAGTTAGATTACTATATAACATCAACGAAATCTACCACCATAGGAAATACTATGCCATTCGTTGGAGACTGCCCCATGGCTTATTAGAGTGTTGGTGCAATATTATTTAAAATCCCATCTCTTATCAATGTCTTTCTTTTACCTCCCCCTGAAATTCCTTCTTTCTTTGTTTCTCCTATGCACATGATCTCTTTCAACACCTATGGACCCCATCTGTCTCCTGACCCTTGGGTGGTTCCTTCTCCTATTTATGTAGATCAGTATGTTGAGCATACATCACCTTTAGTGGAAGATATTGCCTCCATAATAGTCTGATCAGTACCTCATGATGTTGATCAGAAACTACATCCCAATATGGAATATGACTAGGATCCTTTATCCACATAGGTCATCATTCCACCTTTTCCACGTGACTCCCTTGATGATGAGTCTTACTCTCGACAAGTCATCTTGGAATTCATGAACTCACCTATTGTTAATCCCAAAGAGATTATGCCTCTTGATGCCTTTATTCCCCCTGGTCTAAAAAAGGTAGATATTGGCAAAGAAACTATTGAATCGATCCAAGGGGCATATTCTCAGTAATCCTTGGAAGTGCCACCCACAAATCGAGTTAAGCCTTCGGTTTCTAATGCTAAAATTTCTAGTGAAATGTACACCTCATATCCAAATATTTACAAGTGTCTTATACCTCATTTATGTATTGATATTCCTTGTCAAGGAGTTGCACTAGCTCATGAGACCACTCACCTTTTATGTCCTTGATTCATTCCTAATAACACGTTCTAGGGTTTACCTGGTATCATCAAACTTTAGGAGTTGGGATGTTCAACTTTTTGTGGCATGGCCCCATCATGGTGCTTTGTATGGTACCTCCACTCCTTATATGACTTCATGTATGGGAATACTTAGTCTATGCCTCACAATATGCACACATTAACATGACCTATTAGACTGAGTTTCACTCGTACATATTGTACATAGGAGTGTGTGTGATGTTTTTACCTCTTAATAGTTTGGTGTGTGATTCGAGAATTTTAGCTAGTACATCATATATGCCAAAAAATAAAAAATAAAAACATTATGAAAACCCAAAAATAAAAAATATATGGTCAATATTTTACCTAATCCATATTTTCTTTCTTTCATTATGTAATTTAACCATGGGTCTAGTCCTTTTTGGATGGTTTTTACAAGAAAGGGTGGCATTTTTATTGCAACATCTGTTGGACCTTAGGTGCATTTCTTTTCAACCTGGCATATACGGGTTGGTTTCATACCACCATCTATGTTGCATTATTGACCATCATTGCCATGTTCATTGTGCCTTAAGTCTAACCCCGTCAAGTTTCGACATTAGCATATCTCTTTTATGCATGTCATAACTTGGCTATAGATCTTACTTGCACATGGATTCCTATATTAGAACCTCTATTTCATCTTGGTGTGCATGCAACATTCATTTTTTCCTTTTCGAAATCCCTTTTTCTGACCCGCCATGACTTAGAATTTGAGCCTCATTGTTCTCTTCTTCGTCAATTTTTGGCCTTACCCCAGGAGGATTCCACACTTTATACCTTGTGATTCCTGCATCTATTTAGCCTATTTTATGCACGGTGATAATTCTTGGTTTTATTTCACCATTGTGGTCTCCCTCTGCTTGGACTACCACTTGATTTCACTTGGTGTTCTTATCCTTTCCAGGAGGGGTCTCTTTGATGAGTGGTCTTACTTTCTTACCTCTTTACCTCTTTATTCTTATGGTGGTTCTATCATCTCGAAACTAGTTTCTAACTTTTATACCACTCGTTCCTCCAGGATGAGCTTCCTCTATGTCCTTCTTATACTTGTTAAAAATTGAAAGGCACCAAGTATCCTTTTATCTCTTTTTGAGGCTCATTAAAACTAAACGAAAAAGGAACCTATTGAGCATATTTTTCTTCTATTTCATACTCATTAAACCATGAAGGATACTAAAAATATAAAAGGGAAGGGGAATCATTTACTTATGTTAATAGCCAAAATGGCAGCATCAACCATGTCACCCTTGAACATGCCACCTGTTTGAGTCATTATCTCATAGATGGGTTTTATCTTTCCTAGGAGTCATACCATACATATGATTTTGTCTACCCCTCTGGATGGTTACTCTTCCAGTAATTATGGAGTGCGCTTTAATACCTCCTGTGTTATTGCACAATATCACATGTTTCTCATTAGTCGTGTTGCCAAGTCACTTCTATGTCATGTTGTTATGTTATCAAGGGAAGCCTTGGCCTATGTTAACCATTTTTAGACCTTGTTGACATTTTGTGGCATCCATCCCCATGTCATTAATACTTCATATTTCATGACTTCATCCATTCACATCATATCGGGTCTATTCTATGTTTATTGTTGGGGGATACATTAAGCCCCTCCTTGTGACAGATATCCTCCTATCAACTTCAAATCATTATCTAAGAGCTTGATCTAGGAACCAGTAGTACCTTAGATATTACAGTCCTCAGTGGAAAGCTTCCTCATGATCGATAGTGGGTTTACATCATTGACTCCTGATTGGTCGAGACTGCAATTGTTCGACACCAACTCATTTATTCACACTTAGTGGAATATGCTAGGTACCTTGCGGTCCATTTTCATTATTGGTGGGTACACTTTCATATGTTAACGGTACAGCTCATTGACCCATAATCAGGTGGTTTTGACCATGCTCAACATCAACACATGTATTCACATGTTGTAAATTCATACCATTGGGGTTGTGCAGAAGATCTTGGGTTGGGGAATTTCACTCTTATATGACACCCTTCCTAGGCTGCGTTGGAGTTATGTATCATTTATGTACTTTGATGACTACTCTAGGGTACCTCTCTTTTATATGTCCATAGTCCTACTGATGTATATTATGACATAGATCTACATTGTATTTGTTGGTGACTATGATATATCTAGTCTGTCACATGTATCCACTGTATATTTTTTGTGGCCATGTTCTAGAATTTCATGTCATGGATTCGTAGTGTATAGTTGGCGACAATATTTAGTTCCTCTTTATGACTGAGCATGGGTATGCCCGACTTGGGGATGTTATCAGTGTTAGATTCAGTGTTTACATCCCTCCGTCAGAGATCATTTCTCTTTTTTCATTTCATTTTTAGGTGTCTCGCTCGATTCACTCAGTTGCATTCCACTAGGAGCATGCCATAATCTGACGGAAGGGCTTTGTCATTCATTACCCCTCATGCCTTATCCATGCTAGCTCAGGCTTGTTCATCAAAATCAAGTTTTAAAGTCACTTACAGTCCTGTTTCAGTTTCTAGATCACAAGAGTCATTTCAGTCATTAGGTCTAGGGTTAGTCAATTTGGTCTTCAACAGTGTCTAATAATGCTAGCAGGCCAGAGGGAGGTTCTACACATGTTTTTTATTTCGCAAAATTTCATCGTCATATTGATGGATTATGACTGTTCTTCAAAACTCCGTTTTGAAGAAAAGTCAACATTTTGTCTTTTGTAACATTTTCAAAAGTTTTTCAGTTGATCTCTTCAGGCGCAGCCCTGGTCTCCTCTGCCAAATTCCATGTCAGCTATCTCTGCAAAAATTGCCAAAAATTTCATCATTTCAGTCAAAAAATCAAAAAGGAAATTTAAAACAAAGTTATATTAAAATGGAAAAAGTGCCAATGCCAAAACATTACAAAGATGGGTCTTGGAAAGTCAAAAATCAAATCCATGTCTTTATAAAGATATTTTCATGAAGATCAATGTCATTTGCATGCCAAGACCAAAGAGAATCCACTCAAAGCAAATTGGTTGAGTTAGTGCACGATTTGGGTGAAGTTGGAGGAAACTTGGCTAGCGCAGCGCATAGAGCAGGTGGCGTGGCGCACTGGGGAGGCACGGCGCACTAGGAGAAGTTGTCCAGTGTAATTTTGAATGGGTGCAGCGCACTGGTACGGTGCGGCGTGTTGGGTATGCGGCGCAACACATACACCTGAAAGCCCAAAAACGTTCGAAATTTCTCCAAATTGCCCATAACTTGCGTGGATTTGCCAGGTAGGGTCGTTATCTTGGTATTTCATCCAATTGTATGATAAGTTATGGTGGTTTATGGCTGATAATGATTGAAACAAAAATATTAAACCCTACCTCCAAAATACCTCAAAAGGAAAATTGATGTGGGTTTCAAAATCAGTGTTTTGCTACCAAAGTTGTCACTCCTCATTCCCATTCCTCCCTTGTATTTATCATTCCCTAATTTCCTACCCCCCTAAGCTCATTAATTCCTTCTCCTAAATGCTCTGTCCCAAATTCTCCAATCTCACACCTCAAACCCTACACATCAATTCCTAACCCTGTACATAAAATCACTTAAAACCCTCCTACATTTCCCTAATCCCTATAGTCCCAATAGTACCTAATCCCTTCCTACTTTCCCTATTCCTAACAGTCCCTTGTTCATTTGTTTCCCCTTGGTGGCAGAATTTGAACACATCACTAAAGGAGCAGTTCAGCACAGTTTTCCTACACCAGCATCTTTTTCTCCAAGGCAGTTTGAAAAACAGCAGTCATGGCATCTGAACATTCATCGGATTATGAAATGGAAACCCAAAGTGACTCCCCCATGGAGGAACACGCACCCCGGAGGCCTCATAGAGGAGGTAGACATATCCGAGAAGAACCAGTCACCGTCATTGAATTACAGGCCTGCCCTCTTGCCATGTTTTGTTTCCAGCATCAGTCATGCTATGAGTTTTGTCAAAAGGTGGCTAGTGTTCAATTTCATCATGAGTTGGCTCGTCTATTTGTGCTGCATTTACATGGAGATCAGGCTACCTTATCTGGTGTCACCTTCACACTTACACCAGAATCTGTCTCACTAGCAACCGACATACCAAACATTGGGGAACCATGGACTAAGAGGAAGAAGATTGACCAATAGCATTATGAGCCATACATTAAAACCGGTTTCTTGAGGCATCTCAAGAGAGTGTTTCCATTCCGATATCTGAAAGATGAATATGCTCCACTAATGAAATTGATCATGAAGTATTTCAGCTGTGAGGGACAGTTCTCTCGTCTATATGCTTATCACATCAGGTTGCTCATGCATTTCACTAGGGTACGGATGATGAACATTCTGTATTTCATTTGCTTTTTCATAGAGAGGATGACCACACTTGTGCAGCATAAAACCCCTCAGCAACAACTTAACAGTGTTTATCATTTTTCTCTTATTAAGATTTTGGTGGTTCATCAGCTTGGATTACAAGGCATCACTTGGGATGATTTCATCTCTCATGACTTCTTCAGAGCTTCACAGGGATTATCAGAGGTCAAGCATGAGACAGGTGGGCCTTCTCATCAGTATGAGTGCCATGAGACCGCTAGTGTGCCGATATTCATCACATATCAGAGGGGCACTAGACATTTGTTTGCAGCAGCAAAGAGAGTGTTATCTCCACCCGGTGTGGAAGGGGCCTCGCTTCCGATAACAGCACCATAGGTACAGGACAAAGGCAAGAGGCCAATGCAGGATGAGGGGCCTTCAGGTGAACAAGAAACCGACTTCATTCTCATTCATGATGATGATACAGATACGGGCCCACAAAGTGCCAAGCTTAAGGAGATCATCCAGGAGCAGCAAACAGAGATCCAAGCCTTATCCCTTGACTTGGAGAGAGCTAAGTGGATGATGAAATACTTGGAGCAGAGGAACAAACAGCTTGAAGATCAGCAAGAAATCATGGAGTTACAAAACATCTGCGAGAATCGTCAAGTTGCACAAAGGAGAAGGGTTGAGCTCACTTCATTAGAGCAAGAGATTAATGATGATCGGGAGTCTAATCTCGAGCAAGTTAACATCCACTTAGAGAGATTGTTGTACAAGGCTGATAAGGACCATGCATTGCTGAGACACATGGCTTTCCACTACATGGCACGGAACAAGGTCTGCAAGGCACGAATCAGAAATCTAAAGGCAAAGTTAAAGAAGGCAATAAGGACGCAAAAGAGGCAAAAAGAGCATGATCGACTCCAGATATTCGCCAAGGAATCCTTGGCCCAGCATGACACTTGATAGAGACACTCCAGCCCAAATTTCAAGAAATTTGGGACATTTTTGGTATTTTGACAAATTTTGGCACTAAAAAACAGAGTTTTTCTCCCTATGCGTCGCGCCACGTGGCGCGCGCTTTTGCTAGGGAGCTCCAAATCACAAAAAGTTTAAATTTCTAGATTTTTCATGAAAAATCATGGTTTCTGGTGCATGGCCAGGAAATTTGGGCAAGTTTTGAGTCCTCAGGAGGTCAAAAACACTCAAAAAATAACCTCTTTGCCCCTATTTTGACACACAGGAAGTAGTCCTGGGAGATTGCAGTTTTGGAGGGGCAAATGACATCCAAATTTAGAAATTCCACTTGGGTTGGAAAGTAGACAGGTAGGGATTTCCAACAAGCACACTTGGAATCAATTTGGACTTCAGGAAGTGCCTCAAAATCAGCTCCAAAGTGGTGCGACACATAGAGGATTGGGCACGGCGCATAGAGAATTTTTGGTAAATTTTTCACCTTCCAGCTCAGAAATTCGGCCAGTTTGACTAGTTTTGCTTTTTGATGTAATTTTTGATATATCTTGATGTAATTGGATAAAAATGATGTAATTTTGGCACTTATTTACTTGTTCTAGAGGATTCATTCACTAAAAAGTGAAAATTAAATGAATGAATCAGTTTCCTAGCATATAGGGGTAAGTTGTTTGACTACCTAGATTTCAGTTCCTTGTTTAGAATTGGTTCAAACAACTCCTAGAATGATGAGCTCGACCCCTAGAGGCTAGGGAATGAGTTAGGCTTGTCTATATTATGTAATTTCTAAGTCATTTTCATGGTTGGACACTAGGGATTGCTTTGGCATATCATTGTACATTCTATCTCTGCATTTTTGGCTAAGGAAAGACCAAGGTTTTGCTGCACTGTTTGGGATCCATGTGGCTTTATGTTTTGATGGTGTTTTTCTCTCAGTAATTGTAAGTTCATTAGTGTTATGTTTATCATTTTCCTGACTCTTCTTCTGAATTTGAACAAATGAGTGATTAAGGTAGAATCCATTAACTGCTATGCTCTGCCTTTGAATTTGTTTAAATTTCCATGTTTTCATCTGTTTAAGGAGAATTATTGAGACTCTCTTGCTCTCCTTAGCTCCTCACTAGTCTGATCTATCCATTCACTCACTTTAAAGCATCAAAATGATTGCCTTCCTTGCCCCAATCAGAACTCTACAGAAACTGTGCCTCATCCCCGAGCCCAATTTTCCTTTCCCTGTTTCCAACACAAAACCCCCAAAAACTCAAAACAAATCCTTGTACTTAATACCTAGCCTAAGATTAGCTTTTATTACAGCCATCTCAAGCCCCATCGAATTTTTTTTGCCGAGATTGACCCGGAGAGAGCCCTCTCCTGTCCTCGTAGGGCTAGCTACGAGGCCGAGCATGGTTTGATGTGGACCTAGAACCTTGTCTTTTCAGCCTGAGGCAAATCTAGGATCTAACAATCAGCATGATTGAGACTTCAACACTTGGGTTTCCTCGATTCATCTTTGTAGTTGTTAGGTCCCTACAATGCTAGTGTACCCCCCTTATTGTTATTGTTAGTGTATCCCCCTGTTGTTATTGTTGTGCCATTTTACCCCCATATTGTTATTGTTGTGCCCCATAAAAGCCCACTATTGTTATTGTTGTGCCCTTACATTATTATTTTTATGTAGACTCTTATTTTATTGTGATCCCTTAGACTCCTATATATGCTAAGGAGGTTTTATCATTTGTATCATCCAATAATTGTTCATTTATGTGATGTAAAGGAGGTTTCCCCCTCAAAGAGGTTATTTATAAAGTCTTTCATCTATCTTTTATTCTGTTTTATGATCTGGTTGCATAACATTTAGTATCATAGCATTGGGATTCTAGGGTTTCGGTGCTTCAAACAAGGCATCTTGGAATTTTCGCTATAATTGTTTTTCTACGAGGCCTCAGAAGCTAAAATTTTGACCACATAGATTTGAAATCTTGGTGAACTTATTGTAGAAATTTCATATCTTGGTTCTCTATATTTCCCAAGATATGGTCCAAATAAGTTGGGTTTTTGCAGGCTCCAAAATTCAATCTCAAACAAGTGACCTAGGGAAAATCATTATGACTTTCTCTCCGAGCATCCGATTTGAATTCCATAAATAGTGGCTGAAATTAAATAGACTTTTTTTTTTCTTGTGTCATTTTCATGCCCGAAGGTGGAAACAGTGACATGTGGAATTCCATACAATTTCGCTAGACTGAACCAATCTATAATCAAGTCATCGTGGGCGATTGGGCATAACACTTTCTTGAAGAATCCAATATCGGTATAACTTGTGAGTTTGGAAATAAGAATCAGAGGGCTACCAATGGACGAAATTTCATACCTTGGAGATCCAAAATTACATAGATACAACAATTTAAATATCAAGCTCCTAAAAATCAAGAAAAAGGTGTGCAATTTTTTAAAATTTTGCATAACTTTGGTTTGAAAAAATCAGTTTGAAGTGATTCAAAGGGCATATTGAAGCATAGATATCATTGTTTGATTCCAAAATGCCTCAAAACAAAAAAATGGACACACCTAGTAAGAAACCAGAAAATTCTACTATGACGCATGAAAAAGAGGAAGAAATGCAACATGATATATCAATATTACGAGACCAAGTGCAACAAATTTCGCTCTCGCAAAGAGTATATTGGAAGTGATGATGAATGTTAATATGGATGGTTTATAAGTAAAAATAAAAAGGGACATGGAAATTTTGAAGGAGGGTTAAAAAGAAGTGGGAGCAATGATGAATGTCAAGATGGAAGGGTTGACAAAGTTGTTGCGAGAAAGGCTTCCCAGTGGTGACAAGGTAATCCATGAAAATCAAGATGAGGACAAAAGGAATATGGACTATGATTTTAGAGACTCCAATTTCAATTTTAATACCCACCACATTCCAAATATCAATATGAGGAATTTTTATTGAAAGGATTCAGTAACATGGATACTACAGATGGAGAAATATTTTGATCTCCATGATGTGCAACACAAACAAAAGGTACACATTGCATATTTATATTTATAACCCAATCAATTTGTATGGTATTGATGGCTTTTCTCTCTTAAACCACTTGTAACTTGGTTAATTTTTATGGAGGAAATGATAACACATTATGAGGATAAAAATAGAAACACCTTCTTTAGCCAATTGATAAATATCAAACAAAAGGGTTCAATGGTGGAGCACATTGAGGACTTCCAAAAATTGAATATCCAGGTAACTTATATTCCAAAGAAGCATAGGATTGATGTCTTCATAGGGACTTTAAAGGATTAAATCCAACATGAGGTTCGCCTTTGGGAACCTGACTTATTGGAGAAGGCACTCAGGGTGGCCAGAAAAGTTGAAAGAAAAATTATGGCAACAAGGAAGGCTACTACTCACAACAATTAGAGGAAAAAAGAGCAAAAGGGATTTGTTACAGTTGTGATAGAGAAAGTGTGCCTTATTTTACACATATTATGAAGAGGAGGAAGAAAAGGAACCATAAACATCAAAAGAGGAGGATATACACCACGAACCAACCCCATAGAAAGAAGAAATGAATCTGACCATATCTTGTAATGCCTTAGCAGGAATTACCACTCCTCAAGCTCTCAAGATAGAAGGATATATCGAGAAAAAAAAGGTAATAGTGTTGATTAATTCGGGTACCACCCATAATTTTATTCATTGTAAGATACCTAAGGAATTGAATTTATTTCTATATCCAACACCAAAGTGTCAAGTGATGGTTACAAATGGAGGAACTATAAATTTCTTTGAAAAGTGTCATAATATCAAGATAACCATGGGGGAATATGTATTCAATAGTCCAATGCTTTCCATTCCAATGGATGTTGTTGATCTTGTACTTGGAGTCCAATGATTACAATCGTTGGGGACGATAGCTTTTAATTTTCAAGTGTTAATTTTTGAGATTGTTCTATGTTGATTCAATTACTTCAACCCAAATCAATTCTTCATTTAACAATGCATCCAATTATTAACAATGTTTCCAATCATAAATAGTAATTTAAGATATAACAATATATGCAATGACAAAGGAGACAATATAACAATTGCAACAGACACTAGATTGGTCAAAGACCATGGAAAACCCCACTATATGGGAAAACCCTTTCAAATATTCTTCTTATTAGATTGTCATAAAATGTTTCAGTAGAGAGTACAATGAGCCCAATACATAATCATCTAGTAAATATTTACCCAATACAAATCAAAGAGAGACTTCTAGAATTATTGTAAAACAGAGAGAAACCTTCAGACATTTGTGGTCAATTGCAGTCAACTGGAAAACCCTAGCTCAAACCCTAGTCACACTCATGAAGATATTCTTTGAGTGATTTTGACTCTCGATTGCTCCCTGAGGCATTGTATGTGAGTGGTTATAACTTCCTGTTTGCTCCTTGAAGCATGGTAAGCAAGTGACTTGGGTCTAATCCTCCCAAAACCATCTCGGAGCCCTAGTCGCTCCCTTCTAGCTATTCTACGAGTGAATGTAGAATCCTAGTCACTCTCTGAAGCACTGTGAGCATGTGACTATAGTTGAATCTATCTTTTGATGTGCGTGCGACTGAAAAATAGAAAACCTAGACACGGGCGAGCCTTAGACCTATAATTTCGTACCTTGCGTGAAACTTCCTCCATCAGACCTATGCGAACCAAACAATAGAAGAAGTGATGCGAATGCTTGATGATGATGTACAAATGAGCTTGAGGTCTCTTGTATTTATAAGCTTCCATGAGGTTCCATTTGATGTTGAGGCCGACCTATCCAATTGTACATATGTGTGAGGCCGACCTGTCCCAATGAACATGTGAGGGTTCATAAATTCAAAAACCAACTTCTGCTTGTCTAAATGAGGTGATATTTAGGTCGATTTTGGTCCTCTCAAAAATAGGAATCTAATGAAATAATATTAATTTTCATGTGAGTTGTGCAATGTATAATTTTACCCTAGTTTCATAAATTAACAATTCCTCTCAACTAGGAAGAATTCCACCTACCAATATGATCTTGTCATACTTTTGCCATGTCTTGTCCATTTTTTCTCAACTCTATCTACTAAACCATTCTCGAATCTAAAAGAAGAAGAATAAGAGAGAATTATCTCCCACCCTCTATCTCATGAGGGAGTCACATATCTCAACCCCATATTGAGCAATAGCATATCCAAACACATAGGGGAGCACATCTCAACCCTAGAATGACATCAGGGTGCTCATTCTCATCCCGAAATCACAAAGGGGAGAAAATATAAACCCAATCCTATTGCATGTCGATTTTTCGATCAATGACCCTCAAGATTCATGAGGTAGAACAATTGCATCATAATAAACTTGGGTTGTACACCCCAAGTACACTCTCAACTCATTCGCAAAACGGGGAGCGGTATTCCCAACAAGCTAGCCTTATGGGTATGATGCAAAATGGGGTATAATATGCATATACAAAATAGGGGAGAAGCATATCCAACCCTATGCATAGATAGGGGAGTAGCATCTCCAACCCTATGGGCAACATATAGGGGTATACCCTTTTGTCTAGATATTCCTCAACCCCTGGAGTCCTCTATCTCAATTGCTCACCCTGGCAATTGAACAGGGGGGAAGAGTTGGCTCAATGTCCTCAATTAGCACTTCGCCTTATCAAGAGGGGTCACATCGAGAAGTCCAAGCTATTATCTGAAGACCAAGAATTTCCCTTTCGGCAAAGCCCTGGTGAGAATATATGCAATCTTCTCATTTGTCGATATGTGATGGAGTCTAATGACTCCTCTTTGCAACATGTCTCAAATGAAGTGATATCATATCTCTATGTGCTTGGACTTGTCATGAAATGGGATTCTCTGCCAGACAGATCCCACTCTTGTTGTCGCAATGTATCACTGCAATATCTAGCACCTGCTCAAATAGCTCTCCAAAGAGCTTCCTTAACCAAATGGCTTCGTAGCTAGCCATGCTAGAACCAATATACTCTCCCTCGGGGGTACTCAATGCTACGTACTTATGCTTCCTTCTCATCCACGATATCATGGTAGATCTAAGACTAAAACAACATCCAGACGTATTGTTCCCATCGATAATATTTCCTGCCCAGTCAACATCAGTGTATCCATGAAGTCGAACATTTCTGGTAGAATGTATAAGACGAAGTGTGATCGTCCCCTACAAATATATCAAGATGTGTTTGGAGGTGATAAAATGTACATGGAGAGCCTCAGTCATGAATTGAATCAACGTGTTCACTGTATAGCATATGTATGGATGCGTGTTCACTAGGAACATCAGAGCCCCAATCAACCGTCTATACTTAGATGGACTTGCTAGATTGAGTCCTACAACTTATCCACATCACTTATTAAAGTTAATTTCCATCGGTGTGGCCATGGAATTGCATTATTTCATTCCAAATCTCTCTAACAACTTCACAACATATTTTCCTTGTGAAAGGAAAATCTCACTGGGTTTTTGCCACACCTCAAGGCCTAGAAATTAGTGCATGAGTCCAAGGTCATTCATCTCAAATTCAAAGGCTAGCTCCCTCTTGCACTCAATCATCGGAGGCTCACTACCTATTAAGAATAGATTGTCAACATATAAAACCAAAATCAATGGCATACCTTGGACTACCTTGAAGTATAGGTTGGGATCGACATTGCCTCTTGTGAATCCCAACTTCACCAAATAACCATCTATTCAAGTGTACAATGGTCTGGGGGCTTGCTTTAAACCATACAATGCCTTCTTCAATATGTAAACATGTGTCTTTCAATCCTCTACTTCAAATCCCTATGGTTTCTCAACATACACTTCTTCTTGTAACATGCCATGGAGGAATGAAGTCTTTACATCCATCTGATGAAGAGTCCATCCTTGGCTTGTGGAAAGGGCTATTATTGAACGAATAGTTGTGTATCGAGCCGCAGGTGAAAATATATCATCATAATCCTCTCCCTCCTTTTGTGAGAATCCTCGAGCCATGAACCTTGCCTTATATTTCTCAATGCTACCATCAATTCCATACTGGATCTTGAATAGCCACTTTGAAGTCACCACAGATTTCCCCTTCGATCTCAGCATAACATCTCATACATCATTCTTCATAATTGATTCATATTCCTCAGCTATAGCAACTTTCCAAACTTGTTCTTTTACATAGTCTTTGAATGTGGATGGTTCGACTTGAATAATAGTGCTCATGGCTGCAACATATCCTTGGTACGTTAATGGTTGCTTCCTTTCTCTAAATGATCTTCGAACAATAACATGTCTCTCAACATCATTTAGAGTATCACGAAGCCAAATCGGTCTCTTACTAGTAGGAGGATCACTTGGAGGAGGATCTAAGGCATCCATAGGCTCCATGGGATCATCAACAATATCAGTCTTAGACTTAGGCATGGAAGGACCATCTAGAATATCCCTGTCATCATTCCTCTTCTCGGGAGAAGGAGGTAAAGGAAGATCTTTTGCTTTTCCAAGAGCAACATCTTCATCGAATATTACATCCTTGCTAATTTCAACCTTCCTCTGACTAGGAATATATATATTCTATAAGCTTTAGAATTTTCACAATAACTCACAAACATATCTTTCCCTAAATTTGCCTCCAACTTGTTCCTTTTGTCTTTTGACACATGAAAATATATGGGGCATCCAAAGATACAGAGATGGCTTATGTCGAGCTTAACATCTATGGACACTTCTTTGGGGGTCTTGTTTTCTATTACTTGATGAGGCACCTTGTTTTCAACATATACAACATTATGTGTTGCTTCTCTGAAAAGGAACTTTGGAAACTTTTGATCATGGAGCATGGCATAAGAAGCTTCTAATATGGACATGTTATTTCTTTTTGATAATCCATTTTTTTCGAGTGTATATGGTACAATTTTTTCCTTCTTGATTCCTTCTTTCTTCCAAAATGTTATGAATTCATTTGACATGTATTCCCCACCATTTTCAGAGTTGAATACTTTAATTCCCTTCCTTGCTTGATTTTCGATCAAAGATTTGAATTCTTTTAATATTTCAAAGGCTTCATCCTTGTGCTTCAAATAGTATATCCATGTGTTTCTAGAGAAGTCATCAGTGAAGGTGATATAGTAGATATGGCCACCAATAGACTGCACAGGAATTTGAACCACATATATCAGAATGGATGAGATAGAGGATGTCAGTTGTCTTGTTCTCGCTAGAGGGGAATGGTCCCCTTGTCTTCTTTCCACTCGCATATCCTAGACATACTCCATCACGATGGGTTTGCACATCAGGAATAACAGAGACCAATTTCCTTAATTTTGGAAGAGCATCATAATGTGGATGAGCCAATCTTCAGTTCCATAACTCACTTAGGTGATTAGTATTATGAACCAATGCTAGAAATGGTCTTTGAGTGACTTTATAGAGTCCTTCAAATCTTGATCCTATTGTGAATGCATCTCTCATAGGTGAACTAGTAAACCAAGCCAGAAATTTTCCCTTGATGAAGGAAACCTTCATCCCTTTATCTTCCAAAGCGGATATAGATATCGAATTCTTCATTAATCCTATTACATACATAACATCATGTAGTAAAACTGATTCCCCATAATTCAAATGAAATTTGACAGATCAAAAACCTTTTACGCAATGAATAGAGTTGTTTCTAAGAGTAGTCTTCAGCTTAGTCTCCCTCTCTACTAGATTAGAGAGAACTTCCATATATCCATAGAAATGATGAGTGGCCCCACTATCAATCAACTAACTATCCCACAAATACGAAGGAGAAGAACTAGTAAGTACAAATATAAGAATGTATTCATATTGATTTACAACATTACTTTCATACCTAGGAAATATTGACTTCTTTTGAGGATGACTATCTTCTTCATGGTCGCTTGAGGTATCTCTTCTTATACTTTCATATATTTTATTGTTGCCATTTCTTCGATTATGTTTTCTTCTTTGATTATTGTATTTGTTGTTGTTTCTTCTAGTGTTGTAACATGGCCCTTTGTTCTTCTCAAGACAATCTCATGCATAATGACCCTTCTTGTGACAATTATAGCATTCATTGTGAGACAATGTTCTATCATTCTTTCTTTTTTCATTTTGAGGAGGAGGCTTTCTTGATGGGCCTCCTTTTCATTTCTTCTTCCTTTTGTCATGAGTGATATATGCAGTAGGCTCTCCTTATTCATGTTTTTGAATCATTCCTCTTGTTGTCAGCCTCGATTATTCTTGTGTAAGATTTCCAAAAATTTCATCAAATGAAGGGAGGACATTGTTGTTTCTTATGGAAGTAATGATGGTTTCCCAAATAGGAGGGAGACCTATTAGAGTCATGATCACCAATTCCCTCTCTGGCACAAATTATTAAACCCTTTGCAATTAATCTCTAAGATGAGATGTCCTCAATATGCAGGATTGCATAGACTCTCCTTTGTTCATTTTGGTGTCTTTGAATTGATCTTTCAAGGAGATAATTTCATTCAAAATGTTGATTTCATACATGCCAGCTATCTTATCATACATGTCTTTAGACCTTCTCAAGTTTCCAACATATTCAAGTAAATTATCTTGTAAACCATCAGCTATAATTTGTTTTGCTTTTAACTCACCTTTCTTATGCTTATTTTTTGTAGCAATAGAAGCATTGTCCAGAGGCTCAGGTAGTCTTTCTTGAATATAGTCCAAAACATCATTGTTATCGAATATGATCTCCAACCTGACTTTCCATGCAACAAAATTGGATGAGTCACCCAACTTCTCATTCATCTTGAAGAAGTTATTCATCTTGACTTTGACTTGATCATCTCTTTCAACTTTCCAAAGATGGTTCTTCAAAGTTTGTCTCCTTTTGGGCTTCTCCTTCACCTCAGCTCTAATACCATGTTAATTTTTCATATTGTTCTATGATATTTCAATTACTTCAGCATAAATTGATTCTTCATTTAACAATGCATCGACTTATTAACAATGTTTCCGATCATAGATAGTAATTGAAGATAGAAAAATATATGCAATGACAAAGGAGATAATATCACAACCACAAGAAACACCAGATTGGTAAAAAACTAGGGGAAAAAACCACTATGGGGGAAAACCCTTTCAAATATTATTCTTATTAGATTTTCATAAAATCTTTCAATAGAGATTACAATGAGCCCAATGCATAATCATCTATTAAAGATTTACCCAATACAAATTAGAGACAGACTTCCAGAATTACTATATATTAGAGACAAACCTTCCAGCCTTCAGACATCTGCGATCAAATATCAAACCCTAGCTCAGAACCCTAGTCACACTCATGAAGATATTCTACGAGTGATTGTGACTCTCGGTTGCTCCCTGAGGCACTCTATGCGAGCAGTTATAAACGCCCAATCTCTCCCTGAAGCGTGGTAAGAAAGCAACTGGGGTCTAATCCTCCCAGAACTATATCAGAGCCCTAGTTTCTCCCTTTTGGTTGTTCTACAAGTGACTGCAGCTTCCCAGTCTCTCTCTGAAGCACTGCAAGTGTGTGAATGTAGTGGAATCTATCCTGTGACATGTGTGTGACCGGAAAACAAAAACCCTAGACACGTGCGAGCCTTAGACCTGTAATTTCGGACCTTGTGAAACTTCCTCCATTAGAATTGTGAGAACAAAAAAATAGAAGAAGAGAGAAGAATTCTTGATGATGATGTACAAATGAGATTGAGGTCTCTTGTATTTATAGGCTTCCATGAGGGTACACTTGATGTTGAGTATAATTTGTCCAATTGTACATATGTGTGAGGCCGATGTCTGCCAATGAGCATGGTTCATAAATTCAAAAACAAACTTCTTCCTGTCCAAATGAGGTGATATTTAGGTCGATTTTGGTCCTCTAGAAAAGAGGAATATAATGCAATAATCATATCTATCATATGAGTTTTCCAGTGTGGAATTTGACCCTAGTTGCATAAATTAACATCAAGAACTTTTCTTGAATTTTTTTTGGGAAGGAAAGGAAGTTGAATAAAGGAGTATCACAAGGGAACCAGGGAAGCTAATCGGCTTTAATGTCATGGAAAATTTTCCGAAGAAATAACAATGAGATGTAATTGCACAATTATGCTCACTAGAGGTTCAAAGATCGAAATCATCTATTTCTCGAGATCTCCAAAAAGTCTTGGACAATCGTTCCAAGGAATTTTAGACTCCCAAAGGTATCCCACCTATTCGAGATCATGATCATGCTATTCATTTTATTCTAGGAATTGGTTCTCCAAACATCAGGCCTTGAAGATATCCCTATGCCCAAAAGAGTGAAATTGAATGTATGGTGGCAAAAATGATAGAGGCCAGTATAAGTCAACCTAGTCAAAATTTATTTCCTGCTCCAGTATTATTGGTGCACAAGAAGGATGGATCATGGCATATGTGTCCGGATCATATACCATAAATTTCCCATTCCTTTCATTGATGAATTATTGGATGAATTACATGGAGCAATTTACTTCACCAAGTTGGATCTTTGTTCGAGATATCATCAAATTATAATGAAGACTAAAGAAATTTTGAAAACAACCTTCATAACTCATGAAGGCCATTATGAATTTTTGGTCATGCCTTTTGGCCTTACTAATGCACCTTCCACATTTCAAGGTTTGATGAATTCCATTTTCAAACCCTTCCTTATAAAATTTGTGTTAGTATTTTTTGATGATATACTAATCTATAACAACTCTTGGAAGGATCATGTTCAACATGTTGACAGGGTACTCGAACTATTGGAGGAGAAACAATTATATACAAAAACCTCCAAATGTTTCTTTGGAGTACGGGACATGGAATATTTAATTCATATTGTATCTCATGAGGGTGTTAAGGTAGACCCTAACAAAATTCAAGCTACTAAGAAATGGAAAATCCCCACAATGTTATAGCATCTTCGAGGATTTATTAGGTCGAAAGGGTATTATCGCAAGTTTTTTAAGAATTATGGGAGAATATCATCACCTTTAATAGCATTACTAAAGAAGTCTGCATTTTCTTGGACTCCAAAAGAAACTATGACCTTTGAACATATTAAAGAGGCAATGTGCTGAGCATTAGACTTAGCTATGCCAAACTTCACAAAAACCTTTATTGTCGAATGTGATACCTCAGGAAATGGAATTGGTGTTTCTTTAATGCAAGATGGAAGGCCCATTGCTTTTTAAAGTCATATAATCAAGGGAAAGTATTTACACAAACCTATTTATGAGAAGGAAATGTTGGGAATACTACATGCACTAAAGCAATGGCAACCTTAACTAATGGGAAGACACTTCAAGATAAAAACAAATTATGATAGTCTTAAATACTTTTTGTAACAAAGATTATCTTCAGAAGAGCAGCAAAAATGGGTCACAAAGATGTTGGGCTATGAATTTGAAATCATCTACAAAAAAGGGAAGAAAAATGTTATTGCAAATGCACTCTCAAGAAAGGATGAGGATGTGGAAGCATTTCTTTGTGCCATTTCTAGTATCCAACCTGACTAGATAATTGAAGCAAGGGATAATGGAAGAATGACAAAGAGGTTTGGACACCCATTCAAAAGTTACAAAAAGACACCAGTACATCCTGATACATTTATTTGGAAAAATGATTCATTATGGTACAAAAATTGTTTATATCTTTGTAATAATTCCCAACTAAAACAAAAGATTCTTTTGGAATTGCACGCCTCTCCTTAGGATGGAACTTGGGATTTTAAAAAACTTACCACAGGGTCAAGAAGGAATTTTTTTTGGGATGGCCTTAAATCTGAAATTTAGAAGTTTGTGTAGAAATATTTGGTTTTCCAACAAAATAAATTTGAGACAATTAAGACCATTGGTATATTACAACCTTTAGCCATTCCAAGTCAATGTTCGGAGGATGTTTCAATGGATTTTATCACAAGTTTACCCAAGTCTGAAGGAAAGAGTGTCATCATGTTGGTAGTTGATAGAATTACCAAGTATGCACGCTTTTGTGCATTATCTCATCCTTTTAAATCCAGTACAATTACTATTGCATTTATAGAAACAATTCAAAAGCTATATGCAAACCCAAAGATTATTGTAAGTGACAGAGAAGCCATTTTCATTGGAAATTATTTGACAAAATTATTTACTTGCCTTGGTACTCAATTACCTCCTAGATCATCTTATCATCCTCAATCTATCAGGAAAATTGAGGTAGTGAACAAATGTTTGGAAGGATATCTTAATTGCTTTGTATATGACAAACAAACACAATGGGTCAAGTGGTTACCTCTGGTTGAATGGTGGTATACCACTTCCTTCCATACTGCAACAAAAATTACCCCAATTATGGCACTTTATGGATATCATCCACCGTCCATCACATCATCTTTAAGAGAAAATTCAAAGGTTCAAGAAGTGGAAGATCACATTGAGCATCAGCAAAAATTTCTCCAACTCTTAAAGGATAACCTCAATTTGGCACAAAATCGAATGAAACAACAGGTAGATCAAAATCACAGTGAAAGAAGTTTTGATGTAGGTGACTAGGTATTTTTACGGCTACAACAATACAAACAAATGTCCCTCAAGCAAGCTAATACGATAATAAATTATTACCCCAGTACTACGGTCCTTACAAGGTGTTGCAAAAGATTAATACTATGGCATACAAGTTGGAGTTTCCTACATCCTCACCCAATTTTCCATGTTTCATGCTTAAAGAAGGTTATCAGTGATAATCTCTTAGTTCAAACAGTATTTCCAGAACTTGACAAAGAAGGAAAAATCATATTTGAGCCTGAAGAAATCATAGAAACAAGAACCCGACAACTACGAAATTGATTAATTTCAAAGTATCTCATTAAGTGGAAGAACTTACATGCTGAAGATTCCACATGGGAAGATGATAATTTTATATAGAAGAATCCGAAACTACTCAAGCTTTGAGGACAACACTTTTTAGAAGGAGAGGGCCATGTTAGGTCCCTATAATACTAGTGTATCCCCTTTATTGTTATTGTTAGTGTAGCCCCCTATTATTATTTTTGTGCCCATGTAGCCCCCATATTGTTATTGTTGTGCCCCATAAAACCCCACTATTTTTATTGTTGCGCCCTTACATTATTATTGTTATGTAGGCTTTGATTATATTGTGACCCCTAGAATCCTATATACACCAAGGAGGTCTTATCATTTGTATCATAGAATAATTGTTCAATTATGTGATGTAAACAAGATTTCCCCCTTGAAGAGGCTATTTCTCAAGTCATTGATCTATCTTTTCTTTTGTTTTTTGAGTTGGTTGCATAATAGTTGTTCTGACTCCTACATTCCATTTTGAGATCTAAGCGTTTTCATAATGCATTTCAGCCATCGATTACTCTTATGACCTCATGCATTAGGGGGAATATATTATCAACTTATTTTTCACACGAGTCAGTCTACTTGAGCTCTTATATTGTTGACCTTTTTTTATAGCTTTGACCCTTTATATTCCCTAAATTTATATAGTGTCGTTGTCTTAGTATGCTAGACAGAGCACAATTTTCCTAATGTTACATGTTGGTAACCTTATGCCTATGTATATTTATCCTATTACACCTCTTTATGCCAATTTAGTTGGTTTAATTCTAGAATTACTTATTCCCTGGGATATCTAATCAATGTTTTATCCTTATGAATTGGTGAAGCGTGAAATATTAGAGAAGTTTCCTATCTTCTCTTCCACCTAAGTGTCCAAATGCATTCCCTCAAGGAGGCCAAAATACCTATTTATTCTCATCACACCTAAGGGGTTAGGATAATTTTGGAATTCTAGAGCCTCAACTGGAGATTATTGTCACCATTATAGTAAAATAAGGAAGGGTAAGGAGACTAGGATGCCTAAGCTATATGAGAGGTCGTCTCATGTGTGTGAGGTATATCTTTACATGTACTACATTTTGATTAATGAAGATTGATTCCCATGCCACCATGTTATTGGTGTTATTTTGCAATTGATATGTTTTTCACATCATGTATATTGGTTATAAATCATCAATATTTGTTTTTTTGACATTATTTTAGGAAGGTTTGTGGGATAGTCTTGTTGTTTGTTGGTTATTTTATGCAAGTATCAAGAATCTTAGAGATTTGGAGTGAGCTTCAACATTTCCCCAAACTAGTTGCACCAAAAACGATTAGGATTTGTTTTTAATATGGAAACTCATATCATCCTCCTTTATCAATTATGTTTGCAGAGCTTACTTAGAATTTGTTTGAGTCAATCACTTGTTGACAACTTGCACACTTATGCAGTTTGGTGATCTTTATGGGCAAAGATCATAGAGAAATAGCTCCTTGGGGTTGTTTATTCAGAGCCATAACACTTACTCATCGTCTAACACCTTAATCCCTAACATTAAAACCCTAACCACTACTCCCTAAAACCCCATTAACCTATAAATCCCATAAGCCCTAAACCCCATAAATCTAACTTTGACATATTAGCCCTTAACCCCTTAACCTACTAACCACTAACCTTAACTTATAATTTGAAGTTGAATTTTTTATAATGTGAATATTTTAATATTTTTAAAGACATAACATAATGTTACATTTTAGGTAATATTTTTGGTTGATATTGTTCCAAATTTGATATTTATTAATAAAAATTTATAAATTTTACTATACAAATAAATTTTAAAATTACACACACAAATATAGATATAGAAAAAATGATTAAAAAATTATACACATACACACACCATTAACCCACCAATAGGTAACCTCTAAACCACTAATCATTAACACTTGAATCCCTAACCCCTTACATCATATCCCCCTAATCCTTAACACCTTAACCCCATTCCTTCTAATTATTCCTTGAAACCCCTAACCCTTAATCCCTTAAGCCCTAACCCCTAAACCCTAAACGAATAACCCCTTACCCCCTAAGCCCTCAAAATATTAACCCCTATGCCGACCTAACACCTTAATCCCTGACCCTAAACATATTAAACCATAAACCCCTATTTAAAAAAAAAAAATCAATATATAGACATATAATGAATAACTTACCAAGGGACGATATTCATCCCCACCTTCAAGGTTTCCAAATTCTCTACTTTAACACCCTCCTCCCACATTTACCCAAGTTAACTGATCCACTTAAGTAAACATGTGACAAGAGGCTACTATAATTTGATTCAACTCCCCATGTACAGTTAAGGAAGTGGAAGCAACAAAACCAAACAATTTTGACCTACCTCAGGAGCCACAAACCCTTTAGGAGGAAACCAACCCTCCTAGGCGCTTAACCCCTGAGGCAACTTGACATTTTAATAATATGTATCCTCAGTCACTCCCATGACAAGATATTCATGTGAATAAGGCCTTCCATTCGCTCCCACAACAAGTCATGTCAACTACTGTTGACTTTTTCAGCTAGTTTTGAGTCAACGACGATAGATTCTGAGCCACTTTTTTAGGGCTACGTCTTAGACCACTTCCTAGAACTTCATGAAACCTTCAGAAATGGTAAATAACAATGGAATAAGGCTAATAATGTAATAATTGGTACAATTACTTGACATAACCCATAATAGCCATGACAAACGTTTCATCAAACATGTCACAAATATGTAATCTACAAGTCACAACAACATATTTGAGCATAAGGGTCTCATACTTATCTAAGATTTATAAAGAAGCATTGTTCCCTTATCACAATAGTTGCATTATCATCTAGTTCCCTTATCAAAACATGATGAGAGCCATACATCACATCTGTCATAAAACATACTCATAACCAACATATAACCAAAAGAAATAACAAGGATACAATAGCCATAAGAATCTCATATGAACCAGTACATTTACGGATGAAATACCAAGGAGAAGGAGATCTTATTAATTAATGCATAAGCCAACCAGGTCTAGGAACTCCATGAACCAATCGACCATAGGTTGTGTTGAACCAAAACTTTCTTTCAGCCAATCACCCCTGTTCCATATTACAAGCATGAATGTGGGACTCATAACGAAACCAACCAGGGCTTCCTCAAGTTTTACCTTATATCCCACCAAGGAATTCCTATGCCAAAACCCTCATCAATACAACTAGGATTTATCACAATCCCCACCTGATCACTAGGCCCTAAACAAGCATAGATGCATTTTCATCTCTCCACATAAAGCGTGAGGAATTTTTCCACCTCAACCTCTCAGCTTTACCATTTTTCCCACAATTACTGGTCAAGGGATTCATAGGCCTATGAGGTAACCAACCTTTGGGCTTTACCTTTTATCCCACCACTATCATTCAAGGGATTCCTAGCCCCAATCAAGGGTAATCACCTTTGACTTTTACCATGTATCCCACCATTCACTAGGTTAGGATTCCTAGGCTCATTCGAGGTTTTCACATCCAAGATTTACCATGTATCCCATCCTGGGATTCCTAGGCATTGTGAATAATCATGAGACCACCCCACTCAACTTGAAGTCCATCTAGCAATCCATCTCAACCAAAATAAGAGAACTCCATCACACCATGGATATCTGGAAATGGCAAGGCAAGGCTGAAGAACATTGTCACAATTGGAAAAACCCATGCAAACGACAGCAAGAGAACCAAAAACACACATGCATGCAAAATATAGCAAGGAAATCATACATGTAACTCGATACTTGCAAGTAAATATGGTGTAGCCACTTGATCCTGTTGTTGGCTTAAGGGGGCCTAACCAAGGTTCAGAGTTGTTCATGCCAACCAACAAAAACCTAACTGTTGGCCCTTTCGGCAACAACCTGCATAGCGCAGGCTGCAGTCTCACCCGAACTAGTATCGGGGGATGCTAGAACCTGGTTTATACATCCAGGGACATGTGATAAGTGGTTCTTAAGTTCTTATAGCTCAGATCTTCCATCGCGTAGATCGACAGTCTTATAAGGATCGCTACTGCAACTCTATGAAAATGGCTTCTAGACTTTTGTGAAGGTTTATGATCAATCTTTTCAAACCTTAAACATACAATTTATCCACTTTCACCCATCAATAAACAACCCTAGGTCTAACTTCGCATAGACCTATCCAATTCATCAGAAACCATAGCAGAAATAACTCTTATCTTCGCGAAACTAGATAACTACTTAAATCATGCATAAATAAGACATATTCAATGGTTTCATGTAACATTCATTCATTATTCCATAGAAAACACATTATAACCAACAAAACATAACATAACAGAATCAACAGAAAGGATCAGATTACACATTAATTCTTCAAAATCCATCTTTATTTATATTCAATGTTCAGATTACAAACTCTTCTTCCCTGTGCACTCCGCTATAGGGGTTCGCGCACTCAATTGCGGACTTACCAAGGCCTCTGCATACTTAGCTGGAGGAGCCTTCCCCTTCTCGCCTAAGTACAGGAAGTAGAGCCTTCCTGCCTTAGCACTCGCCTAAAAACAATCTCTATCTTTATTTTTTGTTATCAACTAATACTTCTAGACTTGCTATGACTCAAATATATAGCCTTCTTAATATAATACGATGGTCTGTGAACCATGGGTGAATCTCCAAACTAACTTAAACAAGGGGCTAAGACCCCTTTGGCTCATACCTACATGCGCGCTTCGCATCCGCATTTCACGAAGACTTTACATCATTTACAAAAATTTATACAAAACTTGGGTTAACTAACCCAAAAACTGACCTTAGGGACCCTATCCCAATAGGCCCCTAACACAAAGATTGTGACTCGCCCTCGAGTCACTCAACTAGCATCTCGATCTTACTACAAAGACCACCCAACTCAACCTACAACATTGCAACTTCAGCAACGCTCTGTGCTGCAGCCTGTTGTACCTCTTCGACCAATTTTTCTGTTTTCGGGGCCTCCACTGCTAGGAACATTGTCCTCTGTGCCTATTGTAACACCTTTAGCTTTTCCTAAGGTGATAGAGTAAGCTGACAAGCTTCCTCTAGCCATGGTTGTAATTTGGCCTTTAGCAAGGCCTGTTTCCTCTGCAATTCTTCCACGTGTGCTTGTAGCTACTTTCCCGCCTATAACTTCACTATTGAGTTGTGTTATATTCTTTCCATGACTAGCTCCCCTAGTTAACCAGGGGGTTAGAGGGGGGGTTGAGCCCCCCCTTCGTTGTGCCAATTGCGTAGCAGGGGGGTCACAAGGGGTTTTGAGCGGGCGGGTAGCCCCCCTCTATGGGGTCCAGGGCAGCACCCTAGGGAAATTTTTTTGGACCCTATATTAGGTGGGTTGAACCTACTTATGGTTTTGTGCATGGTTTTCACACATGGTTTTGGGCGTGATGGTTTTCGGTCCATGGTATTGGATGCTTCAGAATGTATATATATGTATTGTAACATTGAAAGGAAAATAATGAAAAATCAAACTAGTAGTTCCGATTTTGGGATCCAAGGGAAAATCATTGTGTATATTTGTTTTATGTGTTATGCTCTCACCTTTGTTTATTTTTTGTTTTTTAGAATTCGTATGCAGGTAATTTCTATACAAGGTTAAAACCTACATGTGGTATGAGATTTGTTTTGGATTCAAGGGGATGCCTTTGTTGCTGAGGGGTTTTGCTTGGGCCTGTGGTAGACCCTGTTCAGTGGGAGATCTACGGGATCGATTCTGGTGGTGAAAGAAGATGGCAAGCAATGGAAAGATAGAGATCGATAAATTTAATGGTCAGAGTTTTGGGTTGTGGAAACTCAAGATGGAGAATCTGTTGGTGGACAAAGATCAGTGGATCACGATAGATCCAAGTACTAAACCAACGGGAGTGTCCGATGAAGAATGGAAGAAGTTGGATCGGAAGGCAAAGAGCACAATATGATTGTGTGTCTCAGATTCAGTATTGTTGAATGTATCAGGGGAAGCTACGGTGAAGGCTTTGTGGGACAAGTTAGGGACTTTTTACCAATCTAAGTCTCTGGTGAATAAACTATTCCTATGGGAAAAGTTGTATAACCTGAAGATGAAAGATGGAGATTCAGTGATAGAGAATCTGAACACATTTAATACTGTGGTAAGTCAGTTATTATCTGTTGATATTAAAATTTTAGATGAGGATAAGTGCATCAGTTGTTGTGTTCTCTACCATATTCATGGGATAGTCTGGTTATTGTAATAGGTAGCAACGCAACTGCCTTGAAGTTTAATGAAATAGTCTCATCCTTGTTGATGGAGGAGATGAGACAGAAAAATATGGAGAGCTAGAATGGTGATCCCTTGTCTGTACGAGGACAGTCCCAAAACAAAAACAAAAATAAGTCATCAAGTGGGAGATCTAAATCTCCAGGAAAACCTGTAAAGGTGTGCTGGAAATGCGGAAAGAAAGGGCACTACAAAAGGGACTATAAATCTAAAGCTCTTGACAAAGGAAAGGGATCTGATGATGCTACTTCTACAGAGGCGAAAACCACCTCAAATGAAGGTGGGGATGTGTACTTGGCTTCTTCAAGTGCACATGTAGATCATGAGACATGGTTGATTAACTCAGGTGCATCCTTTCACTTCGTTCCCCATAGAGAGTGGTTATGTGAGTATAAGAAATGTGATGATGGTGATGTCTTCTTGGGGGATGACAGGAAGGCTAGAATCATTGGTCACGGAAAAGTTAAGTTGAATTTGCAAGGTGGAAGGATTAGAACACTTCCGGGTATTCTGCATATACCTACATTAGCTAGAAATCTAATTTATGTAACCAATTTGGATGATGCAGTTGTAAAAACAGTGTTTGAGAAAGATACCTGTAAGATGGTTTAGAGAGCACTGGTATTGATGCGAGGAGTTCGGATTGGAACTATGTACAAGCTGCAAGGTAGCACTGCTATTGATGGGTGCAACAGTTATGTGGTTCCTGAAAGTGGATTAGAAAATCTAGTGGTCTCTGGAGAAAAGACCATGCTATGGCATCAAAGGCTTGGACATATTGGAGAGAAGGGCTTTTGAATACTTCATGGTAAAGGTATGGTAGAAGATATGACTAATAGCTCTTTGGATTTTGATTTCTATGAAAAGTGTGTATATGGGAAGAAAAACCGGGGGAGTTTCCCCTCTAGTGGTAAGAGTGCGAAACAGATATTAGAGCTTGTGTGTAGTGATTTGTTTGGACCTGTGAAGGTTCCATCACTGGATAAGTTTGTGTACTATGTATCATTTATAGATGACTTCTCAAGGAATACATGGATATATTTCCTCAGGAAGAAATCTGAAGTCTTTGATAGGTTTAAAGAATTTAAGGCTCTGGTGGAAAACGAGACAGAGAAGAAGATAAAGATGTTGAGGACAGATAATGGTGAGAATTTTGCAACAAGGAATTTGAAGAATTATATAAGAAGGGTGGTATAGCATGGTAAAAGACTACTCCATACACACCTGAGAAAAATGGAGTTGCGGAAAGAATGAACAAGATGTTAATGGAAAGGGCAAGAAGCATGCCCAGTGGTGTCGGGTTAGGACAGGAATTCTAGGCAGAGGCGGTGGAGACAGCATGTTACCTGGTCAACAGATCACCTTCATTAGTGTTGGAGGATAAGACTCCAAAAGAGGTATGTGTTATCACCCCAAGAAACTCTCCTAGGTTGTAGTTCGGAGATGCTCGGGAACATACAAATTCAACTTATTGTTGCAAATGGATGAATGAAAGGTATGATGCTTGTTCAAGCCAAATAACCACTTCTACTTAGCTTAACTCCAAACATGCATGAACACCCCGAGATTACAAGGCTTCAAACCACCAATTACTCACAGTTTAAGGATTGGGTGAATATGGAGAATACTAACCACACCAGCAGATGCACAAGACCATGTGATGGCCGGCTGCAACTAGTAAAGAAGTCTGCAAATCTAATTCCCTATGCACAGACAAGATGATAGCTCTTTGGCATTAGGTGAAAAGAAACCTGAATAGCTCATTCACTGATACATACAAGACTTTAACACAGAGATAGGATGACAACTTCTTTAATGATAAACATCAAGAGCTCAGAGATACAACATATCAGGCACTGCTTAGAACATAAGAAGAATGAAAAGTGAGCAATTAACAGCAAAAGAAGCTTGTATCAACTGAAAATGAAGACGAGATGCTACAAGTGCCAAAATAGTTACAGTTTCCAGAAGTTGAACCTTACATCAAAACAACAACCATCAACCCTGATTACATCTTGTTTCTGGGTATATATAGAGTTTCAATAGAAAGGCACTCAGCCATTCTAAGTATGGAGGGGCCATAATTGGCCACCAACCACATTTAGTTGCCTGATGGAGCTTCTGAGTGCGTTTTCTTGGTGTAGTGGATGAATCTTATCTTTTCCTATGCTCTGTTATCCTTTCAGGCAATTGGAGTGTCGTATAGGATGAAGCTCCATAACTGTTAAATGCAGTTATCTACTCAAGCTCTACCCTTTTCCTTCTCAACCATACTGCCTGTTGAATGCGGTTGTTGAGGAAAAAATGCAGCTCTACTGGTAGACTGATCACCTTCGTCCTTCGGAAGCACAGAACAGTTCAAAGACGCGAACTGCATGGCGAGTGTATGATAAATACGGAGGAGCTGGACGGGTTGTTGGATTTGGAGGATAGACGGCTAGGATGAGTCAATGAGGATATCGGAGGAGGCAGGAGCGGGATGATCGTGGGTCGTTGGATCGCAGGCGGGTAGATCCAACTGTCGTCGGGTGATGGAAGCACACGGCAGTTAATGGGCGAGGGCAGAGGACCGAGCAGTAAGTGGTTTTGATCACACTACCTTCGGATGCTGGGTGGTAAAAGGACAATGGTGCGCGATGCCATACAGTGCGTGACGCGTGGCGATGGAGGAGAGGGGAAAACCACTCTCCATCACGCGTTAATGCATCGTTACTTCGTGGGCGTGGGGTGAGCGGATGACGTCTGATCGCAGCGGAGATCATCGGATGGTGAAGATTTGATCGCATGGATTTTCCATCGGATGTGATGGGGAACTGTTGAATCGGGCACGGCGATCGACGACGGAGGTTATAGGTGGGGAGTTTATGGGGTGTGAAGTCCAACGGGCATGGTTTTATGGGGTTTTTTGTGTTAACGCCCGGGGCTCAAGAAAAAGGGCTTACATGGTTTTTTTAACCAAGGCATGAAAAAAGGAGATGGGAAGAGGATGAGCGGGGTAAAGGAAAAGGTGAGGGTAACCATTACAAGCCTTCTTTGAACACGACCAAGGACCGAGTTTTCCTCCAGCTTTTAGAGAATCAATTTTATATAGTAGTGCTAACACTGGCTCCTTCTGGGGATGAGATCCTCCTTGTGAGGTCTCAAGGACTGCAGACCAATGCCTTACCTATCAAAACTAGATGAACAAAATTTCCTAGTGTTCCATTGGGCATGGAGTCTAATTGAGTCTACACTAAAACTGGTAAAATAAGATATTTACAAATTTAAGGCTAAATGCCTTAAATAACATAAACTTTCAGAAACTGCGCATTGACTGGGCCATCAAAAACTGTTTCTCCTCCCATACTTTGCAGCATGAAAGTATTGTTCCCTTGGATATGAGAAATGATAAAAGGCCCTATCCATAAAGCATCAAACTTCCCATGGTTGCCTTTCTTCTCTTTCAGTGCATCCCACTTAAGAACTAAGTCTCCAACCTGAAAATATATGTTTTTGTCCTCCTGTCAAAAGCTTCCTTGATCTTCTTTTGACGTGTTGCAGACTTCTCAACCAACTGTTCTCTGATTTGATGTATCTCGCTAAATCAGTGATCTTTTTTGCCATGTCTTCTTCTTCATTCTACTCTTCTTGTAAGAACTTTGCCACAGGGAGGGTTAACTGAATTTGGAATGCAACCTCAGTGCCATATACTAGCTTCAATGGATAATTCCCTGTGGATTTCTTGGTGGTTACTCTGTCAGCCCATAGTGCATACTTGAGCTTAGAATCCCAATTCCTCTTGTTGTCTTTCAACAACTTTTAATTATCCTTATCAGGCTCTTGTCGGAAGATTCTGCTAAAGCATTGTCTTGAGGGTAGTATGAGGTGGAATGAACCAGCTTAATGCCCATTGAGTCACACATTTCCACCAATTATTTTGCCCTGAAGGCTACTGCATTGTCTGTAACCAATTTATGTGGACAGCCAAATCTAGTGAAGATATTCTCTGCTAAGAACTTCATGACCACATGGTGATCAACCTTTCTGGTAGGGATTTCTTCAATCTATTTAGTGAAGTAATATGTGGCTACTAAGATCCATCTATGCTGGCCACTGGAATGTGGATTGATTTCTCCAATGAAATCCAAGCCCCACTGCTGAAAGGGGCCACTAGCATGTATGGGTTTTAAGGGCAGGGACTTCAAGTGCTGCTTCCCTTCAAATCTTTGGCACCTGTCACAAGATTTAACAAACGAAAAGACATCAGAAAATAAGGTGGTCCAATAGTACCCAGCCCTGAGGATTTTGTGGGCTGTAGTTTTCCAATAATGATGTCCTCCACATATGCTGGAATGAAACTACTGCATCGCTTCCATGGATTGTTCTTTGTCTAGACACCTCAAAAGAATTCCAGAGGGGTCCCTCCAGTAGAGCAAGTTTTCATGAATGTAATATTTGGATGCCCTGAGCTTAATAGTTCGGGCTTGGCTTGAACTAAGGCCTTGAGGAATTTCTAGCTTCAACAAGAATTGAGCCATGGCAGAATACCATTCACAAGAAGCTATATTTTCTGCCAATGACTGATTTTTCCCTGGTTCAGCTATTTCTCCTGCTGCCTGTCCATATTTTGAGACCGTGCTTATGAGATTTATGTCCAGCATTCTACAGTTTTCTTCAGCCATCAATCTGGCAAGGCCCTGACCTTTGACAAGCTTGGTGGGCTTCAGTTCTATGTTAAATTCAATAAGCTTTGTAATCCATTTAGCCCTTCTTCCATCAGCATCAGGTTGCGTTAGGACATATTTTATTGAAGCAGAGGGCACATATGCAATTATCTTGGAATGCAGAATGTAAATCCTGAAGGCTTTCAAAGATTTTATAAGAGCATATGTTTTTTTTTCAATGATATCATACCTCAGCTCAGCATCCCTTAAGGTTTTGCTGAAAAATGCCACTGGATGCTCTGAGCCTTCCTCATCTGAATGCATCAAAACTGCTGCAAGGGTTTCATCAGAGGCAAATGAAAATATATGGAATTCCTTGCTGTAATCTGGCCTGATTAAAGTAGGAGCTTCCATAATAGCCCTTTTGATGGATTCAAAATATTTTCTTGCTACATGAATCCATTTGATTTCTGACCCCTTTTTCAACATGGAGGTAATGTGTTTTACAAGTTCTGCAAAATTTGGGATAAACCTCCTTACAAAATTGATCTTGCCCAGAAAGGACTGGATATCTTTATTCGATCTCGGGACAGACAAGGTCTATATTGCCCTTACTCTTTCTGGGTCGATTCTAACACCTGCAGCAGAAACAACATGTCCTAACAACTTGCCTTCTTCTAAAGCAAACTGTGACTTTTTAGGATTGACTGAAATCCCAAACCTCCTACACTTCAGGAACACTTTCTTCAAATGTTGCAAATGGTCTTGATGGCTGCTGGAGTACACTATTATATCATCAAGGTAGACAAGGACAAACTTATCCTTCTTTCCATAAATGCTATATCCATGGCTCTTTGAAAGGTGGCTCCAACATTCATCAACCCAAAAGGAATCTTGGAATACATAAAAGTGCCCCAAGGAGTGGTGAATGAAGTCTTCCCTTGATCATTTGGACGTACAGCAACCTGGTTATACCCTGAAAAAACCATCCAGGAAAGACATTACCTTGGCTCCTGAGACTTTCTGCAACAAATGCTCCATCTTGGGTAGAGGGTAATTGTCTTTCTTAGAGCATTTGTTTAAGTTTCTGAAATCAATGCAGAACCTGATTTCTCCACTTTTCTTCCTCACCACCACCATGTTGGCCACCCATTTTGAATATCGGAGAGGGACTATGATTTTGGCAGCCAATAACTTCTTGATTTCTTTTTCAATCAGAGGAAGGAGCAAAGGGTTTATGGGTCTCAGCTTCTACTTGAAACGAATAATGTCTTTCTATAAAGGAATTTTATGCTAGATGATCTTTTTGTCATATGTTTTCAGGTCACTATATTCCCAGGCAAAGACACCAGCAAATTGCTTGATTAAATTGCAGTACTCAGAACTCCGGGCAGCAGATAAATGGGTGGACAGATTTACATACCTTGGATGACCTGGACTCCCTATATTATGCCTATAGACTGCAGATTGATCTTCTTTTTGGAAGCTTTATAAGGCACATAATTCTGGTCAAACGACTTTTCTAAGGAAACTAGGCCTTTAGGTATGTGATTGCTGGGCAGCTGGACAATGCTATTTTTGCCAATTTTGTTTCTAAGCTGGGACTGGGGATTTTCTTCCAAAGTTTCATTCTCTTGATCAATTTGCATTTCAAAAAATTCATCAATGACTTGTAGAAACCTATTCACCTCATCATCCTCCTTGAAAACTTTCCAATGCTGGACATTATTAGGCAAAGATGGTCTATCTTTCATTTAAACTTCATAAACTAGTCTGTGAGGCATGGGAGGAATAAACATGCAAGCAGACACAGCAAGGGAATCAGCAAGCTGATTTCTGACTCTAGGGATATATGAGATACAAAAACTATCAAAAGAATCTTTGAGTCTCCATACCTCGTCTCTATATGCTTTTAGCCTTGGGTGCTTTGCTTGGAATGTTTTGTTTACTTGTTGAATGATAAGATCATCATCTCCAAACACATTTATGTTTCTGATCCTCTGTCTTTAGCTGCGTTAAGACCCAATATCAGAGCCTCATACTCTGATATATTGTTGGTGACTTAGAAAGCCAACTTAAAAGACATATGTGTGCTTTCTTGTTTTGGAGAAATCAGCACCATCCCTGCTCCTGTAGTCTCCCTAGAACATGCTCCATCGAAGAACATTTCCCAAACCTGACTTCCTTGCTCTCACTCGGTCTGAACTATTGGTTTCTTAAGCTGCAATGAAGCCTTCTAGGATTCTTCAATTTGGAGGATACATGCTCCAAAATCGGTGTCCACAACATAAATGGGATGATTAGAATGATTCTTCTCATCACTAATGATGTAGGCCAGTTGTGCTTCTCTGTACAATCTCCTGCTTTCCCCTCCAAAGACTGGGACAGTGGCATAAGATAAATCATTTTGTAATGTCCCGCCTAGTCTCTTAATCTACCCTCTGGACAACAACATGCCAAACTTGGGAGGGACATCTGCTACCACAATATCCATAATCATGCTCTTCATGGGCAACTGAGTTAGGGTAATGGCTAGGTCTTTGATTAATCCTAGGCATTTTACCTTTCTCGAATCAAATGAAAATAAATCATGATATGGTCTGCTAAAATCGAGGCCTAACTCTTCCATGACAACTTTTGGCATCAAATTGTGGTTGCCCCTATGTCTAGTAGGAAATTATGGAGGGTTTTGTCATGAATAGTCAAGGAGACATAGAATTATGGGGAGCTATTGTCAGCAGGTTCAGTCATTGGGCTAAGCACAACTGCAGGGTTATCATCTTCCAAATTGACGTAATCAGTGGAGGCTAGTGAGGCTTTTAGCTCAAGAACATCAAGGATAGGCTTTCTAAAAACTTCACTCTTTACAAGTTCTATCAGAGGCACAGATATTTTTAACTTTTGGACTTCTGATTCAAAACCGAAAGGGGAAGGGGACTTGTCAAGACCTCTTACCTCTTGAGCTGGTGTCTTGAGGATGACTGGATCAGCTTCTGGCTTCTTTTGTCTAATATTTTGTTGCTCTGTTGGGACAACAGCTCTTTGGGCAGGATTCTCCTTGACATTATTTCCTTTTGACCTCAGATTATATCTTTGCTCATCAGTCTAGAGAACAGCCTCTCTGTCCCACTCTTGACTGGTTTGGTCTTGGAGTAATGATTCCTCATAGGCAGCCAATGTCAAGAAAGCAGCACTGCCCTTATCTTCCATGCAATGAATTTCATCCTCTTCTTCAAACTGCTCCTCTTCCATGACTACGTTCTAGAAGGGAACCTTCACTCTTTGTTCTTCATTGGCCCCTTTACCCCTCTGAATGATCTGCAATTGTTCACTTTTGAGCTTTTCTGCAACCAAGATATTAGATTCCATCTCTAAAGCTGCATCCTGTATTTCAGCTAGGGTGGCACATCTTTCCCTCAAAATCAGGCAAAAATCAGAGTCAAAAGCATTGGCATAGGTGAGTTTGGCAGAGATGGGAGTAGGCTTTACTTCAGCTAGTATCTTACTATACATATAGTTAAATCTTTTATTAAAATTAGGCAATGATTCCCCATTCTCCCTCTCGAGGTTTCCAAACTGAGTATGATAAGACATCAAGTCTTTTTTATCTCCCCAATGCTTCAAAAGAACATCATCTAAGGCTTCAATGTCTGCTATAGACCTAGGGGGAAATTCTCTAAACCACTTTCTAGCCTCTCCACCAAGGCTATGGACAAACACTCTCATCCACACATCATCTTCACTAATATCTAGGTTATCAGCATAACTATAAAAAGATTCAAGGTGTTATTCAGCTATTACTCCCTCTGTACCAGTGAACTTAGGCATATATTTCTGATACTCTCCTGCAGGCATGGCTTTCAAAGGAACAGGCAAGACCAAGTGTCCATACCTAGCAGCTATGATTCTTTCCATCTTTGTGGGTGCTTGCTGTCCTGCCATGACTGGGCTAGGTGGAAGGATACTAAAAGTTTGAATAGTAGGGAGCAATGAAACGAATGACAAAAACAAAAGAGTATGAGGGACTGTATGGGAAGCTTTCTTTGGACTGAGATCCAAAGGGGAATTGGATGAACAAGGAGCTTTATGAGTCTCTACGGGTATTTCTTTACTAACAATACTAAGCTCTAAATCTTCAAACTGTATATTCTCAGCTAAAATCTTCTCTTGCAGAGATACATAAGATTTTTTAGGCTTACCTGATCCTAATGCTCCTTTCTGTGATGTTTTTCTCTGCTTAACAATCTTCTCAGGGTCAGGCATTAGGTCAGTTGGTGATTTTTGAGGATTTCTCTGAGCATGTCTCGCAAACTGAGCTAAAACTCTAATGTGGAGTCGCCACTAGGTTGGTCCTCCAGTAGAGTCACCAGATAGATGATTACAACTAGAAATGTGTCCAGACTTGTCTATCATCAGGGCTGGAACTGTGTCGTTCTCCCAGGGAAGTTGAGCTTCAATCTTCGATCCCCGGAAATGATGCCAATTAATGTTATCACCCCAAGAAACTCTCCTAGGTTGTAGTTCAGAGATGCTCGGGAACATACAAATTCAACTTATTGTTGCAAATGGATGAATGGAAGGAATGATGCTTGTTCAAGCCAGATAACCACTTCTACTTAGCTTAACTCCAGACATGCGTGAACACCCCCAGATTACAAGGCTTTAGACCATAAATTACTCATAGTTTAAGGATTGGGTGAATATGGAGAATATTGACCACACCAGAAAATGCAAAAGACCATGTGATGGCCGGCTACAACCAGTAAAGAAGTCTGCAAATCTAATTCCCTATGCACAGACAGGATGACAACTCTCTAGTATTAGGTGAAAATAAACCTGAATAACTCATTCACTGATACATACAAGACTTTAACACAGAGATAGGATGACAGCTTCTCTAATGCTAAACATCAAGAGCTCAGAGATACAACATATCAAGCACCGCTTAGAACATAAGAAGAATGAAAAATGAGCAATTAACAACAAAAGAAGCTTGTATCAATTGAAGATGAAGATGAGACATTACAAGTGCCAAAATAGTTACAGTCTCCAGAAGTTGAATCGTACATCAAAACAACAACCATCAACCCTGATTACATCTTGTTTTTGGGTATATATAGAGTTTCAATAGAAAGGCACTCGACCATTCTAAGTATGGAGGGGCCATAATTGGCCACCAACCGCATTTAGTTTCCCGATGGAGCTTCTGAGTGTGTTTGCTTGGTGTAGTGGATCAATATGATCTTTTCCTGTGCTCTGCTATCCTTTCGGGCAATTGGAGTGTTGTATAGGATGAAGCTCCATAACTATTAAATGCAGTTATCTGCTTGAGCTCTGTCCTTTTCCTTCTTAGCCATAATGCCTGTTGAATGCGGTTGTTGAGGAACAAATGCAGCTGGTACTGGTAGACTGATCACCTTCATCCTTCGGAAGCACGGAACAGTTCAGAGACGCAGACTGCATGGCGAGTGTACGAGCAAGACGGAGGACCTGGATGGGCCATTGGATTGGGAGGATAGACGGCTAGGATGAGTCCATGGGTATATCGGAGGAGGCGGGAGCGGGATGATTGTGGGTTGTTGGATCGAAGGTGTGTAGATCCAAAGGTCGTCGGCCAGGGGAAGCGCATGGTGGTTAACGGGCGAGGGCAGAGGACCGGGCGGTAAGTGGTTTTGATCGCGCCAGATTTAGACGCTGGGTGGTAAAAGGACAATGGTGCACAATGCCATACAGCGCGTGGCGCGTGGTTGGCGGAGGAGAGGGGAAAACCACTCTCCATCACGCGTTAATGCGTCGTTATTTCACGGGTGTGAGGAGAGTTGATGTCGTCTGATCGTAGCGGAGATGATCGGACGGTGAGGATTTGATCGTATGGATTTTCCATCGGATGTGACGAGGAACTGTTGAATCGGGCACGACAATTGATGACAGAGGTTATAGGTGGGGAGTTTATGGGGTGTGAAGTCCCGTGAGCATGGTTTTATGGGGTTTTGTGTGTTAATGCCGGGGGCTCAAGAAAAAGGGCTTACATGGTTTTTTTAACCAAGGCATGGAAAAAGGAGATGGGAAGAGGATGAGCGGGGTAAAGGAAAAGGTGAGGGTAACAATTACAGGCCTTCTTTGAACATGACCAAGGACTAAGTTTGCCTCCAGCTTTTAGAGAATCAATGTTATATAGCAGCGCTAACAGTATATATTGGTAAGAAACCCTCTCTTTCACATCTGAGGGTATTTGGATGTGATGCATATGTACATGTTCCAAAGGAGAAAAGAACCAAGTTGGATAGTAAATTTGAAAAATGCATCTTTATTGGGTATAAGGATGGTTTAAAGGGTTATAAGCTTTGGAACCCAGTAACAAGGAAGGTTGTGTACAACCGAGATGTGGTGTTCAGAGAGGTGAAATATGTTATTAAACATGAAGTGTCATCAAAGAAACCTGAGAAGATAGAGTTTGAGCTAAAGGAGGAAGAATCAGAATCTAGAGTAGAAGATGAATCAGAAGATGAAGAGCCACAAACTCCAGTTGTGAGAAGATCAGTTCGAGAAAGAAGGTAGCCAGAAAGGTATAATCCATCTACTTTCTATTCAAATATTTCTTTATCTATTACTGATGATGATCCCAAAACTGTGAAGGAAGCAGTAGATTTAGAGGATGGAAAATTCTCGAAAGAGGCCATGGTTGATTAAATGGCATCTTTGCATAAAAGTGAGGCTTGGGATCTGGTGGAGTTGCGGACTGGAAGGAAACCTGTTAGCAGCAAATGGGTGTTCAAGAAGAAGACAAATGAAAAAGGGAAGGTGGAGAAATACAAAGCTCAGTTGGTAGAAAAAGGTTATTCCCAGGTGTCAGGAATTGATTTTAGTTTCTATTAGATTACTTTTATCTGTTGTTGCTGCTTTTGATTTTGAGGTAGAATAGATGGATGTGAAGACAACATTTCTCCACAGGGATCTGGAAGAGGAGATCTACATGAAGCAACCTAAAGGATTTACGGTGAAGGGTAAGAAAGAACTAGTATGCAAGTTAATGGAGTCTTTGTATGGGCTAAAACAATCACCAAGGATGTGGTATCAGAAATTTGATACATTTATATGGGGACATGGCTTCATTGTAAGCAAAGCAGATCATTGTGTGTATTTCAAATTAATTGGTAACTGTGTGATCCAAAATCTTTTGCTTATAGATGTGTTAAATAATTACATACATAAATTGTAGCTTAACATAGAAAACTTAATGTGCACATGAGAGAAGAGGAGAAACACATAAAGCATGAAAGAAGACAACAAGACTTGATAATGGAGTTCATCTGACTTGGACTATGTCTTCAAGCCCTGCTCAATCAATGGGGAGGCCTTCATTCATTAAGTGGCATGAGAAAGAAGAGTACAAGCATCAGTTACAAAAAAGGAGTTTTATACCTCCATACTGAAAAATGGTTTAACAATGTAGAACTATGATGGAGAAATGGACAGCGACATTGCGTTCATGGCGTCAAGAAGTGTTGAAACCATATAAAATTTGTCAAAATCTGACAAAGTGAAAATTCGGCCCTCTTGCAAAATTATACCTCGAACTGCATGCACTACCTCCTCTGCCTAGGTGCACTAACAAACTGCTTTTAAATAAAACTTGGCCAGCAAATTTTCCCAAGTGGCAGTTAGCTGAGTTGGTTTAGGAGTCCGGTTAATATGGAGGAGGTCGAGCGGTCAAACCCTGCCTCCTCCTTTTTACTTAAAAAAATCCTTTTTTTAAATAAAAATTGGTTGGGTCGGGCCCGCCCACCATACCTCCACTGTCATGGCTGGTTCTGTGCACTGTTGCGTTTCCTTTGGACATGGTTAGGTCCGTGCCCCAAGCTAACCCACCACCGTTCATGCATGTTTGTTAACAGTGCCAAGGTGTAGGGTGGCGGGGTCATGGCCGCCCACCCCGTGTTAATTGTTGTTCCATGGGAGGGGTCGGGGGTCATGGCCCGCCACTCCACCAATGTATTTATGTTATGTGGTTTGGGTGGATAAGAGTTGGGGTGGCAGGGTTGGTTGCCCACCACCCTTTTTTTATATATATTTTTTGTTATATAAACCAAACTGGGCATTTTTGAAAATTCGGTTTTCGACAAAAGGAGTCATTTCAACGAGGAAACAATTTTTCCCAGAGTTGGCCAGATTCCATCCATTGAAAAAAGTCAAATTGTGCCTTCATTAATCTTGCCTAGTCATCAAAAAGTCAACCCAACTTTGACTACGTCTATCTCCTTCGTCTGAACTCGGATTGGAGTGTCATTCGCACCGTTGGAATCAAGGCGACGAGCACTTCGATCTGATGTCAAGTTGTTATAGACATTTTTGTGCCTCGCGTCAAGGAGCATGGAATGTCAATAATTACAGGGATCCTCAGTCCCTAAATATGTTGTTCTTACCCCTAAAAGAACAAGGTCATCAAACAACAGCACTTCCAATCAGTTCTCCACCTGAAAACACTTCAAAACAGGCTTATTTTGGATCATGTCAGCTGCTTAACTGAGCATCTGCGCTGTATTGCAACTGTCCCACTCTGTACCTGCGCTGGAAGTCAAAAACAATGAAGGCTACCTGCGCTGGGCGAGATTGGCCAAGTGGCACAGTCATCCTGCAAGGTGTCAATTGCCCAGGAAGCTTCCAAAATGACACTTGGTTCATGAGATTCGCCCTGTGATGAGTAAGAGGTACTTGATCACCATGTGTAAGCAAGGATCTCCAAGTGGACACACGAACTGAAGATTAACTGAAGATGGAGAGGACACTAGTCAGCTATATGCCAGCCTCCAGCTGACTCATCCTTTCCTCTTCCCTCCTATATATAGAGCTCTTCTATGAGGTCTAAGGAGGCTGGAATTTTGTATAAGCAAGGAGGTGCTGTTGGTATACCGCCAGGATTATTGGGTGATTGTTTTACTAGAGGTGAAGAGGAGATTTCTTGCTGCCGAGGAAGTGCTGCTGGATTGGATCCAACATCATTGGTTGTAACTTCCTCTGGAACCCTGTTACTTTCTATCAATAAAGTTTGCATGTTCTCCTATATACTTGTTTTACATAGATGCTTTGTGTTTACATGTATATTTGATGCACCCTAATCCATGCTTCAGTTATGAGTACATGTATCTTGTAGTTCGCTCTCTTGTTTTGTGCAGGATCTGTATGTAGCTGGATCGGCTAGGAGAGCAAAGAGCTGGGAGCAGGATACAAAGAGAGAAGGACAAGGATCGACTAAGCGCAAGACAACAGGTTGGTTGACCTTCTTACTATTCTCTCTGTACTTTCATAAAGTGGAACATGAAAACTTTATCATTCAGTTGTTGCTAAAGACTGTCACCTTTAGAAGGGTTAGTGTCATCCGCATCAGATACTTTTCCCCACAACAAACTGGCGACTCCACTGGGGAGCCTAGTATCTTGTTGTTGTTTGTAGTATTTTGCTATTCATTTCTTGAAGAAAAGAGTACCAAATCGAAAAGCTTTTGACTATATCAAAAGCAAAGTAGAGGGACTGCTACTCTTGCTCCTTTGCTGAGCAAATTCAAGATTTAAAGAGCTAATCTACAGATGAATCTTTACTCTTTGTGATAGATCTTTATCCTCTTGATCATCCCTTAGCCTGTACTTGACCTATAGCTTTTTATTTCAGCAAATACAGTGCATTTTTGAGCTTTTTATGACCCGGAATTCTTAGCAGACGTAACTCTCGTAAGTCAGTGCAGGCTGTCCACAGGCAGCCTGCATTACAGCGCAGGTGCTCCCTTCGGGAACTGCGCTGAGAGTGAGATTGGCAGACCAGTGCCTGCGCTGGTCCAATTAGCCTTAGTCTAGCTCAGCTCTTCCTTTGTGTCTTGGCCCTGTTTGCACTTGTTTTTGGCTGATTGCTTGCTGGTTATTGTACTTGCTGTAAACCACTTCTCCTTGACTTTATTCCGCCTCAGTTGTGTGATGAAATTGTAAACGTTCTTTCAGTATTTCTTGTTTCAGTTACAATTTCCCATTGTGAAAAGCGAACCTAGTAGCTGTGGCCTCTTAGACCCTGAGCTGTAAAAGTATCTTTGCGATCTTATGAGTTAGTGTTATTACTGTTCGTGGCTGTTTGAGTTGGTTTGTTTTTTGCTTTATGGTTTGAATTCATACATTTTTAGTGTAAAACAAGTACCTGTAAAGCGTCTTTTCATTTAGACAATACTTGTTTGTTTACACTTCAAATTGAATTCGAAAGTCATACAACAGTTTTCCTTTTGTTAGCATCAACATTAAAGGAAAAAGAAAAGAAATACATGCATCTTGCATTTGCATTTTTGATAAGTTTGGGTGTCTGATCTAGGAGAAAGTGCATTAGTTTGTGCTTTGTGCTCTGTGTGGAAAGATATTGTTTTTCTCTCCCTTCAGTAGCTAGGATTTTCAAAGCTAAAAAGATTGTGAAAGCTTGCTTATCATTTTAGCTGCATTTAGGAATTTGTACCAATACATCTCGTGGTGATCCTGAAAGACAAACTGATAAACAAGATCAACTTAAAATATATTGAATGAATCGAAATCGTCAACAACGTTAAAAGCATTTGATGGACGATCATACACTCCATACGGGATTTTAAGTAACTTGCAAGTTGAACTGGGGGGCAAAACAGTAGAAGTTGATGTGGAAGTAATCGACGGAAACCTCGATTACAACATCCTACTGGGAAGGCCTTGGATATATGCCATGGCCGCAGTTGTGTCGACCTACTTCAGGAGGATTGTATTTCCTTTTCAAGGAAAAATTACAATCGTCGACCAACAAACATTTCTCCCCAACAGTTCTCAAGTTACGGGAAGCAGCACAATGATCCATGAAAGTAATCAATCACTCCAAAATATCGGAGTAGGTCTCCTAAAAGACCCTGCCTTAATGGGTACTTTTGCCCTACCGCCGGCAGGTAGTCTAGTGGAAGTAGCCACAGTGGAAACCTACAATATGAAATCTTCCATATCCAACGGATTCAGAAGGTTCCTAAATATTTTGTCAGCATGGATCGTCGCCCTAATGGAAATACTGTAAATACAGTGGGCCCCGAGGATGGTTCTTATCTCGTGTCAACCTCGTTAAAAAATGAAACAAGGAGTCATGAGGATAGTTCTTTTACTATGTCAACCTCATTAAAAAATGAAACAAATCCCCTTTTCAAAATTCAAAGGTAAACCTTCATTCCAACCACCAAGTTGAATGCAATGAAGCTTGGGGGGCACCCTCCTTTGACATGCGTCATTATGATGCTGGGGGCATGCAAATCATCGAGCAGTTTTAGCATATAGTTCATGCTCGTTAAAAAATAAACGCAAATCCGAGCAGTTTTAGGACTGAATTTATGCTCGTTAAAAAATAGAAAAGTGTGAGCAAAAGTTTCCCCCAGAGTTCAAGCTCATGGAAAAAATGAACCGGTAAATGACCTTTTGAGATCGTAAATTCATCAGCCATAAGAACCTTGATCGTGTTTTCATCCATCACCTCCACTGTTCATTTGGTCGATCATTCACTTCCATTTGTGTGTTTACCTCTTTTGAGAAACAGCTGCGAAGAGTGATTTCACGTAGCCATCCTTGTGACACTGCCGTGATTGGAAAATTCCAACCTGTACCTGGAATCTGTAGCTATCCCTGTTTATCACTCGTTCCTCAAAAGACGAGTCTTCTTTCAGCTCTTTTCACTGACTCGTAAAATATGAAAAGTTTGCCGAGTTTTGGCCTTCCAGCTCGTTAAATGACCGGAACGCTATCCCTCCTCTAAATTTTAATCTTTTTGGACCTGAGGGATTATTGCACAAAAGGATCGAGCGCTTGTCTTGTTCGGCTCGTTAAAAGTACCGAACAGCCATCCCTTCTGTATTGTTTTATACTTTTTCGGACTTAAGGGATTTGCTGACGAAAAAGGAATTATGGAGTTAACTTTCTGTACCTTTTAGACTCTCTAAAAATGAAAAGGACCGAGTTTTCTTTGCCGTTAGACTCGTTAAAATGATTAAATAGCGGCAAACTTGTCTTTAGACGAGAACGAGTTTCCCTATCGCTAGGCTCGTTAAATCATAGCGATGGGCTTGCCCGAAGGGCAGGTTATAGAACAAGCATATGTTATCCTCCTCAAGCTTGACAAAAATAAAGAGGTACTGGTCAGAAATGACTGGGGAAAAATTGGGAGAACATCAAAGTTTAAAGGTAGCAAGTCACTCTTGGACATGACACTTTTCCTCCGTACCTTATCGAGTTGGGTTGTTTCATTCACCGGTCTCATCACCATGGTCCTCGCCACACCATCCACATTTGGGGTAATGCTACCGATCCATCGCATCAGTGTCGTTATATGTTCAAGAGGGGTCATTCTGGAAGTGTCAACCGTGTCCCATCCACTACCATACATTATCCTTCATCCATTCATGATCGCCACCCTGAATCATATTTCACAGTTTGTTTTCACCTCCACTAAAGTCATTAGCTCCATTCCGTGTCATTGATGTGGGATTCATTAAGGCCCTCCTTTGACGGATCGCTTCTTGTCGACTTCAACTCATTATCCAAGAAGTTGATCTAGGAACACCCCCATCAGTACTTTGAAGCTTGCATGCCTCAATGGCAAGTTTCTCACTTCCGGCGACAGGTATACATCAATGACCTTCGACCAGAAGATTTTGCGTGGCGTTCGACGCCAAGTCCTTTTTCACGCCACGTGAATTGTACTGCAGTACCTTGAGGGTCATCGTCATTATTGGTGATCCCTCTCGCGCTTGTTAACGGTTTTCATTATTGACCGGTAATCAAGCGATGTCTTTCCATGTTCGACTTCAGCGCAATTCTCACATGGATCGACTTGTACTTAGAGTGAAGATCGAACGAGTTTGAAGACCCCGGATCTAGTTTCATCCATCCGGGCTGCGATATATATCCAGGAAATATAAAAACATTTGCCATGTACATCATTGCAGCAGATGATCATCCTATTCAAAGGATGATAGTTTCAGCAGAAAATTATCAGTCTATCTTCAGACGATCGTCTGTCATATGTACCAAAATGTATTTATAGAAAGCTGAGCATGGGAATGCCCGCCTCAGCTAGATCATGAGAATAATGATGAATGAAAAATAATGTATTGTATTGTATTGTATTACAGGGCACTCTCCTCAGCACTGGAACGAACTTCGGATCCTCTAGCTAAAGCATTTCACCCGATAAATGGCCTCATACTTTAGGGGGCAACTGTTATAGACATTTTTGTGCCTCGCGTCAAGGAGCATGGAATGTCAATAATTACAGGGATCCTCAGTCCCTAAATATGTTGTTCTTACCCCTAAAAGAACAAGGTCATCAAACAACAGCACTTCCAATCAGTTCTCCACCTGAAAACACTTCAAAACAGGCTTATTTTGGATCATGTCAGCTGCTTAACTGAGCATCTGCGCTGTATTGCAACTGTCCCACTCTGTACCTGCGCTGGAAGTCAAAAACAATGAAGGCTACCTGCGCTGGGCGAGATTGGCCAAGTGGCACAGTCATCCTGCAAGGTGTCAATTTCCCAGGAAGCTTCCAAAATGACACTTGGTTCATGAGATTCGCCCTGTGATGAGTAAGAGGTACTTGATCACCATGTGTAAGCAAGGATCTCCAAGTGGACACACGAACTGAAGATTAACTGAAGATGGAGAGGACACTAGTCAGCTATATGCCAGCCTCCAGCTGACTCATCCTTTCCTCTTCCCTCCTATATATAGAGCTCTTCTATGAGGTCTAAGGAGGCTGGAATTTTGTATAAGCAAGGAGGTGCTGTTGGTATACCGCTAGGATTATTGGGTGATTGTTTTACTAGAGGTGAAGAGGAGAGTTCTTGCTGCCGAGGAAGTGCTGCTGGATTGGATCCAACATCATTGGTTGTAACTTCCTCTGGAACCCTGTTACTTTCTATCAATAAAGTTTGCATGTTCTCCTATATACTTGTTTTACATAGATGCTTTGTGTTTACATGTATATTTGATGCACCCTAATCCATGCTTCAGTTATGAGTACATGTATCTTGTAGTTCGCTCTCTTGTTTTGTGCAGGATCTGTATGTAGCTGGATCGGCTAGGAGAGCAAAGAGCTGGGAGCAGGATACAAAGAGAGAAGGACAAGGATCGACTAAGCGCAAGACACCAGGTTGGTTGACCTTCTTACTATTCTCTCTGTACTTTCATAAAGTGGAACATGAAAACTTTATCATTCAGTTGTTGCTAAAGACTGTCACCTTTAGAAGGGTTAGTGTCATCCGCATTGGATACTTTTCCCCACAACACAAGTTCATCATCTTTCTGCCATTTTGAATTTTGAGCTTTTTCTATGCCACTGGTGTTTGGAGATCCAACAGGATCACCGTGTTATTTATTTGGTCTTGTATGTGAATGACATGTTGCTAGTTGGAAATGACAAAGAAATTATCCAGGATTTGAAGACCCAATTGTCCTCCAAATTTGACATGAAAGATCTTGGTGCTACATACTATATTTTGGGCATGGAAATTAAAAGAGATAAGGCAAAGAGGAAGCTCTAGTTAAACCAGAGGAAGTATGTTGAGACAATACTGCAAAGGTTTAATATGTAGGATAGCAAACCAGTGAAGGTTCCTATTCCTGTTGGTGTAAATTTATCTATTGAACAGTGTCCCAAGGCACAAGAAGAGGAAGAGGACATGTCCCATGCTCCATATGCAAGTGCAATCAGTAGCCTGATTTATGTGATGGTCTGTACTAGACCATACATTGCACATGCAGTGGGAGTATTGAGAAGGTTTATGTCAAAACCAGGAAAGGAGCATTGGACAGTAGTGAAGCGGGTTTTCAGGTATTTGTGTGGCACTAGTGATTATGGTTTGTGCTACTAAGGAAGACCAGGATTGGACAGAGTTTTGGATATTCGTGGCTTTGTTGATGCAGACTAGGTTAGAGGTCTGGATCAAAGAAGATCTACAAGTGGGTATGTGTTTAAACTATTTGGAGGTGCAGTCAATTGGATGAGTAAGAAACAATCTGTAGTGGCACCATCAACTACAGAGGCAGAATACATGGTAGCCACTCATGCAAGCAAGGAAGTAGTTTGGTTGCAGAGATTGTGTTCAAGTATGGGGTTAGTACAGGGAGTTATAAGGATAGACTATGATAGCCAAAGTGTAATTTTCTTGGTGAAGAACCTTGCTTATGATTCAAAGGCAAAGCACATTGATGTACAATATCACTTTGTGAGGGATATGATAGAAGACAAAAAGGTGTTGTTGATAAAGGTGGACACTTTGAAGAACACTGTAGATGCATTAACAAAATCTATGAGCTCTAAGAAGTTATCTTAGTGTAGAGAAGCAATGGGCGTTACAGGGCTGGATAAATGACTAAGCTCTCCTGTGGCCCCCTATGGAAAGAAAACAACAAGTGGGAGAATGTTGGGTTGTGTTATATTCTTTCCACGACTAGCTCCCCTAGTTAACGGCGGGGTTAGAGGGGGGCAGAGCCCGCCCTTCATTGCACCAATTGTGCAGCGAGGGGGTCACAAGGGGTTTTCGAGGCTGGGTAGCCCCCCTCTACGGGGTCCGGGTCAGCGCCCCGAGGAAATTTTTTTGGACCCTATATTAGGTGGGGCGAACCTACCTATGGTTTTGTGCATGGTTTTCACACATGGTTTTGGGCGCGATAGTTTTCGGTCCATGGTATTGGATGCTTCAGCATGTCTATATACGTATTGTACCATTGAAAGGAAAATAATGAAAAATCAAGCTAGTAGTCCCGATTTTGGGATCCAGGGAAAAATCTTTGTGTATATTTGTTTTATGTGTTATGCTATCATCTTTGTTTATTTTCTGTTTTTTAGAATTCGTATGCAAGTAATTTTTGTACAGGGTTAAAACCTACATTCACGAGGCGTTGCACTAGCGCCAAAGTGCATGCAGTCACTCACACTGCATCATATTTCCATTGTGTCTCTCAGACATCAGTGTTCAGATTTTGCAAGCTCAGGTCCTCCTGCATATTTTTCCATAATTCCATAGTTGCATCGAACATCATTGTACAGTCTATGACTGCGGTATCCAATGTGTTCATACCATCCTTGATTGCTACTTTGCATTGCTCTTGAACATCTGGCAAAGTTGTTGGCTGCAACTTCAACTGCAGCTTTGCTATATTCATCTGGAAATCAAAGGTAACCTTGCCGACTTCCTCCTTTGATGCACGTACTATAGTAGCCATTTTCCTAAAAAAATTTAAAGCTTTAGCATCCTCAAGGATGTTCAATTCTAGTACTATTTTGCAGGCCTGTTCTATCGTTGTCTCTAGGCTCTAACGTCATGTCTGCAGCTCCTCCTTGTCCTTCAGCACCTGAGTTTTCTCTATGAACATCTGTTCATTGTTGACCTTAAACTCACTAATGACGGTGATGACGCACTGGTCTCAAAGGTTTGGAGTGGCAGCACAGCCAAATTCAGCCCCATTTCCTTTACTATGTTGATCACAATGCGATCCTCATCTGACTCTATATGAATGGACCATTTTGGCAAGGGTATGACTCTAAGGTCCAGAGTTCGTTCCATCTCCACCACTGTGCCACTTCCCTGTTTCAGGCTCGCTTGCACCCTGCTTGGTTGCATGACACCCGCTTGAATCATGTTAGCCTAGATCTACAGCTTGCGTAGATCCTTTTGGATGCTCCCTACAATCTGCATATATTGATGAGCCTCAGTATTGCAAGAAGAATGTTGCAAATCCCAAGACTACTGACTTTAATTATCAACCCAGGGTTCGTACAAACTTAAGAGGTATCATCACTATATTTGTAGCATATAATGCATCCTTCCTTTGCTGTCATGATGTAATGGAGTGTATGTACTAAAGCCAAATCCTAAACTAATTGCAGAGATTGAAATGTTCAAAATTGAACCTTAACCTAGTGCAAGAAAGAAAGTACAAGGAAAGAGACTGAAATCAAATGTTAAAACACACCATTTTCTAACTAACTACTAAGAGGATTTGCCTCAAAAGAATGCTAAGTTAACATGTATGTAATCCTACTGTCCTAAGCATGCAGATTCAAAACGTCAAACATTACTTCTTTTTTTTTAACAAGATCGGTTAGTTGATATATTACCAAAAAAGGACATGGAGCAAGATCCTATTACATTCAGCTATATTGAGATAATATACTAAGTAGTGAGCTAGGAGTGCAGTCTTGTCTCCTATGCTTAATTTCCAAAATTCATAGATTCTTTTAACTATTCTAGAGTGCTGCCTGACAAATTGACCTACTAAGAAAGTAAATTTACATAGCATATATTCTCTTTAAGTTTATGGCTTATAGGTTGAGTATTCCTTGGCTGCTTGAGTCATGTTGTTGTTGTTGACTAAATTCTCTCCTTCACTGCTCATAGTTTTGTTTTTGTAGTATTCCACTGCTTCTTCCAGATGATTGAACTTAGTTTTGAGTGCCATTATCTCCTCATTTTGCACTACCATATTTTGCTTCTGAAATTTATATTCCATTCTCATTTCACTTCTTAAATATTTGAGAGACTGTTGTAGCCAATGTATCATGACCTTGTTCCCTTTGCATGCTAGGCATGAGTCATTCCTAGCTGCCTTCTCGATGGGGTTGAACTCCATTTGACTGTTTCTTTATCTTACTTTGTTGTTGTTTCCTGTGATCCTTTAGTCCTGTGATGTTCTAATTTGTTGAGCTCTATCCTATGTCTTTTGAGAATTGATGGTAGATGTTACCACTGAGATTAAGGAGCTGAGAGGGGGCTTGCGAATTTGGTGGGGTAGGCAATAGACAACAATTGATAAAAACAAGCTATGGTGAGAGCTAAGTTACGAGTTGAAGAGAGACAGAGAGTAGGGTGTTGGAGAGGCAGAGTGCTAGAAAGGCAGAGAGTAGAGTGCGCTTATTGGATAGAGGGAAAGTCTTCGAGTAGGGAAGGAATTGTAATAGACAGAGAGAGACTATGCCTTTTGGACAGAGAGTGATTGCACTGAGAGGTTGTTGGGATGAGTGGATTAAATCAAAGAGCCAAGAGATTATCGCAAGGCTCGGGTGATCTGAGGCTACAATGTAGGGACTTAGAACAATCGAGATCCCTATACGCTCAACGAAAGACTCTCTGTTGAAATGAAATTGCTTATGGTTTATTGGCTACCATTGTTCTTATAGTTGATTCGGTCATCCCATGCACTGCACTTGGGAGCTATCACTTGAGTGCGATCATCCTCACTGTCTCAATTTTCTCTTGAGCAGAGATTTGCATTCTCATGCCCCTTGTGACTTGGATTGCCTTCTCTAACATTGATCATGTGAAGATCCCTATTTCCAAGCTTTTTCCTCTGCCTACCCGTGTTTTTCTGAATTTCCTTTGGGCTTTGAGTCTTTTGATTTGCTGTGCTTTTTGTTTTTTTATTTTTTCCCTGATTTAACTTGCTTTGTCCCTTAATTTTCTAGAACTTCAAACTTATCCTATTCGATTTGAGCTTATTGCACTGAGTGATAGTATTCTTCTTTTTTCTCTCGGACTCTTCCTTCATTCTTTTCCACTGCTTGATTTGCATAGTGATCCGCCTGCTGGTTGTGTATTCTCAGTATGTGTTTGAAGGTTACATTACCAGAACATTCTAAATTCCTTCTAATTCTTTTGATGATTCTGCTCATAAACTCATTGCTTGGACTTTTTGCTCGGACCATTGCCTTAATTGTGATGGTTGAATCTCCTAAAATTATTGGGTTTTGGATTCCTCGTTTTTTAATAGTTTTTGTCCCCATCAACAACCTATAAGCTTCAGCCTTATTATTTGAAATTTGTCCCAATCCCCATTCATAAGTGACAATTTTTTTCCATTCGGATCAAGAATTATCCCCCTGCTCCTTCCTTTCCAGGATTATTCTTGGAGGCTCCGTCAAATTTCAAACGGTATCTGTTTTGAAGTTTTTTCCAGCTTTAGATTTCCTCTTCAGTCATTCTTAATTTACACTTTTTTCCTGAGTTTTCTTTTCTCTGTCCTTTTTTTCCATTGTTGTTTATTATGGCTTTGTTGAACCAGTCTCTTTCTTCTTGTTGGAGAATACTATAATTTGTTGGTGTAGTTCCTTTTTCATTGAGGATTTCAGAAGTGAATCCCCAAGTTTTTGATAATGCTTTCCCAATTCTTGGATTTTGATTTTTGAAGATGCACTTATTTCGAGTCAGCTAAATTTGCCAACATAGGACTGTTGGGATGCACTTCCATATTCTTGTAATTGTAGCTTTCTTCTTTGTTGCATATGGGTAGGCTTTCTCTAGAGTTTTGAGGAATTCCAACAATGTTTTTCCAAAGTCTATATTCACTTCTAGCAGGCTCAAAAGTTGCTCCCAACATTCTCTTGAGAATTTACACTCCTGAAATAAGTATTGAATGTTTTCTTCATCTTGATGGCATAATGGACACCTTGATGGCCCTTGGAAGCCTCTTTTTTTTAAATTTTTGCTGGTTAGGATCTTTCCTTTTAATAGAGTCCAAATGAAGATTTTTATCTTAAGCAAACTTTCAGATTTCCATGCTATTTTCCAAGCATCTCAGTCTGGTTGATTGGTTTGATCTTGGAGAATTTTATATCCAGTTTTGACTGCATATTGCCCATTACTTGGGTCCCAAAGGTAATTATCTACCTCGTTATAGTGAATTGGTGCCGCCCTCTTTAAGTGCTGCCTAATTTTGTTCCATTGTCCTTCCAGGTTTGCTGGTATTGCTGGCCTTTTCCATTCCTGCCATTCCTTTTGATTCCAAAAGGAGATTGAATGTAATGTGTTAAAGCCTTTTCCTTTCATCCATTCTTGGATGCCTTCAATTTCCGGATGATCCTGTAATGGGTCTTTTCCCATGATTTTGTCCTCCCAAGTCAATATTTTTTGTCCATTCCTTGGGATTTTGGATATGTGGTTTCTCATTATAGGGATGAATTTTTTAACTAGCTTCCATACTTGGGTGCTTTGACTTATTGGAATGTTTCCATTTAGCAGTTTCTCCTTGGAACCATTCAGGTATTTATTGATGAGGGCTTTCTTCCACCAGCTCTCTTTACCTGTTATAAGTATCCAAACTATTTTCATTCCCAGGACTGTATTCATGAGCCCAGGTAGCTGAATGGACATGCCTCCTTGTTCATATGGTAGCACTACTTGTTCCCACCTGACCAAACTGAACTTTTTGTTTTCCTGCTACCCACTCTACCATAGAAAACTTCTTAGGATTAATTCCATCTATTTGTGAGCACTTGTTGGTGCCATGATTATTGCATATTGATAGATCGGTAATGTAGCAAGGAGAGCTTTAATTAATATCACCCTTCCAGCCATATTTAGCCACATCATTCCCCAATTCTTTATCCTGTCTTGCATTTTTTCAATTTGTTTTGTCCATATTTCTGCCTTCATGCTCTCTTTTGATATTGGTAGTCCCAAGTAAAAGAAGTGATTCCAGTTTTCCTGTGCTGGGATTTCCATGATTTGTGAAATCCTTTGCATGGTTCTAGACGGAATGTTCCACCCATAGATCCTGCATTTTGTATTATTTAATAGTCCACCTAACACCTATAGAAATGCATCAAGAATTTTTTTGAATCTTCTTGCTATTATTGTTGATGCTCCTCCTAGCAACAATGTATCATCCACAAATAAGGAATGGATTATGGTTTTTATTCCTTTTGCTATTCTCAGCCCTGTGATAGTTCTTCCTTTCCTATGAGTTTCCAATGCTCTACTAAGGGTCTTTTCCATTATTATGTAGAGAAATGGGGATAGAGGGCAGCCTTGCCTGAGGCCTCTTGTGCTTTGGAAAAATTCACTGGGTCTTCCATTGATGAGGGGGGTGATCTAGGGAGTAGAGATACATTCCTGTATCACTTCTATTATTTATTTTGAGAAGCTCAGTTTCTGGAGTACAACCATTAGATATGGGTGGTTGACTCTATCAAAGGCATTTGCCATATCTAATTTGATTATCATACCTTTTTCTTGCTTTAGAATACTGGAATGGATAGCTTCATTTACTATTATAACATTGTCAATGATTTGTCTATTTGGGACAAACCCTTCTTGATTTTCTAAGATAATTAGGAGTAGCACTTTTTTTATTCTATTTGAAACTATTTTTGTTATTATCTTGTAAGAGGAATTGCACAAAGAGATGGGCCAGAACCTGTTGAAGGTGGAGGGGTTTGATTCCTTTGGGACCAAAGCAAGATAGGAAGATCTTGTGTGGCTTCCCATTTTTTTTTAAACATTATTTTCCATTCTTAAAAAATCCTTTTTGATTGTATGCCAATGGTTTCTATAGAAAGCTATTGTAAATCAGTCTCGCCCGGGCACTTAATCTGGATGCAGGCTCCAAATGGCCTCCACGATCTCTTCTTCAGTGAGATCCTTGCACATATCTTTGTTTTGTTCTTTTTTTAGTTTCCTTTTTGTATGCTGCAAAATTTCTTCATATTCCGTCGTTTCTTCTGTAGCTGACAGTAAGTTTTTGAAGTGCTTGTAAGCTGCTTTTTTTATTTCTTCCGCTCCTTTGACTTCTTGGTTTTCCACTTGTATTTTTTCTATCTAGTTTCTAGCTCTTCTGATTTTCATATTGTTGTGAAAAAATGATGTGTTCTTGTCCCCTGCCTTGAGCCAGAGGCCTCTGGATTTTAGTCTGGCCTCTTCCTCTTCATTCTTGTTTTCCCTGTATATTTTCCAAAAGATTTCTTTCTCTTTTAGGTAGTCTTTCTTGCTTTCTTCTTTACATTCTTTTTTAGCCTGTATGTTGTCCATTTTCTGTTGTAGTTCTTTTTTCTTTTCTTTTCTTTTTTTATTTCATTTAATCTTTCCCATTCTTTTAACTTAGATCTTACATTTTTTAATTTTGTCTCCCAAATGTACTGTGGTGAGCCTAATATTCTTGGGTCCCATGTTGTTTTAACTAATTCATTGATTCATGTGATTTTGTCCCAGGTTGAGCTGTACCTGAAAGGGATTGGGCCTTGGTTTTCCATTTTTCCCAATGCTATTACTACCAGTTTATGATCAGAAGTTGTGGTGTGAATGATTTTTTATTTGATAGAGCTGTACACTTCTGCCATGTTTTCTTGAATCCGAATTCTATCCAACCTTTCTTTTATATTACTTTCACCCACTCTCTTGTTGTTCCGAGTATATTTTCCATTATTTGGAGGGATGTCCAGAAGGCTGTGCTGCTCCATTATTTCTTCTAAAGAATTCCTGGAGGGATCCACTTGATAGTTTCCTCCAAACTTTTCTTTTATACTTCTAACCAAATTTAAGTCCCCTCCTAGAATTATTTTCCTGGCTTGTGTTTCTTGTAATGCTTCCTTCAGTGTTGCCCAGCACTGTTCTTTCTCTTTATAGTGATTGGGGGCATATATATTTATGAATCTGTATTTATCTTCTGTGTTGATCCGCCTTAGATCCGTTAATATCCAATGTTGCTCTGTTGTTTTTTGGATTAATTCCCATATTCCTTTTTTCCAGATTGTGCATATACCTCCTAATGCTCCTGTTGCCTGAATTGCTTCCCCTTCATATTGCCTGAATTTTTTTTTTTTTTATATTTTCCGATTCTTGGTTGTTTGCTTTTGTCTCCTAGATCATAAGGATATCCGGGTTTTCTTTTCATAGTATGTCTCTTGCTGCATTTTCCTTAAAAGGTGTCCCCATTCCTCTACAATTCTAGGAGACTATTATCATTATTTACTTGTTGGGTGGTGCATGGCTCCTTTCCCCTTATGCTGAGCTTTCTCCATATTTCCTGTGCTTTTCCCTAGGTAAGTATCCATAGGTTGTTGTGTTCCTAGAGCCATTTCTTTTGTTGTTGCTTCATCCCTTAGTTCTTTGTTTGTCTTTCTTCAAACTTTTTTTTGGTTTTCTACATTTGGAAATGCTTCCTTTGTTTGCTTTATGGTTAACATTCTGTCTACTGAGGGAGGAGGAGAGAGGTGAGTTGAACCTTTGGGGGAATGAGGAGACTGAGGGGGGTTAGGAGAGCGAGGGGTTCTAGATCTAGATCTAGATTTGGGCCCAAGGGATGGAGGGGCTGAAGGGAGAAAAGGATCAAAGGGTTTATGGTTGGCTAAGTCTACTTTTGGCGAGGAAGGGAGGGCTTCAGCGGATGTTGTGGGCTGGGAAGAGGGCTGGACTAGATGTTTATTAGCTGTCTTCTTTCGTTTAACCTGTTCCCATTTATTTCCCAGATCCTCGATCTTTTCGCTTTCATTTTCTTTATTTTTTGTACATCTATTTGCAAAATGACCGTATTCATGACATACCTTGCATTTAAAGGGAATTTGTTCATACTCCAGCTGTTGTATGTGCATCCACTGGTCCACTTTTATTTTGATAGCTTCTGGGAGTCCTTTCCCTAGATCCACTTCTACACAGATTCGGGCGCATGCATGCATGTTTTCTTTTGGCTCGCATTTGTCTATGTATTTCCCAACTGTGTTTCCTATGGCTTTGACTGATTCATCTCCCCAACAGTGGAGGGGAAGATGTGGCAATATTACCCATACAGGTACAGCATTTGGAACATCCATTTTTGGATCAAAGTCCGGTGTCCATCTATTCAGATACAGTCCCCTTGTGTCCATAAAATACGAACCATTCCTGAATATTAGATCTCGGTCCTCTTTGGTTTTGAAATGGAAGGTGTAGTACCCTTTATCGCAGAACCTGATTGAGATCTTCCCATTTATTGATGCAGACCAGTTTCTTTCTACCCACTTTTGAACAGTCTTGGGTGATGGCCACAACCCAGTAAACTGCCCTACTAATCCTCGTTCTGACAGGGAGAGTGCTGCTTTTCTTGGGAGTGCAGGAGGAAGAGATATTTCTGGTATTTCTTCCATTCTTTTAACAAACTTTGAGATTGATGGTCGGCTCTTTGCTGGACCCATTGCAGAAATAAGGGAGGCAAAGGCTTTTGCTATTACTTCTGTTTCTTGCTGATGATCTGAATGATGATCTTCATCCTCTAATGGGTCCATAATGCTCAGGCCTCAGCAGCAGAAGGCTGTTGAGGGCCGATCAGATCTAGGGGCAAAAAATGCCTGCTGAAGTTGCGATCTCACCTTCCGATGCTTGTGAATCTATCCTCAGCAACAGGGGGCGCTGAGGCGTAGCAAACGCTGCTTCGGCTGGGAGCTGCAGTAGTAGCTAGGGCTGTGAGCAGTCCTCCATAGCTGCTCTCCTCTCCATCACTTTTTATATTGAAACTTAAGTTACGGAAATAGAGGGACCTCTATTCATTTAGCTCCCCATTATAACTCGAATTTAAAATAAGAGAAACCCAAATAATTAAAACATCAAACATTATTACTATGCATGTAAAGGACTGAAATAAATCCGTTTCTTCTTTTTATTCCTTTTATGGAAAAAAGGTGTGAAAGCTAATCTATTTTGGTGATGTTGCAGGTGTCTTAGGGATGTTGGAGGATGGTTGGAAGTTTTGGGAGACTCTTGGGTGACCTTGTGTGGCTTCCTGGAGGATTTCCTTCAATTCGGCCTCAAAACAGGCCACTACAAGAAAAACTATAAGATGTACTAAAAACTTACAGGATCCCCTGAAAACCTACAGGGTACAACCAAGAGAAAAAGGATGGATTTTGAAGGTGATGGAAAGGTTAGGGAAGATGTTTGGTGGATGGAATTAAGCAAGGGAGTACCTAGGACCACTTCAGAACTCAAAACCAAAGTTGGGAGATGGATGGATTTGCTCAAAAAACTTGGAGAAGTTTCCTTGTGAAATGATGAAATTGATGAGGGTTTAATGACCAAGGAAATCCAATCCAAATTGGATGGGACAAAAAAAAATATTAACTAGGATGTCTTAGGTTCCTATTCCAAGTGGAATCACTTAAAAAGACCTCTGTTAACCCATGAAAAAAAAATAAAAAACATTACTAGTTGAAAATCTAGAATTCGAGAACTAGTGAGCTAGTAAATCTAAAAAATGCCTAACCAAATAAAGTGCAAATGCAATAGGGTAATTTTTATAATGAACTAGAATGTTTTTGTGATTTAATGCAAGTGGAATCAACTTGATTGAAGCTTGTTAGCATTCTCTAAAAAATAGCAGAAATTTATTGTTCTTTGCTAAATAGGAGGTCCAACAATCTAGATTTGAGAATAAGAAGACTAATCCAAGAAAATCAATGATTACTATGAACTACCAAGGCTTTTCCAAGGATAAAATAATGCTTGTGATCCTACAAAAGAACTTACGTCAACCATTTAACTCAATCCTACAACAAGAAATCACTAATACTAAATGCAAAAATAGAAAGAAATAAAAACTAGAGATGCATGTGAATAAGAAGTGTAAAGAAGGAAAGAAAATGATACAAAAGGGCTCTGAGGCTCTTGGAATGGCCAAGCCCAAGGAAACTCAAATACCTATGGAGGAGAACAAGATTTAGAAGCTGAACATGACACCAATCTTCATTATTTTCATCAATACAATTACATCTCTATAAGAAAATACAATGGAGCTGCAAGAATACAAGCTCTCTACACAATAACACTAATGAAAATCTCCCTCCTAGAGGCAAATTCTACTTGGTACTTATAAAAAATGATTAGGAATCATTCCCCATGAATGGAATAATATTTCCCCACCAAAATCCCTTGATTAGTGGATCTGGTCCCCAATACTAAGAATCTGCATTAAATGGCAGGGAACACATTCCTAGATTTTATCAATCATTCCCTAGAGGAAAATTCAACTTGGTACTTATACAAAATGATTAGGAATCATTCCCCGTGAATGTAGGAATCTTTTCCCACCAAAATCCCTTGATTAGTGCAACACATTCCTAGATTTTCTCAATCATTGGAGTTCCACAATCTTTTCCATAATTTCATAATATCTTGTTGATTTATTATTTATTATTGATCCTCTTGTAGTAGGAAACAAGCACCTAAATTATCTCCTCCTCTAAATCTTCATAATCTGCCCAATATTCTCATAATATTCCACAAAAATAAATAATATTAGGCACAAATATCCAATTATTCATAAACCTTCCTAATGAATATATTAAAGTTAAAAATACATTATATAATGCAAAGAGAGAAGTTTAATGTGTTGAAGGATGGTCATAGGCCTTAATTGATGTTTAATTTAGAGGCATGGGCCTTAATTTATGTCTAATTTAGAGGCCCATCATAACCCCTGCTGAAAGTGTTGCTCATCTTCTGAGCAACTTAGTGACCTCATTGTTCCTCATTCATGGCCCTAGTGGCCTCTCTCTTGTGCAATAAGAATCTTGGCTGTAATTTCTACAAGGACAAGCCCAAAAACATATTTATGCAAAGAAAAATCATTGTTTCTTGATACCATTAGCTTGTCTTCTTCCCCTTATTCAAGATGGGTTCTTGAATAGTTTTTAGTTTGGCAAGGTCTTCCACACCCTTATCAACCCTCTGATACCGTGTTCCACCATTTAGACACCTCTAACACCTTCAAAATGCATTTAGATGAGAACTAGGACATCCTGTAGTAATTCCTATCAAAACTACAAGAAAACTACAGGAAACCCTATTAAAACTATAGGATACTAGTTTTGAGCATAAATGATAGTCTCAGGTTAGGATAGGCCCTCAACTTGACTCCCATGCCTTTTTCCCATTTTTAGGCCTTGGACAAAAGCTAAAAGGAGATTGGATTCCTCTTTGGAAAACATTTTTTCATCACTGCAATTTGAGTTTTTTTTTTTCTGGTGAATGCCTCATTTCCTTTTGTTTCCTTCTTCTTATCACTTGTGGCCTAGATGGCTGCCTAATGGCCTTGGAGTTCTTTGTTTTGATTAGGTCTCTCTTAAGCTCTACCATCTTTGTTCATTTCTTCCTTCTTGTAGCAACATTTTACCTTCCTATAGTAGTCATTCCTCCTCTTTCAGGGTCTTCTAACTGCATGGGAGTGATGACAAATGATGAAGAGGGATCAGATGATGATGCAAGGGATCAAAGGGAGTAGTGTAGGTTTTTGAAAATGGAGAGGATTCTCTGTTTGTTTTTTTCTTCAAGAATGAAATTTGATGCATGAATGATGAATAGATAGTGAATATGAAGTGGATGGAGGGCTTGGAGTGTTGTGATGACTTGACCTTTGCAAAATTTCTTCTTTTAACTATTGTCCTCATTCCTTGAAATCATCACCCTTCATAATTTGACTTTTCAACATTGCATGAGTGAAGGAGTGAGCTGCAATTAACTATTTGAAGGTGATTGAGATTGTTGACCCATCCTTAGCTTATAAAACATCATCTCTCACGCATTCACAACCAATTTCTAACTATAATATGCTCAAGAGAAGAGGTCAAGAATATTGCATACTTGTACCTAGCTGATGGTCTTCCTATACACGTTTGTTGGAGAGTGAAATCCTTGCTTTTATTTGTTGCCTGTGTTTTCTCCTTTTTTCTGATGTTGTTCCTTGATGTGCAGGTACTGGATGGTGGGTTCCCTCTTGTTAAATCCCCTTGTAATATTTCTCTGATGGATGTGGAGGGTTATATATGTCTCCTTATCACTGTCTAATGAAGCCAACCTCTGGTTTTTCCCTTTAAAACTGCTCACTGCTAATCTTGTAGGTGTTGTTCTATATCTTGTAGGATCTCAGGGAATCTTTTAGGTTTTCAGGACATCGACTTGTTTTGTCCATATCTCCCCAACAGTAGAATGAATTGACCTGAAACTTTTTGAGCATGTTCCCATCACCATTATGCACCTCCGCATAAAAAAAAATTGGTCAATGGATGCACGGAGCTCGAGAAAAACTAAAAATGGTTGAAGGTGATGGAGGTTGATTTATTGGAAACTATGCATTAGAATTTTCTGAAATGTCTTTGGCATGTTACCATCATCCATATGCATCTCCCCATGAAACAATTTTTTAAATGGATGCAAAAATATCGAGAAAATGCAAAAATGGTTGTAGGTGATGGAGGTTGATTTCTCGAAACTTGTGCATTGGAATTTGCTGAAACTGCTTGAGCATGTTACCATCATCCATATGCATCTCCCCCTGAAACATCTTGGAAAATGGATACATGGTTTTCAAGTTATGGCAAAAACAAATTTCTGCTCTATGTATTTTTGTATCCTGTAGTAAAATAGAGTATCATGTAGTTTTTAGGACAACAAGCAAACTGAATGGTAGAAGCTTGAGAATGATGGGTGGTGGTGGGCTCCAGTATTGTAGCAATAATGCTACAACTCATGGAGCTTCCTTCTCTAATTTTATCAACCCGGTAGTTCGTAACAAACTTGGAAGCGACGGTGCTGTATGCACAAGTACTAGCTCTTGTCACAGCTGTCACTTGGTCAGCTGGCACAAGTCCGCTAGGGGCTCAAGCCAACTTCTATGAGCTCTTAGAAGAAGCTTTTTAACTGATGAATGAAAGCTAACTCAAAGGAAGTTAACCTACTTGCAGAAAGGAACTAAAAGCCAACAAGAAACACAAACCCTAGCAAACCCTAATTCTACCAGCTAGTCCTACTGATGCAAAGGTGGGAATGCAAACTACTAAAAGAGATGCCATTACTTCTAGGAAGGTGAGATGCATGTGTCTAGACTACTTTGATCTAAAGAAAACATACTTTTGTATTTTTGTTCAAGTTGTTGGAATTATTATGCATGTGCTTCTAACTGGGTCTTTACTATGCAGGGGTAGATCAAGGAGAGAAATGCTTGGAAGAGGTCAGGAAGGCTCAGAGAGGGTCTAAGGAGTCCCTAACATCCTTTCAGAGAAGTTCACAAAGTTTAGATGCCAAGAAACCGTGTTTATGAGCTTCTACAGGAAGTCTGCAGGGGTTCTACAGGATGTTCAGAATTTCTACAGGAAGTTCAGTAATTCCTACAGGATGTTCTACAATCGGATTTTTGGGTGATGGATGGGTGGAAGAGGCTGCATGGATGGATAGGGAAGTAGGAGAGGAATGTGTGATGACTCAGTGACAGAGAGATGAGATGAAGAGGGGGTGTGCAAAGCTGGGTTGTCTTGAAGAGGGTAGAGGGAATGGGAGGCCGAAAAGGTAGAATAACGTGAGTAATAGGAGAGTAGGGAGACAAGTGGTCTAACTGGGAGATGAGTAGTTGGCCTAGGCACGGCTTAGAAGGATAAGGGAGTGAGGGAGTAGTACTACACAGTGTAAACGAAACAAATCATCCACGTCCTGCACATAACCGAAATTTCATCAACCTATTCTAACTGTTTTAATAAAACCAAAGAACAACAACGTTATTTCTAAGGGAAAATCACGCATGGTACTGAAGCAAGGAATCATTCCACAAGATCTGAACGCATGGACATTTATTCAAACGAAAATATTGCATCAAAGATTGCATGAACATGTAAAACAATGTTTTTGGTGGGTGGCACTATCTGCAATTCAAGTCCCTAAACAGAGGTGAAAATGAGTGTGCAGTCAACCCTTTTTGGAACTCTTATTAACTCCAATCTCCTTACTCTATTCTAAACTACTGAAGCAACTATGTTTCATAAAACTAACCTACTTAACCACACCAAGAAATTCAACTCAGCAAACTGCGTTTCCAAATGCATGTAAAGGAAAAGAAATACAATGCTGAAAGAAAGATAACAATACAAAGGAATGAGGCCTTAGGCTCTCAGGTTGGGCCCAACCCCGAGAGCTATGGCTCCTTTAAGAACTTAGAACTGAACTCAAATCTGTCTGCTTTCCATTAAAAGATAATAATCATAAGTCAAATAACATGCCACTAATGGCTTACAAAAGAGCAAAACAAAGCTATCAGCTCGTAGTTCAGAATGTGTAACAAGGTTTCAAAAGTCCCCTTCGAAGGCTACAGCCCTATCATTTATACAAGTTGAGGTCCCAAGCTGGCCTCCTAAATCAGTGGGGCTTGGCTGGCCAAACTAAGAGTGATCTGCTGCTTCCTCAAAATCCGTTTGGCTGCCTTCTAACTCGGTGGTGGTGGCTGTTGGGGCTCGGAGTTGGGGGTGAAGATCACGAGGAAGGCCATTCAATGCTGTGGACAACCTTCCTACAAAATCTCAATCCCATCTTGGCTGTCTCCTAGCCCTCATCTGCATGGTTTTGCTCCATTAAATGTCAAAAAACCTGAAATAAGCACGTGTTAGCCACCTAGGAATAGTGACTGCCCTCATTCGTACAAATGACATAAATATACTAAAAAATGATGCATAAGTCATGAAAAATGAAGGGTTGAGCAAGGGTAGTTAGGCCAAATGAGCCCAAAATGTTACCAAATTTGGGGCTCATCATCACCCCCCAACTAAAATGATTGCTCATCCTTGAGCAACTAATCCAGCTCCTTGTCCTTCATTGCCTTCACTGCCACCCTCACATCCCAGGCTTCTGCAGTAGTGTCCTCCTTACTGACATGGAACCCAGCCTTTCTTTCCACCTCTTCCCACTGTTCATGCTCATCTTTTTCAGTGCTACCTTCCATCAATCCTAATAGCAGAGGTGGGCTTAGCTTGAGGCCAATCCAGCTGGCCTGGAGGTTCTGCATGGATTTCTTATAGAGGGGCACCCGTACTAGAGCTTCCCTCATTCGAGTTGGAGTGTGATATTCCCTGATTTTTAGACTGTGGGCCAATGTGTTCCATCGGCAGGTGCAAGCTTGAGTACAGTTGTCCCCTAACAATCTCTCCATATCCTCGAAATGCGCTATGGCCTGGGCCTGCTGATCCATATATTTCAATAAAGCTTGAGGGTCGGTGGATAAGTGTTGGTGTGCCGATATTAATGCAGTTGGATCCCCTGGTTCTGCTCTAATTAGTAATGGCTCATTCAGCTCTCGGTTCATGACCGCTTTGACTTCTGCTGCTCTTTTGTCTTCATGGTTCAACCATGAGGCAAATGCCATTAACTGCATATCCCCTAAGACCGTGTTGGGATCCCATGAAGTCACATTAGGAAGGGCCAAATTATGGAGATAAAACTCCGATAGTTTGGCCTTATCCTCTGATGAACTGGTATTGCATAATTCAGTGAACTGCTGCGGGTCTTGGAGCTGAGAGATACCCCTTTGTGCTAATGCATTAATCTGAAATTGTAGCCATTGGTCTCTCAGGTACAGGCCATAGGATTTGGCCGGCTGTCTGCATTGTATAGCATCTATGGCCCAACTGGCCATGCAGGCCAATTGTGCCTCTTTTTGCTGCAACTGTTGTTTGAGAGCTTGTACCTCGATTTGTGCTTGCAGCTCCCCTTCCTGTAGATGCGTGGTTGGCTCCCCAAGACCGACTTGCAGTCCTTCTCTGCCTTGTTGTTCTGCTGTGATGTCCCCTGAGGATGTGCCCTTTCCTTTCTTCAATTCCTGTAGCTGCAGTCTCAATTTTTCATTCTCTTCCTGTAGGAACACCCGCTGGCAATTTTCCACGTGTTTGGCCATAGCTAACTCCTTTCGTGCCTCCTTGAGTTGTTCCTCCAAGGGGCCTATATCTGCCACGCCTTTTGACTTAGCTATTTTCATCCATGTGTGCGTTCTCACTCTTTCTTCCTCCAACGCAAAGAAAAGTGGCACAGTGAATTTCTATGGTATAATCTTTCCAGCTTCTAAGAAATTATAATATGAGCTCAGACTTGGCTGAGGACTAGGCTCCGGAATATGCTCTTTCTCTTCTTCTCTTGGTGGCTCTACTTCGTCTTCCCTCGGTGGTGATGAGGGTGCCTCTCCTTCCATCCTCTCTGTCTCCTTAAGCCGGGCCAAGGTTTCCTGTAGAGCGGCCTCAGCATCCTGTAGCCGGGCTCTTGAAGCCAACTGGTCCAACCTCTCTTTCCAAGTAGTTGTTTTCGGGCTCCCCCTCTCATAGGTGACTGATATCCTTGAGGGGGACCTCTCCCTGGGCGAAGTAGGGGTATCCTCTATAGTAATTGGGCTGTTGGACGAAGGTTGTGGCTTGCTCGTTTTTATTCTCACACTTCTCCTAGCTTTGAAATATAGAGGGGCCTCCCTCTTTCTCTTTTCCTTTGGCTTAGGAGGTGTACTGAGGGCGGCCAGCACGGCTGCTGCCTCCCTTGCAAGAATGTCGGCTCTCTTTTCCTTAGGTTTTCCTTTCTCAGGGCTTCCTATAGAAGCCCCTTTATCAGCTGATTTCTGGCTTCCTGTAGAAGCCGGTTTTGGTTTTCCTGTAGAAACAGGTGGCACCATTTTAGTTTGTTTTGCTGAGTGTGTTTTGCTTTTTGACTTGGTCGAGGCTGCTGTCAAGGTGCCTTTACAGACGTGGACCTGCTCAGTCTTGTCCACCCTACTTTGTAACCTTTCTCTCTGGGCGTCAACATGGGTGTGTCTCCTTTTGCTCTTTCTTCGGTGCTTTGGCCGTGGGTATTTGGCCTTTTTCTTTCCTCTCTGTGGGTACTGACTCCTTCTCCTCGCTGCTGGAGGAACCAAGCTCTTCGGTCAACATTTTTATATCGCCATCCTTAGTCAGATTTCGGAAGGCTTCCCACGAGAGAGGGACCTTGTATGTGTGAAGTGCATCCTCCACGAGGAGCTTAATGAGCCCATGGTGGGCTACCTGGTCTGGCGTGCCTTCTTTTAACTTGGTGGCACATTCTATCATAGACTGCAATAGAAAGTAGGGAATACTTAGTTTGTTCTCGCAGGTAGGTCCATCTGATGTCTCAATTCAGTGAGTAGCCGGAAATGGTACCCATACACAATGCTAAACCGTCCTTCGCATGTGATGTATTTCATAATTTGGAGGCTGACTTCGCTCCAAAGTGGCAGTAAGCTAGTTCTGCGAACCCCGTTCTTATCCTCTGAGAATTGCTCCTCTGGTGGGAAGAACTCCTTTTTAGCCTTTTGGCCTAATTTCCTCTCTTCTTTGTCCCATGGTACCCCCATTGGGAGCTCAGTGACTCAGCTGATGAACTGTGGGGTGAGTCTGAGACTCAAACCCCTGAAATTGACGGTGGCCAGCGTTTTTGATTTTGGCTTCAGAACCCGCAAGAACTCCTCTGCCACCTCATCATCATATCCTTGAAGTTTGTCGCAGAACGACATCCACTGTGCCCGAGTGAACAGCTCTACCACCTCAGGGTTCTCCCTTAGTTTCTTTGAGTCGGTCGGTTCCCTTCTGATGAATCCACCCGACATGGTGAAGACCTGCTATGTAGCTGGAGGTGGCGGGTGTGTATCAAACTAGCCTTTTGGGACAGAGCGTAGAAATACGCTTCTGCCACGCACACAATTCGCAAAGACTATCTCCAGATGAGCCTTAACAGGGCTTAATTACAAATCACATCCTGTAGAAAACCTTACATACACTTCGACGACAATTCATGCAAACGGAAGACAACACTTGCAATTTTTATGATCAGACTGTAGTTTTACGTTTTTGAGAACGTCGACTCCGCCACCCTCGAAACCAATTGCATGGGAGGAATAGGTTCAGGCTTACCTTTTCCAATTTGCCACCTTTGACGTGGAGAGACCAATTTTCCTCGTGGCAGTGAGCTTCCTGTAGCGTAACTTTCCTGTAGAAGCAGCGCACGGGTTCTGGAGAGCACTGCAGTGGTTCTGCGCCTTCTGTGTCGCTACCAGACGTTCGAACAGGCCGAAGACTTGGAGTAACGAGCTTTAGAGGAATTTGGACGCTCACTCGACTTCTAAACAGCTGATGATAAATGCGTGGGGTGGCGATCTAGCCGATGGATTTGAACCCGGCGAAATTCGTGGCGCGGGGGTGAGTTGTCCCTACCGGACCGTTAGACGACGTCACCTACTCATTCCACTGCAAGTTCCCTGACTGTTGCATCATTCCCCGCAGATCCGCCGCTGTCATTTCTGTTAAAACGCCGCTTCCCCCCGACTGGACACTTCTCACGTGTCTATTACCCGGTTTGCTTGCCACGACCGCCACTTTCCAAATCCGACTAGACCAGCTGACTGGTCGTCGTGGCCAGTTGAATGGCCATTTGACTGCTCAACCCATTCATTCCCACACTTGCAAACATTTCATAGTATTATTCATGTAATTCGACGAAAGAAAGGGCGAGGCACTTACCTGTGCGGCCGCGACATGACTTTCCAGGTTTCAGGACAATGGTGACTAAATTTGCTTGCTGCTGCTATTTGCACAGGCCTGGGGGTCCTTCCTTTTCGCAGGCTGCTGATGGTTACGATGCTTATTACCTGGCTGCGGGTGGTGCATGTGCCTGCTCTATTATTGCATGTTGCAGGTGATTTAATGGTGTACACTCTCGCTGGCTGAACTGCTACGGGATTCCTGTAGGATGTCCTGTAGCAGTTTTTCCTCCTCGGGTGCATGTTGAACAGTGGAGACGGTGGCATCTCAGCCATGAACGCAGGGCCCTCGGATGGCTTTGATAGGTATTGCATGGTATCTCTGCATCTTTTTTCCCATTTGAGAAACGCTTCCTCTGATAATTCAATGATCTATTTTGATTGTGCAGGTATTTTCATTGCATGGCAACTGGGGTGGTAGAAGGAGGCGACAATAGTGTGTGATGGAGAAAATAGTAGCTTGCATGCCTCCATGCCGAACCTCGGTCGTTAGATCTCCCCACACAATTAGTTCTGGGCCGTCCAAAACTTCTACAGGAAGTTTCCTGTAGAAATACAGAACTTCCTGTAGAAAGTCTGTAGCTTCCTGTGGAAGACTAAACTGTGATCAAATCGTGCCCATACCTTGGAGAAGATGAGTGTTTTCGGAGGGGGTGCTGGTGAGGTCACCTGGTAACATAATAAGCACCCTTGTCTTTGAGTGGAGGGCCTCTTTTCCTTCATAGAATACCTGCAACCTGCATGCATTGCCACATTGTGAATTTGCTGTCCCTCTTTTTTTTTTTTTGAAAGACAGCAGGGGCGCCTCCATGAGGTTTTCACCCTTACTATCTGCCTTGAGCGCCTCAGAGAGGTTTTCACTCAAGGGTCTTTTTCAAACCTTTTTTCTCTTTTTTTTTGAGAGACAGCAGGGCGCCTCAATGAGGTTTTCAGCCCTACCATCTGCCTTGGGAGCCTCAGAAAGGTTTTCACCCAAGGATCTTTATTTATTTATTTTTTTTTTTATTTTTTTTATTTTTTTTTTTAAGATCTTCAGGGTGTGCCCAAAACAGAGGCAGAACCCTTCTCTATGACCAGCACTGATTTTTCCACAGTTTTGATGAATTCTTGTCTTGAGAGAGGTTTCCTGTAGATCTTCAGTCGATGCCCATTGACAAGCATAGGGATGGCCTCCTCATCAATGGTCCAAATAAGAACAGATCCATTGTCATTACACTTTTCCACTGCATATGGTCCTAGCCATCTGGTTCTCAGCTTTCCCTTGAAATCTTTATGCCTGGAATCATACAACAGCGCCCAATCTCCCGGCTGAAATTGCTTGTCATTGAGGTGTTGGTCATGCCACACCTTCCTCTGAAGTTGAACCACTTCTGAGTGAAGAAGGGCCTGCATTCGGTGCCCGTCCAATCCATTCAGCTGCAATAACCTTTCTTGTTGGGCATGGCTGAGATCTAGGTCCAGCTGAGCTGCCATCCTCAAAGTGTTGAACTCAAATTCAATTGACAGCAAAGCTCTCTTCCCATAGACTAGCTCATAAGGTGTGAAGCCGGTTGTGGTTTTCCAAGTGGTGTTGTAAGCCCATGTGGCCTCAACCAGGTGATCTGCCCAATCTTTCCTGCTGCTGCTCACCACCTTAGTTAAGATCCCTTCCAATGCTCTATTGGTGACTTCCACCTGCCCATTTACTTGAGGATGATAGGGGGTGGAAGTCCTATGCTTGATTTTGTGATGAGCTAGTAGGTCTTCAATTAAGTTGGAGGTGAACTGGCTTCCTTGATCAGTGACTAGCTCTCTTGGGTAGCCAAATTTGTAGAAAATGTTTTCTCTTAAGAACTCGGCCACCTTTTCTTCTGTCGCTGCTTTGATGGCCTTGGTTTCTGCCCACTTTGTCAGGTAGTCTGTGCACACAATGATGTAAAACCTTTGCCTCGAAGGAGGATTGATCAGACCCACAAAATCCATACCCCACTTCTCAAATGGCTCAAGAGTCACTTGAGGTTAGAGAGGCATTTCATCCCTTGGAGTCGGTTTCCCCATCCTTTGGCATCGGTCACACTGGCTGATATACCTTCTGACATCTTGATGAAGCGTGGGCCAATAGTAGCCTGCCTGTAGAATTTTGAAGGCAATCCTCTTTGCTGCAAAATTTCCTCCACAAGGCCCATCATGACAGGTTAGGAGGATATCAAAGACTTCCTCCTCCCTTACACAACACCTTAAGATCTGATCAAGGCCAAGCTTGAATAGGTTGCCCCCGATCCAAGTGAATGAGGCACTTTTTCTGACAATTTTGCTCTTCTCTCTTGAGGATAGGTGCGGAGGGAACTGTACTGAAACAAGGTAGTTTGCTATATCAGCAAACCATGGAGAGAGTACTGAAATAGCAAACAGATGTTCATCGGGCATCTGGTCATCCACTGTTCCATCCTCATCTGCAGATAAATCCAATCTAGACAAAAAGTCAGCAACAACATTTTCTTTACCTGGTTTGTCAACGATAGTCAAATCAAACTGCTGCAACAAAAGTAACCATCTAATAATACGAGCATTCACATCTGGTTTATTCATTAAATATCTAATTGCAGCATGATCAGTATGTACAAATGTTTGATAGCCAGTGATATAATGTCAGAACTTGTTCAGTGCATGGACCACGGCCAAGAATTCTTTCTCAGTTACAGTGTAATTCAGTTCTGCCTTGGATAAGTTTTTGCTGACAAAATAGATGGCATATGGAAGTTTTTGTTCAACTTGTCCTAAGGCTGCCCCTATGGCTTTGTTCGAGGCATCAGTGTGGATGTGGAAAGGTAGGGCCCAGTTTGGACCTCTCAAGATTGGGGCAGACACCAACTTGTCCTTTAATTCATTCAGAGCCCTCTGACAGTCGTCAGTCCAATTAAACTCAACATCTTTTGCCAAGAGGCCAAACAATGGCGAGGCTAGCTTGCTGAAGTCTTTAATGAATCTCCTATAATACCCTGCTAATCCTAAGAAACTGCGAACATCTCTTACCTTCTGAGGAGGTGGAACCTTCTTGATGAGAGAAATTTTGTTAGGATCCACCTGTAACCCTTGGCAAGAAATGGTATGGCCTAGCACGGTCCCTTCAGTCATCAAGAATTCACACTTTTCAGGACTAAGGGACAGGTTCATCTCACTGCACTTGGTTAGGACTTTTCCCAGATTGGACAATGCTTCCTGGAAGTTGGACCCATAAGGAGTGAAGTCATCCATATAGATTTCCACCGCATCATGGACCAGCTCAGAAAAGATGCTCAAGACGGCTCTCTGGAAGGTGGCAGGAGCATTGCATAATCCAAAGGGAAGAACTCGGTAAGCAAAGGTACCCCAAGGACAAGTGAAGGTGGTCTTATCTTGGTCTTCCGGGCTGATCTAGATCTGGTTATACCCGCTAAACCCATCTAGGAAAGAGAAAAACTTCTTTCCTGCCAGTCCATCCAACACTTGATCTATGAAAGGTAGAGGAAAATGGTCTTTCTTGGTAGCTTTGTTCAGTTCTCGATAGTCCACACAGATTCTCCACTTCCCATTTTTCTTGGGAACCAACACCATAGGGGACACCCATTCGCTATCCGAGATGGGGTAAATGAATCCGGCATCCAACAGTTTTTGCAATTCTTCCTTGACGATGTCCTTAAGGGCTGGATTCATTCTCCTCTGGGGTTGCCTAACCGGTTTACAATCCTCTTTGATGTAGATGTGATGGGTACAGACCGAAGGATGGACTCCTTTCATCTCCTTATAGCTCCAAGCAAAAGCATCTAGATGACTGGCCAACAGACTACACAGCTCCTTTTCCTGGGAAGGAGATAGGGAGGAGCTGATATTTAACGTTCTCTCAGGGCCAAACTCCACAGTTTTGACTCTGGGAGTAACAGGGTTGGTCACACAAAGGTCCACTAAGGTGCTGGCTTGGGCATCCTCCACCAATTCCTCTAAGGACAGTGCACTGGGAGGTGGATTCTGGATCAAGGTCTCAATCAAATCATCCTCGGTTGGGGGTCTCCCCTAGTGGTGTCTAGGGTGCACAAAGGTGCTGAGTACACCTCATCCTCTTCTCCTTCCTCCAACCAAAGTGGTAAGTCATGCTCTAATGAGGGTTGGGCAGGAGGGTACAGGACTAGCTGCTTGGACATAGGACCATTTTTTATGGTCATGTTTCCTGCACGGCAGCTTATGTAAGCATCTACAGTGGCTAACCAAGGCCTTCCCAAAATAAGAGGGTATCCAGTAAGCTTTGCCTTTGGTTGCAGAACCAAGAATTCTGCAGGGTATTCCCAAGAGTCAACAGAGACCAAGACATCCTCTACAATCCCTTCGGGAGTCACGGTGGAGCAATATGCTAGTTGTAGGACTGTCGAGGTCTTTCTCAAGGAACCCTGAAGGTTGAGTTTGAGCATGGTATCTCTGGTCATCACATTAATGGCAGCCCCCAGGTCAATCAATGTGTGAGGTATGATGGTGCCATTGATGTGGACATCAACTACAGGACTCCCAGGATCCAAATACTTTGGGTAGATGACTTGTCCCAACATAAGATCAGACAGTTGTCCTATGACATTGATGGTTGAAGCATCTCTTTTTCGCCTGCCTGGGTGCCTAAAACACTTTTCCTTAACCAGCTTGTTGTATATCGGTACATCTTTGATGGCTTGGAGAAGTGGTATTTTCACACACAACTGTTTGAGCTCTCCCAGAAGCTCATCCTCCTCTGGGTTGGGTTGTGTGGTGGCTGTTAGTCTCTCAGGAAAGGGTGGAATGGCCTTTGGTTCACTTTCCTGTTTATCTTCCCGTCCTCAAGGGGAGGAGGTTGGCGATCCGGAAGAGTCTTTCCAGATCGCAGATTGATCTCCTGGATCTCCACAGCATAGGTAGGGCATGATGTTTCCCCAGTATATACCTGCTGGGCCTGTCTGTTGTTGGGGTTCGGGTTCGGTTGAGCAGGCATTTGAGGTTGCCTTGGAGGAGCAGGAGGTAATGGTTGTGGTTGAACTGGTGGTGGAGGCAAAATGGCGGGAGGAGTATTGTACTAGGGCCTCCACCCTGATTGAGGTGCATTCCACTGAGGCTGTGGCTGGGCATGTGAGTGATACGAATGAGTAGTGGGTTGAGTATGGTACTGAGGTGGGTAAGACCATGGAGGAGGCATAGACCAGGAAGAATGAACAGGGGGTCCCCAGGAAGGCATAGGAGCAGATTGGTTGGGGTTGTAATAAGCTTGGGGTGTCCCTTGCATCCCTTGTTGGTAAGTTCTAGGTCCTTGTGGCCTCCTTTGGTTGAGGAAATAGAGAGGTTCAGTGGGTGCTTCTGTCCCTTGATACATGGCTTTAAGCCCAGGTAAGGTTGGACATTGGTTTGTGGGGTGGTCCTCCTCACAAACAAAACATACTTCAACCGAATGTAATGGGCATTCGTTCTTGGGATGTTTCCTTGTACACCTAGGGCAGAAGATAGCCAAGGCCCTCTCAGCTTCTTCTTTCTTCTGCTGGATTCGGAATGTATCAAGTTGCATGGCAATGGTCTGTCTCACCTCACTCTTGAGATCCTCTAATTGATTTGCAAACTCATGTTTGGAGAAAGGAATACCAGCTGAGAGGAGGTTTCCTCTACCTCTTTTCCGGGCTGCCCTAGAATGGTTTCTAAACACAGTATTTATGTCCTCATAAGGCAGTTGGTAAATATCTCCTCCAGCTAGCATGTGAAGGGTATCTAAGAGGTCTTCAGGGACTCCTCGGAGCAGGACCAACTTGAGGGATTCAGGGTCAAGTGTGCACCTGGCCCGTTTATAGCTAAGTTGGAACCTTTCCTCGTAATCCTCTAAGGACTCATCATTTCCCATGGTCATCCGAAAGATTTCTCCCTTGGTTTCCTTGGACCTACAGTAGTCCCGGTACTTGGTATTGAAAGCTTGCTGCATCTGAGCCCAAGTGGTGATACTATTCCCAGGCAAGCCCATGAACCAGCGTAATGCTGCATCCTTAAGGGTCGAAGGGAAGAGTTTCATTTTCTGCTCATCTTCAGTATAGTCATAGGTTCGACAAAGGACAACAAACTCAAACAGGAAGGTATCAGGATCTTCAGTAGTCAGTCCATAGAAGTGAGGTAAAGCGGAGGGGCTAATGTTCTTCATTTTCATGTCTCCATTGGTCTCTCGGATGGGGAAGGCACCTTCAATTCTCTCATCTTCTCCCCTATTGTCAGCCATAGCTTCAGATGGAGTGGTCTCTAACTCTTCTTCTGCTATAGGATCTTCGTATATCTCAGGAGGTTCGCCTATAGGTTCTTCTGGATCACTGTCACCAAAGAAGAGAGAGGGTGACTCAGTGATGTGGTGGGGGTGTTGGGTAGGAATTTGCCTGTTTTATCTCGGTTTCTACGAGGCATGAAATGAAAAGACTTCTGATTGCTTTTGTTTTTTTTTCTCTGGTACCTGCAAAAACTGAAACAGATTGATCTACAACTAACTATCTTGCTGAAATGAAAATGCAGAATTGAAATGAAAGCAGGAAAGAACTAATATACTTTGCTCAAATGAAATTGCAGGAATTGAAATGCTAGTCTACGCTTGCAGAATTGAAATGCTAATCTACGCTTGCAAAAATGAAATTGCGGAATTGAAATGTTAATCTATGAAAGTAGGAAATGTCTATGCTATTTTTGCAGAAAGGAAATTGCAGAATGGAAATGAAATAAACTACTTAGCAGAAGGCGAGAGTAGGAAAATAGAAGAAAAGCAACAATTACTAATACTCTGACGCTTCCCCGGTAACGGCGCCAAAAAGATGGTGGGCTCCAGTATTGTAGCAATAATGCTATAAATCCTGGAGCTTCCTTCTCTAATTTTATCAACCCGGTAGTTCGTAACAAACTTGGAAGCGACGGTGCTGTATGCACAAGTACTAGCTCTTGTCGCAGCTGTCACTTGGTCAGCTGGCACAAGTCCGCTAAGGGCTCAAGCCAACTTCTATGAGCTCTTAGAAGAATCTTTTTAACTGATGAATGAAATCTAACTCAAAGGAAGTTAACCTACTTGCAGAAAGGAACTGAAAGCCAACAAGAAACACAAACCCTAGCAAACCCTAATTCTACCAGCTAGTCCTACTGATGCAAAGGTGGGAATGCAAACTACTGAAAGATATGCCATTATTTTTGTATTTTTGTTCAAGTTGTTGGAATTATTATGCATGTGCTTCTAACTGGGTCTTTACTGTGCAGGGGTAGATCAAGGAGGGAAATGCTTGGAAGAGGTCAGGAAGGCTCAGAGAGGGTCTAAGGAGTCCCTAACATCCTTTCAGAGAAGTTCACAAAGTTTAGATGCCAAGCAACCGTGTTTATGAGCTTCTACAGGAAGTCTGCAGGGGTTCTACAGGATGTTCAGAATTTCTACAAGAATTTCAGTAATTCCTACAAGATGTTCTACAATCGGATTTTTGGGTGATGGATGGGTGGAAGAGGCTGCATGGATGGATAGGGAAGTAGGAGAGGAGTGTGTGATGACTCAGTGACAGAGAGATGAGATGAAGAGGGGGTGTGCAAAGCTGGGTTGTCTTGAAGAGGGTAGAGGGAATGGAAGGCCGAAAAGGTAAAATAACATGGGTAATAGGAGAGTTGGGAGACAAGTGGTCTAACTGGGAGATGAGTAGTTGGCCTAGGCACGGCTTAGAAGGATAAGGGAGTGAGGGAGTGGTACTACACAGTGTAAACGAAACAAATCATCCACGTCCTGCACATAACCGAAATTTCATCAACCTATTCTAACTGTTTTAATAAAACCAAAGAACAACAACGTTATTTCTAAGGGAAAATCATGCATGGTACTGAAGCAAGGAATCATTCCACAAGATCTGAACGCATGGACACTTCTTCAAACGAAAATATTGCATCAAAGATTGCATGAACATGTAAAACAATGTTTTTGGTCGGTGGCACTGTCTGCAATTCCAGTCCCTAAACAGACGTGAAAATGAGTGTGCAGTCAACCCTTTTTGGAACTCTTATTAACTCCAATCTCCTTACTCTATTCTAAACTACTGAAGCAACTATGTTTCATAAAACTAACCTACTTAACCACACCAAGAAATTCAACTCAGCAAACTGCGTTTCCAAATGCATGTAAAGGAAAAGAAATACAATGCTGAAAGAAAGATAACAATACAAAGGAAGGAGGCCTTAGGCTCTCAGGTTGGGCCCAACCCCGAGAGTTATGGCTCCTTTAAGAACTCAGAACTAAACTCAAATCTGCTTGCTTTCCATTAAAAGATAATAATCATAAGTCAAATAACATGCCACTAATGGCTTACAAAAGAGCAAAACAGAGCTATCAGCTCGTAGTTCAGAATGTGCAACAAGGTTTCAAAAGTCCCCCTCGAAGGCTACAACCCTATCATTTATACATCTTGAGGTCCCAAGCTGGCCTCCTAAATCAGTGGGGCTTGGCTGGCCAAACTAAGAGTGATCTGTTGCTTCCTCAAAATCCGTTTGGCTGCCTTCTAACTTGGTGGTGGTGGCTCTTGGGGCTCGGAGTTGGGGGTGAAGATCACGAGGAAGGCCATTCAATGCTGTGGACAACCTTCCTACAAAATCTCAATCCCATCTTGGCTGTCTCCTAGCCCTCATCTGCGTGGTTTTGCTCCATTAAATGTCAAAAAACCTGAAATAAGCACGTGTTAGCCACCTAGGAATAGTGACTGCCCTCATTCGTACAAATGACATAAATATACTAAAAAATGATGCATAAGTCATGAAAAATGAAGGGTTGAGCAAGGGTAGTTAGGCCAAATGAGCCCAAAATGTTACCAAATTTGGGGCTCATCAGGTGGATGGTGAAAATAGATGAGGGTGATGGATTGGCATGGCCTTGGCCTTGGCCTTGTTGGAGCACTTGAGCAAAGGAGGAGAAAGTCAAATTTTGAATTTTTTTTACTAGGCTTGACCAACTTTTCTTTTAGTACCAACTTGTTTTTCTTGCAGATGTTGGAGAGTACATGCATTTGTCAAAGAGATACATGAAGAAAAGATTTTTTATTTTTTCTCTTTTTTTCTTCTAGGCCTACTAGCTGCCTCAAGGAGGTTTTCAACTAGTAGGTCTGCCTAGGCACCTTAATGGAGGTTTTCACCTAGGATCTTTTCCTTTTTCTCTTTTTTCTTTTTTCCCAACCCATTGACCGATTCATGGAGGTTTTCAATCAATGGGCCAATCTGAGGCATCTCCAAGGAGGTTTTCACCTGATATTTTTATTTTTTCTCTTATTTTTCATTTTTTTTTTACCCTACCCTACTTGAAAAACAAAATCACTTTCAAGTATACGAATACTTTCAATGGAGCCATGTGCACATCAAGATGATAGACAAAATGATGTGTAGGCTTGAAATGTATGTTTTTACATGTACCCGGATTTCAGAGACCAAATGATTTGACTTTGAAAAGATCAAACATAGTTGAAGAAGAGAGCGATGCTACAACTTAGTGACTGTCTGGAACCAAACCTCAATATAACTTTCATTCCCTTAGTTTGATAACTTATCTGGATCATTCTTCATGTCTTCTTCTACCATGACCTTCAAATCTTCCTCTTTTTTCTGATTGTTCTCTTGAATACATGGAAGATTTGATGGTAAGGGAGGTATTTCGATCTCTGATTTTGATCATTTCTCTTCATCAAGTGCAACCCATGATTCTTTGATCTTCTCTTTCGAATCTTCTTCTTCTGGATGTAGTCCTTCAATGATATCAAGATAATCTCTTTTTTCAATACTCTTCCTGAGTTATGGTGAATACCATTGAGCTCAGGAGGAGATGTTTGGAAGTGTTGTACCTCAGCATTATAAGTGGGCTGAGCTACTTCAATGTGTTGGTTTGGAAATGGTGGTATAGGTAGTTGAGTAGGAGTGTATATTTGAGATGTATGTGGATGGGGTTGTGGTTGTGGTGGAGGAGAAGGGTAAGGATAACATGGAGTATGGTATGGAGGATATTGAGGAAAATACTAAGGATATTGTGGATGGCTCCCATAAGTTATGTTATCACAAAAATCTAAACCTGATAGGCTGCTGACCAGGAAGACCTTGTGTAACTCTTTCAAACCAACTTTTGGCTAAGGCTTAGCCTCCTCAACCTGAGAGGGCTCTCTCACTAGGTTAATGATTTTGATTAAAGATATGGATAGATGGCTAACTCTATGGTTTGTGATTGTATATGTTTATAGGTTGAAAGATGAAGGCTGGCTACCATTGGGCTATGGAGTCAAAGTATGCTTTAGTACCAGAGCAAGATCAACTTAACATGAAGTCAGAGCATAGAGAGTTTTTATGCATTAACAAAACAAAGATACAATGTAAGGAAAAACAGTTTATAAATACATGAAGGAAGTTAGAGCATCATTGATGAGTTATAAGTAACATGTATTCATACCACTGCAAGTGAAAGAGGAAATCCATGAGACAATATGACATTAAAAACTCTCTTTGAATCCTGAGTAGTGAAGCCAAAACATTCTACCTAGCATGGAAGTCAAGGCATTATAGAGTTCAAGTGCAGAAATGAAAATATAAAACAGTGAAACATAGTTAGTTTATCTATGAAGGAAGTCAGAGCATCATTGATGAGTTCTTAGTATCATAACTAAACACTACTGTAATGTAATTATTGGAAGATGCCATCAAAACAAGAACATACAAGAACTCTTCATGAATCTTGAGTTGTCTAAGTAGAAATATGCATTAGGATAAAAATATACACAGTCTGCACATAGAGCAGCAGCTGAGCCAAAAAGTCTCCAACCTTTTGCTAATTCGACCTCTTGCTCTATATATAGAATTTAAAATTAGGATTCCATCATCCCTCATCAAGAGAATTCAAATTTTCCATCAGTGACACCCATTCTAACCATAAAACAAACCTTTAAATGCATTTGGCAGCTAACTAGCAGTCCTAGAGACCTAATACAACTAGGAGTGTAACTCCTTATTATGATTACAACAACCTTATCTAAACATTTAAATGCATTCTTTGACAAATGCAACCTCATGAAGTTGAATTTGATGAAGCCTCCCACGTTGTCACCTGACTGTTGATGACAAACCCTAGAAATTAGGGAACATGTTTCCCTGTTTTTAGGCTTAGGATCCTTGAAAATGGCACGTGGGACAGAGCCGTTATCTTCTCACTCATGACATATGTTACAAAATTGGAGGTTTTTGTAGTCCATGCCATCTATAACAAAAACCTCTCTTATTTTTTTTAAAAACTTCTCCAGCTATCCAGCATATATCCTTGAAAAACACATGTCAAACAGGTAAAATCCATTCTCTGAAATTAGGGTCTCAAAGAAAGCTTATTATCTCCCAGCTAAAAACACTTATGAAGAAAGTGAGATAAGTTATTGTAGCTGGAGAGTTTATGAAGAGAAACCTCCTTCATAATTCCAAAATACCTTTTCCTATGACCAGAAATTGATCTTAAAAAAGACTGCTAAAACCGGAAGACAAAGCTTGACTTTCAGCAGTTTCGTAGCGCAAGTTTAGCCATAAATTCCTCCCACCTCAGAATGAATTTGAAGAAACTAAAAGAGGTTTTTGTAGTTCAACATGTTAGGAAAACGTCTTCTTTCATTTTTCAAAATTGAGTTCTCAGCTGCTCAGGAAAGCTTTTGGAAGTTAACTAGTAAAAGCAGAAAACAGAGTTTTTTATGTTGAAACAAGCTTTTTCAGGGATTTCGTAGCACGCTACAAAAACTCCTAGTTCAGTGATTTCGTAGCAGAAAACTGGTTTTTTACACTGTCTGCGCTATGAAAACATGGATTCGCAGCAAGTTTCAAAAATTTTCCAAAATGGCTAAACACATGACTTTCAAAACATGATATGAGATCCATAAAGTGTAAAACAAGGTTGTTGAGCTTTATTTGATGATGGAAATGAGACTCTAACCCTATGACTTAGACTCTAAAAACCATAAAATTGACTTAACCACCATCTGACATTATGAATTACGAACAAATGTAAAATTTAAACCTTGACACAAGCTTGACACATGGCAATAATGTGTGATGTGGGAATAGTGATGGGCAAGAATGGAGTGTTGACCCTATTTGACCATACCAACAAGACTCTTTTCTAGATCTTAGACACTAAAGCAACCATGGAAAGACTAGACCAAGACTAACACCAATCCTTTAGAATAGAACTGATGCTCTGAATTTAGAAATCATTTCTTAAGTGATAACAAGTTCCTTGCCAACCTTGTTGCCAAGATTGGTTTTGGGGTTGAGATGGCCAATGTTGCCAAGGAAAGGGTGTGCTCCAATTACTTTGAGGTGGATGTGTATAAGCTTGAAATTGTGAATTAGGCTCTTGCATCACATGAGGCTGAATAGGTTGCCATGGTCCTCTTGGAGCTACATAAAATAGATGCATTGGTGATTGACTTTCTCCATTGTCCTCCTTGTAAACTTCCTTCAACCTTGGTAATGATGGACAATGTTTAACATCATGTGATTCTACAACACAAATATCAGCATTTTCTTTTCCTTCATCTTGCATTCTTAACATTTCTACTTGTTTTGTTAGATTGCTAAGAATTTCTATTTTAAAATCATCAAACAAATTTCCAAGTTTAGCTTGACTTACCGATCTTGATGCTGATTTACCTACTCTTGCTTTTCCTCTTGATATGTGTTTGAATGTTTCACAAATTTCATCAAATGATAATTGGTATACATCACCTCTACTCATGATATTAAGGAGATCAATCCATTCATCCCTAATTTATCTAAGTAAGAGGGATTTTAGTGTGTCGGATCCTAAATGATGTAGCTTCTTAACATTAAACATGAACCTCTCTATTAGATCCTCAAGGCTCTCATATTCTCTTTGATTCATTCTAAAGATTTCTTCTTTAAGATAATGATCTTTATATTTTTCTAGAAATATCTTTTTCGTATCATTCCATGACCTTATTCAATTAGTCCCTAAACTCATGAACCATTTAAGAGCTCTATCCTTCAATGTTGCCAGAAACAAACTCAGTTTTTGAGTTTTTAATAACCATAAGATCTACAAACAATCTCAAATTCAAAGAGAAAGGTTTTTGGATCCTCTGACCTTAGACCATGAAATTTTGGAAGAAAAGATGGAGGGATGTTCTTCATATGCACACTGACATTAGGATCTTAAATGGGGAATCCAAGAAGATCTTTCTCATTGTCATCATCTCCATCCATTTCTTCTACATTCTTTGTCATCTCCTTCTTCTACCTGCAAAAGTGGATGGTGGCATGGTTCTTACTACACCATGTGATCAAATGGGGGGTGGGTTGGTGTTGGAGAATTTTTTGTTTTTATGATTGAATGAAAACACTAATGCAATGCACTTTTCCTATTTTTGAAATGAAATATGCCTAATGCAATTATTTTTTTGTTTTTGCAAAAAGTAAAAAGAAATGAATCAACTAGGGAAGAAAACAATGCATACTTTGACACCTCCCTGGCAACGGCACCAAAAAGTGATGAGCCTCGGTATTGCAACAAGAATGTAGCAACTCCCAAGCCCACCGACTTTAATTATCAACCTGGGATTCGTACAAACTTAAGAGGTATTGGCACTATATGTGTGGCATACAATGTGTCATTCCTTTGTTGTCATGATGTAATGGAGTGCATGTACTAAAGCCAAATCCTAAACTAGTTTCAGAGAATGAAATGTTCAAAATGGAACCTTAACCTAGTGCAAGAAAGAAAGTACAAGGAAAGAGACAGAAATCAAATGCTAAAACACACCATTTTCTAACTAACTACTAAGAGGAATTTCTTCAAAAGAATGCTAAGTTAACATATATGCAATCCTATTGTCCTAAGCATGCAGATTCAAAACATCAAACATCACTATTGTGCATGTAAAGGACTGAAATAAATCTGTTTTTTTCTTTTTATTCTTTTTATGGAAAAACAAGTCTGAAATCTAATCTCTTTTGGTGATGTGGCAGGTGGCTTAGGGATTCTGGAGGATGGTTGGAAGGTTTGGGAGACCCTTAGGTGACCTTGTGTGGCTTCCTAGAGGTTTTCCCTCAATTCGGCCTCAAAACAGGCCACTACAAGAAAACCTACAGGATGTACTAAAAACCTACAGGATCCCCTTAAAACCTACAGGATACAACCGAGAGCAAAAGGATGGATTTTGAAGGTGATGGAAAGCTTAGGGAAGGTGGTTGGTGGATGGAATGAGGCAAGGGAGTGCCTAGGACCACTTCAGAACTCAAAACCAAAGTTGGGAGATGGATGGATTTGCTCAAAAAGCTTGGAGAAGTTTCCTTGTGAAATGATGAAATTGGTGAGGGTTTAATGACCAAGAAAATCAAATCCAAATTGGATGGGACAAAAAAAATTATTAACTAGGATGTCTTATGTCCCTATTCCAAGTGGAATCACTCAAAAATAACTTTGTTGACCCATGCAAAAAAAATAAAAAAAAACATTACTAGTTGAAAATCTAGAAATTCGAGAACTAGTGAGCTAGTAAATATAAAAAATGTCAAACCAAATCAAATTAAAATGCAATGGGGTGATTTTTGTTATGAACTAGAATTTTTTTTTGATATAATGCAAGTGGAACCAACTCGATTGAAGCTTGTTTGCGTGCTCTAAAAAATAGAAGAAATTTACTGTTCTTTGCTAAAAAGGAGGTCCAACAATCTACATTTCGGAATAAGAAGACTAATCCAAGAAGCTCAATGATTACTATGAACTTCCAAAGCTTTTCCAAGGATGAAATAATGCTTTTGATCCTGCAAAAGCACTTACATCAACCATTTAACTTAATCCTACAACAAGAAATCACTAATACTAAATGCAGAAATAGAAAGAAATAAAAACTAGAGATGCATGTGAATAAGAAGTGAAAAGAAGGAAAGAAAATGATACAAAAGGGCTATGAGGCTCGTGGGATGGCCAAGCCCAATAAAACTCAGAGACTTATGGAGGATAACTAGATTTAGAAGTTGAACCTGGCACCAATCTTCATTATTTTCATCAATAGAATTACATTCCTGCAAGAAAATACAATGGAGTTGCAAGAATACAAGCTCTCTCCACAATAACACTAATGAAAATCTCCCTCCTATAGGAAAATTTGACTTGGTACCTATAAAAAATGATTAGGAATCATTCCCCATGAATGGAGGAAGTTTTCCCCACCAAAATCCCTTGATTAATGGATCTGGTCCCCAATACTAGGAATTTGCATTAAATGGGAGGGAACACATTCCTAGATTTTCTCAATAATTCCCTAGAGGAAAATTACTTATACAAAATGATTAGGAATCATTCCCCATTAATGGAGGAATCTTTCCCCACCAAAATCCCTTGATTAGTGGATCTGGTCCCTTGATAAGTGCAACACATTCCTAGAATTTCTCAATGATTGGAGTTCCACAATCTGTGCAATAATTCCTCAATATCTTGTTGATTTATTATTTATTATTGATCCTCCTGTAGTAGGTAACAAGTCCGTAAATTATACCCTCCTCCAAATCTTCATAATCTGCTCAATACTCTCATAATATTCTACAAAAATAAATAATATTAGGCACAAATATTCAATTATTCATAAACCTTCCTAATGAATATATTAAAGTTAAAAATACATTATCTAATGCAAAGAGACAGGTTTAATGTGTTGAAGGATGGTCATAGGCATTAATTGATGTTTTATTTAGAGGCATGGGCCTTAATTTATGTCTAATTTAGAGGCCCATCATATATTTTTGCTCAAATTTTTGCAACACCTCTGTCGTTGTATCTCTAACTTTATCATCGAGATCGCCTTCAGTCAACACCATTGCATTGATATGCATATGCTTATCAGGCTTATGCTTCTTCCTTTATCCAACAGTCTACTCCCACCCATGTCTCTTCAAGGTGAAAGGAGTGCACTGCTCCTCACCACCACCTCATTCGTGTTCTGACAGCTCTTACTCATCTGTTTGTTATAAGGCTGACTTTTCACCTTCTTCGGTATCTTGTTGTTCTTTCTCTGCCTGCTCCTTTGTAGCGCATTCTCTTTCCATCCGTTCTTTCTCTGCAGCTGCCTTAGTAGTTTCCTTCTTCTTCTCCTCAGCCAAGGCGCGTGTGGCCTTTTGAGTTGTGTCCTTTCACTTCTACACAGCAGAGCTCTCTACACCTGTGTTGGTTCCCACATCAAGCCATGTGGGTTCGCGCCACTCTATTGGCCAATATCCCATGATCTCCTGCATGTGCGTCTTAGAGACAAAATAGGGCAACTTGTGACATGTGTGCTTTGGGTCCTTCTGCGCTCTGATTGACACACTGTGGAAATCAACCTTGAACTTCGTGTAGGCCATCAATTGTGCAAACAAGGTTGGGGACAACCTTGGCCTCTGACTGATAACCATATGAAGGTACATCTCCATGAGAATTGAGAAATTTTTTTACTCCTTGATCCTTGCTAGATCCTTTGTAGACCACAATGAGGTGAACTGCGTTGCCTCGGGTAAATCTTCCATGTGTGGCGGAAACTGGCCGTGCTCCTGCAATCTCCAAGCTACTAGTACAATAGATAATAAAAGCCAGGCATAATGAAACGATTTGTTTTCCTCTTGGGCTTCTCAACAATTCGCAAGGAACTCGCATAAATATTTCAGCCAATTGTACTGAACGCCCTTCGCGCACTGGGCTACTAGTGACACTATCGGCGCCAGAACTTCATCCGTGTGGCACTTCCTCATAATTTTTCTTGCAAGAATCTGGGCGGTGAACTGCACCACCTGGTCCTAAATAGAGCGAATAGAATATCTGTGCGACTTCTTAACGAGCCCATACTCTACTTTCATCTTTTCCGCCATCTCTTTTTCCCTAGTTTTCCCTCCAAACTCCTTGGTAAGGTGCGCTCCTTTATAAGGCAACTTTGTTATGCGATGGATTAACATGTCAGCTATTGGGATGGGCTCCCCAATCCATAGACACCCATCGTACACTAGCACGAGGAGCTAGCACACAGACACTGTGTTGATAGTCGATCTATGATAATGCGTCACACAGTGTTGTGGGGAAAAATGCCTATGCAGGATGATCCTATCCACCTAAGGTGTGACAGTGCCTTAGCAACAAACAGAGACAGCTATTTGGTTCCTTCCTTTATGAAATGTGAAAGAGGAGAGATCAATGGACTTACCGATGTCTTCCGTTTGTCCCTCGATCTAGATCCTCTTCTCCTTTGGGTGTTCACAGCTACTTGCCTCCTCGCAAAACCACAAGAGAACAACTACTTGCCTTCCTGCAAGATCACAAGAGAACGGCTACTTGCGACAAGAGAACAGCTACTTGAGACAAGAGAAGAACATAACACAAAGGCAGATATTCATATTCATAAATGATTCAGGATTAGAAATAAATCAAATACACTAATGCAATCATACATCAAAGATACATCAGTATATAGGAGAAAACCAAGATAGCTTTATTGATAAATAACAAGGTTCAGGAAGAGATACAACCCAGAGGGCTCCAATCCAGCATCTCCTTCCCAGCAGAATGGAATTCCTATCTTCACCTCCCTTCAAAGAATTAAGCACCCAATGATTCCAGTCTCAAACCAACAGCAATTCTTTGCAATAACAAAATTCCAGCCCCCTGATCTCATGGAGGAGAGATCTATATATAGGAGTTTTGGAGAGAGGATGAGTCAGCTTGAGGCTGGTATGAAACTGACTAGTGTCCTCTCCCTCTTTCAGTTCTTGAGTCCACTTGGAGGTTCTTGCTTCCACTTGGAGATTTGGAACCTCTTGCTCATCACCAGTCGAATTCCTTGATGCAAGTGTCATTTTGGAAGCTTCTTGAGCATTGACACATTGAGAAATGAGCCTGCCACTTGTCCAGTTACGCTCAGCGCAGGTAGCCTTTGTTGTAGTTGACATTCAACGCAAGTAGACAGTGGAGGAGTTGACATTCAGCGCAGATGCTCAGTGGAGCAGTTGACATGATCCAGAATTGGCTTGTTTTTGAGTGTTTTCAGGTGGAGAACTTCTGTGAATTGCTGTGGTTTGTTGGCCTTGTTCCTCTAGGGGTAGGAACAACATGTTTAGGGACTTTGGACCCCTTAGATTATTGACATTTCATGCTCAGTGATGCAAGGCACAAAAATGTCTATAACAGTTGCCCCCTAAAGTATGAGGCCGTTTATCGGGTGAAATGCTTTATCCAGGAGAGTCCGAAGTTCATCCATTTGCTGGGAGGAGACCTGTAATAAGATACAATACAATACATTATGATTCATACTGCTTTCATGATCTAGCTGAGGCGGGCATTCCCATGCTCAGCTTTATAAATTCATTTTTGTACATAGAACAGACGATCGTCTGATGGTAGACTGATAATTTTGGCGAAATTATCATCCTTTGAGTAGGATGATCATCTGCTGCAATGATGTACATGACAAATGTCTTTATCTTTCCTGAATATATATCGCAGCCCGGATGGATGAAACTAGATCCGGGGTCTTCAAACTCGTTCAATCTTCACTCTAAGTACAAGTCGATCCATGTGAGAATTGCGCTGAAGTCGAACATGGAGAGACATCGCTTGATTACCAGTCAATGATGTAAACCGTTAACAAGCGCGAGAGGAATCACCGATAATGATAATGACCCTCAAGGTACTGCAGTACAATTCACGTGGTGTGAATAAAGGACTTGGCGTCGAACACCACGCAAAATCTTCTGGTTGAAGGTCATTGATGTATACCTGTCGCCGGAAGTGAGAAACCTGCCATTGAGGCATGCAAGCTTCAAAATACTGAGGGGGTGTTCCTAGATCAACTTCTTGGATAATGAGCTGATGTCGAAAAGAAGCGATCCGTCAAAGGAGGGCCTTAATGAATCCCACATCAGTGACATGGAACGGAGCTAATGATTTTAATGGAGGTGAAAACGATCTGTGACATATGATTCAGGGTGGCGGTCATGAATGGATGAAGGATAATGTATGGCAGTGGATGGGACCCGGTTGACTCTTTCTGAACGACTTCTCTTGAACATATGGCGACATTGATGCGATGGATCGGTAGCATTACCCCAAATATGGATGGTATGGCGAGACCATGGTGATGTGACCGGTGAATGAAACAACCCAACCCGATTGTGGTACGGAGGAAAAGTGTCATGTTCAAGAGCGACCTGCTACCATCAAAGTTCTCTTTAGTTTTCTCCCAATTTTCCCCAGTCATTGCTGACCAGTACCTCTTTATTTTTTTCAAGCTTGAGGAGGATAACATATGCTTGTTCTATAACCTGCCCTTCGGGCAAGCCCATCGCTATGTTTTAACGAGCCTAGCGATAGTGAAACTCGTTCTCGTCTAAAGACAAGTTTGTCGCTATTTAGTGATTTTAACGAGTCTAACGACAAAGACAACTCGGTCCCTTTTCATTTTTAGAGAGTCTGAAAAGGTACGTAAAGTTAACTCCAAAATTCCTTTTTCGTCATCTAATCCCTTAAGTCCGAAAAAGTATAAAACAATACAGAAGGGATGAGTTTTCGATCATTTTAACGAGCCGAACAAAACAAGCGCTCGATCTTTTTGTGCAATAATCCCTCAGGTCCAAAAATATTAAAATCTAGAGGAGGGATAGCACTTCCGGCCGCTTTAACGAGCTGGAAGGCCAAAACTCGGCAATCTTTTCATATTTTACGAGTCAATTGAAAAGAGCTTAAAGAAGACTCGTCTTTTGAGGAACGAGTGATGAACAGGGTTAGCAGCTGATTCCAGGTACAGGTTGGAATTTTCCAATCACGGCAGTGTCACAAGGATGGCTAGGTGAAATCACTCTTCGCAGCTGTTCCTCAAAATGGGTAAACAATCAGTTGGAGGTGAACGATCGGCTAAATGAAAAGTGGAGGTGATGGTGCAAACACGACCAAGGCTTTTATGGCAGATAAGGTTACATACACAATGGTCATTTACCGGGATGGGTTCATTTTTTAAAGAGCTTGAATGCGCCAAAACACTGCTCAAACTTATGTTTATTTTTTAACGAGCATGAACTATGCGCTAAAACTGCTCGGATCTTGCGTTTATTTTTTAACGAGCATGAACTTTATGCTAAAACTGCTCGTTATCGCTTTTCTATTTTTTAACGAGCATAAATTCCGCGTTAAAACTGCTCGATATCACTTTTCTATTTTTTAACGAGCATAAATTCCGCGTTAAAACTGCTCGATATCGCTTTTCTATTTTTTAACGAGCATAAATTCCGCGTTAAAACTGCTCGATTATACCAGTCATATGATAAGAGTGTCTCATTGGAGATCGCTATTTTTTATGGAGCTTCATCTCACTATGCTTTGCTCCGCATCCTTTCTTTATGCAAGTTCGGAAACAACTAATCCTACGATTTTAAAGGGTTAGACCTACAGGTTTAAAGGGAGGACCCAAAAATTTAAAAAATAAATAGTCGCCCTTGCTTACACTCCAAAAGGTTTGCATGCCCCCAGGCATAAAGTATGATTTCAAGGTTACCTCTACTTTACTGCCGCCAAAACATTTGTTTTGCCGAGAGAGGCCTACCTCTTTCAGGTTACCCAAAGATTGTCTCGTTAATCTTTCAAACAAAACACTTCTTCGGCAATGTCTACCGAAATAGACAGAGGTGAGTGACGTAATCCTGCCACCTCACATAACTTTGACAAAAGAATCTTATTCTAGAACAACTCTCTTTCCTAGACGGATGGGGTACGGACTAGTCATATTCTCCCGCGGAAACCTACCTTATACCCAAAGTTTCCCTGCCGAAGCAGGCTAGGATGCATGCCCCCTGGGTTCCAGTCATATCTTCCCGGATTACTCGCGCTCATTAGGAGGACGGACCGTAGGTTGAGACACTTCTTGCGTGAATGGACCATTTAGGGATGGTATATGACTACTTGCGATGCGTGATCTGGGGAATGAAAGTTTGTCCACGAGCTTGACCATTCTTCCTTCATGCGGAAAACACATTACTCTAAAGAGTGATGAGACGATGGCTCCCATGCAATATATGTAGTCTCGTCCAAGGAGTAGGTTATAATCCAAGGGTCCTTGAACGACCATCACGTTCATTTGAACGGTCTTCCCTTTCAATGTTATGGGCACATTGGGGAGGATCCCTAAAGGGCGACTGGTTCCCTTATCAAAACCTGATAGATTTCTCATTTCAGGCAAAAGCGCTGGCGAACCAAGCGCTTTCCAAGCAATAGAGGAAAGGATACTCATAGATGCCCCTTCATCAATAACTGTACCAGCCATTACCATTCTGTATATTTGGACGATAATTCTGAATGGTATGCTAGCTGGCAAGCGGGGTCTACCTAGTTGGTTCCAGTCAAAGGACACAACCAGGTTGCTTGGTGGTGGGACCGAATATACGGCCGGATATCGCTCTGATGAACTTCCTTCCTGCGATAAAGGAATGGTGGCATTGCCCCCTTGATCATCAGAGTCAGTGTTGATGAAGAGAATTTGGACGGTGTCGTCTTTATTCTCCTCTGTGATGATGTTATTCGAAGATAGAGCCTCTGAAGGTAAAACCGGGTCAACTATCGTTTCAACCTTTAGACTTTCATCAGGTATGGATTCAGACGGTTCATCTCCAATGACAGGTGCTTCGGCTGACCACCTGGGCGGGTCAGCCGGGTTCTCAACTAGCGAGGGACTTGGCAGGAGTCTTTGATATCCAGGAGGAAGATGCGCTCGTAAAATCGGGCGATCTTCTAGAACTCTTTTTGCCTCGTCTAAGAAGGGACAACGGTGGATGGCGTGATCGCCTTCACACAGTCTGCAGGGAAATTTATCTTTCCCACTCTGTCCTGGGGCTTCACTCCCACTAGTTGACGGTGAGCAGTCGACATGGTTATCAGAGGTCGATGCTACCGAATTGTGCAAACGGGGGGACCAGTCTCTTAGTATCCGAGGGATACAGGGACAATCTCGGTGGAAGTGGTCTCCCTTGCATATGACGCATGGCGATTTAGGCCTTATGAGTGCTGTGTGTGGATTCTTGTCAGACGACACTTGTTTGCCCCCAGACGCCTTTGGCTCCTTCTTCTTCTTCTCTTTCTTCTTCTTCTCCTTCTTCTCCTTAGGAACTCGGTTTTTTGATTTACCGGTTCCATCAAGCGAAGAGGAAGGAGGAGAGGAAGATGAAGTAGAAGGCTGGGAGGCAACTCTTGTCTGATCTAACTGTTGACTCGACTGTTTAGTAATTGTGGTATTTTGAACGACATTGGTTGAAAAGAGCCAGACTGGTAGGCCAATTGTCAATCCTGGAAGCGACAATGTGGCCATGTGGGGCGCACCAACATCTCCCCAAGAGGAGAAGGGACTAGGATTTCCACCAAGGGGAATTCCTTGGTTGGTGTGCTCCATCTTTTCAACCTAAAGATCAACGCGGGAATAATGGGTGATTGTTCCGTTTAAAATAAATTGTTAACGACGCTTTAGACACAACTTGCTTTTTCACTTTTAAAGAGTCGAGAAAAAGCTAAAGATGACTCTAGTCTCCTTCGATGTTTTAACGAGCCCGAAGTGACAAATGCTCGGATGGACTTTTTCTGTTATAGAGTCTGAAAAAGGCCAAAAGAAACTGCTCTGGAGATCTAGGCAGAGGGTGTGCCAAACTTTTCGCAAAACCGCAGAATACTTTTTAGGGTACGGGCGGTCGATCTTCGTGAATGCTGTGTTCACTGCATTGCGATCAGTAGGGCGGCCGACACGGCTTCCTAAGGATAAAGGATATATGCCTATAGGGGTCTCCCAATATATACGCGACAGTACGTGGGAGCACAATCCGTACTAGCGCTATCGTCCCTCAGGAGGAATCACCCACCTTCCACGAGATCGACAGTCACTAGGCTTAACGACGCCGGAACATGTCTCTAGCCTAAACCTCTATGTTGTGCGTTATGTTGCAAAGCGTTGTTAGGTTCATTCAGTTTATTTTAAGTTGATCTTTTTAGAAGTTTGTCTTTCAGGATCACCACGAGATGTATGATACAAATTCCTAAATGCAGTCTAAAGATGATAAACAAGCTTTATATCTTTTCAACTTTGAAAATCCTAGCTACTAAGGGAAAAGAAAGACACCATCTTTTCTCAAAGAGAAATCAGCACACTCTAATGCGCTCTTCCTAAATCAAGCATGCAAACTTATCAAAATGCAAATGCACAATGCAGGTGTTTGTTTTCCGCTTTCTTAGTATTGATGCCTACAAAGAAAGCTTTTTGTACAACTTTGAATTTGCTTTTAAATGACAGATACAAACAAGTTTACTTTTTCGAAATCAACAAGGGTAGAAGAGATTACAATCACTTTGCGACTTTCGAAATGAATACTTGTTTCGACACTTTAAAAGAGACAAACTCAAACCAATAAGCAAAAGCAAATGTATAATCAACTGTAAACAGCCAATGAACTCTCTCCTAAGATCACAGTCAATCAGATCTGAATCAAGGGCTACAGGATGATTATTTCACTCATGCAAAGGAAAACTGTAAATGACGTAAAAACACATAAAAACACTCACAGTCTTTTGTACAAAAGGAGGCGGAATTTAAGCAGAGAAAAGGAGTTATCAGACTGGTACCTATGCTGGTTACAGGCTGCAAAAAACAGAGATCAAAACAGGGCAACAGACAGCAGAGAACCCCAGCTGCACAAGGCTAAACTGGTTCAGCGCAAGTCCAACACTGTGGAGTTGACATTCAGTGCAGGTAGCCTTCACGGGACCTGCGTTGAAATGCAGACTGCCTTCACAGCAGTTGCACTGAAGAAGAAACTCTCGTTTCCTCTGGGTTCTGGGTCATAAAATGCTCAAAAATCAACTATTTTAGGCCAAATCAGAAACAAAAGCAAGGTATAATCAGAGGGATGCTTTGAAAAGGTACTAAGATCTATCACAAAGGATCATCAAGTCATTTGTGAGTCCATTGTTTAGAACATAGACAAAATCCAGTGAAGGATCAATGCAACAATAGTCTACTTTGCAGAAGCAGTTCGATTGTTGTTGTTAAGTCTATGAGGTAAACAATGATGTAAACACAAATAAAATGACTAAAACAAATCTCCCCAGCGGAGTCGCCAATTTGTTGTGGGGAAAAATGCCTATGCAGGACGATCCTATCCACCTAAGGTGTGACAGTGCCTTAGCAACAAACAGAGACAGCTATTCTGGTTCCTTCCTTTATGAAATGTGAAAGAGGAGAGATCAATGGACTTACAGATGTCTTCCGTTTGTCCCTCGATCTAGATCCTCTTCTCCTTTGGGTGTTCACAACTACTTGCCTCCTCGCAAAACCACAAGAGAACAGCTACTTGCCTTCCTGCAAGATCACAAGAGAACGGCTACTTGCGACAAGAGAACAGCTACTTGAGACAATAGAAGAACATAACACAAAGGCAGATATTCATATTCATAAATGATTCAGGATTAGAAATAAATCAAATACACTAATGCAATCATACATCAAAGATACATCAGTATATAGGAGAAAACCAAGATAGCTTTATTGATAAATAACAAGGTTCAGGAAGAGATACAACCCAGAGGGCTCCAATCCAGCATCTCCTTCCTAGCAGAATGGAATTCCTATCTTCACCTCCCTTCAAAGCATTAAGCACCCAATGATTCCAGTCTCAAACCAACAGCAATTCTTTGCAATAACAAAATTCCAGCCTCCTGATCTCATGGAGGAGAGATCTATATATAGGAGTTTTGGAGAGAGGATGAGTCAGCTTGAGGCTGGTATGAAATTGACTAGTGTCCTCTCCCTCTTTCAGTTCTTGAGTCCACTTGGAGGTTCTTGCTTCCACTTGGAGATTTGGAACCTCTTGCTCATCACCAGTCGAATTCCTTGATGCAAGTGTCATTTTGGAAGCTTCCTGAGCATTGACACATTGAGAAATGAGCCTGCCACTTGTCCAGTTACGCTCAGCGCAGGTAGCCTTTGTTGTAGTTGACATTCAACGCAGGTAGATAGTGGAGCAGTTGACATTCAGCGCAGATGCTCAGTGGAGCAGTTGACATGATCCAGAATTGGCTTGTTTTTTAGTGTTTTCAGGTGGAGAACTTCTGTGAATTGCTGTGGTTTGCTGGCCTTGTTCCTCTAGGGGTAGGAACAACATGTTTAGGGACTTTGGACCCCTTAGATTATTGACATTTCATGCTCAGTGATGCAAGGCACAAAAATGTCTATAACACACAGAGCATGTGCAACAGCCCCACCTTCTCAACACCTATGACCAACTTCATGTGCTCCAACTGAGTAACCCCCATCTCTTCATAGTATATCTTTGTCATATATTTTTTGGTCACCAAATGTGGGAACCTCGCATGGTTTGTGAGGTCCCAATCCTCCATTTTCAACACTGGAATGCACGCTAACATAGGACCTTCAAATTCCACTTGTTCAGGCAATAGGGTTGTCGACACCATGAACTTCCCGGAATCAGGGTTTTTGGTAACCTTGGTCTTTCCATTCCACGGAGAGATATAATTGGGGAGTTGTGAGATAGGATCGACCTCTTCGGCATCCAATTCCTCTATGCCTTAGTATTCCTCCTCCTCCAAATCAACCACTTTCTTCGGTTGTTTGTATTTTTTCCCTTTTTGGTGCACCTCTGAATTCTTCCTCAGTTACATTCTCACCAGCACCAACGTCTTCTACTTCTCCTTTGCGGTTGATTACTTCTCGTTTGCAGCTGGTTGCTTCTCTTTTGTGGCGGATTTCTTTGGCCTCAGTGACCTCGACACGGTAGGCACAGGGGTTGAAGCTTCCATACTTGAACTCTCAGGGCTCGGCGTGTCAGACACAACAATTTCTAAACTTACGGCCCTAGCAAGGTTTGTAGCAGTCATTCATTCAATGAATAGCTCTCGAGATGTTGCAGAGTAGTTTTCAAAAGAGGGGCATGTCACAAAATCTTCCCAAAACTCACGATTCATAAGCTTCAAACAACAAAGTGCCCAACCAACTCTTATAATGCAAAGTGTTCTTCGTTGGACCAACATGCGTAATTTATAGGAAGTTTTGAATTCAAATCCAACTGTTCCCCCCAAATTCTGATAATAAATTCATCTTTGGCGGTAGATCTCCAAATATTTTCGCCATAAATAGTGCCTACCCGCTCCTCTTAACTAATTTTTGGCCATCAAATCATGAATAGTAACCTCAATGGCTACTTTTGGACTCATATGCGTGACACCATCCTGCATGGCGCAGCTCATCCAACGCAACTTCACCTATCGCACCCCTGTCATCTGTCGCGTAGCCTTTCTACCTCGTTCTTCACCTAATCGGGCAACGTAGTTTAGAGTCCCACAATCCCTTGCAACTACCTGGATTACTAAGATTATCCTACGTCCATATAGTCATCGCATAGGGGCAAGATCCCCTCTGTACAACTTCAGCCTACTCCCGTTCACTTTTCCAGGGAATGATTCTCCATTCAACTTCGCGAGCTGAACTGCGCCCCCATCTGTGATTTCCTTAATAACATACAGTCCCAACCAGTGCATTTGAAACTATCTTGGAAACTTCGTGAACTTGTTGTCATACAATAACATAAAATCATCTACCTTGAACGTGTGCAACTTAAGATGTCGATCATCCCATGCCTTCTCGCTTTCCTTTTGCACTTGCTAGTGAAATCCTGCAAGGAAGCGGTCTTCTTCTAACTCCATGATCTGCACGAGCCGTTCCTCCAATGTATCGCAGCAAGGCTACAATCTCTTTGGCACAATATACTCCATCAGAATTATGGCTTCAATTTCGTAGACAAACCTGAACGATGTCTTCCATGTCAACTTTTTGCAAGTCATCATATAAGCCCATAATACAATAGGTATGCACATGTCCCAATCATTATGTTGCATGTTGCATACCTTCGTCAATGCGTGCTACAAAATTTTATTAAAATCTTCCACCATTCCATTCGCCTGTGGGTAATAGGGTGTGCTCTTCTGATGATACATATGAAATTCTTCGAACATTGTGCTGATCGTTTCATTCAGGAAATGCGTACCCCTATCACTCATCAAAATCTTAGGACAACCAAACCTTGTTAAGACATACTCGAATAGAAACTTTGCAACAGTGGCTGCTGCGTAATCCCTCACTGGTTGTGCTTCCGCCCACCTGGTTAAACACTCAGTTGCAGTAATGATATATCATGCGTCCATATTCTTTCCTAATGGTTGTGTTGGACCCATAAAGTCAATGGCCCATTTCTCAAATACCTGCAATGAAACTTGGGGATTTAAAGGAAATTCATCCTGTCGTGAAGGCTTCCCCTTCCTTTGGCAAGCATCACACGCCTTGCAGTATGCTTTAGAATCCTTGTGTAATGTTGGCCACCATAACCCAGTGCGGAAAATATTCTGCGCGGTCGCTTTCCCTGCATAGTGACCTCCTACCACTCCTCCATGGGCTTCAGCCAGGATACTAGCATGCTCAAACTCCAAAACATACCTTCACAATATCTCATCTGACCCCATCTTATACAAATGACTCGCAATTACCGAAAAGTCTGTAGTGCGAACTACTAACTCCTTCTTTTATTGAGTGGAATAACCTTCCAGAGTTGTTCTTGTTGTTAAGAACTGTATAATATCGGCAAAACGATTGTTCGTGATGCACAATGCAAAGAGCTACACATTCGGTAGTCCTTCCTCCAGACTGCTTGGTTCCTCCCCTGTTTCAATCCTTGATACATGGTTTCATCCTGCATTTAGCCTTCCAGGCTTCCCAATCACCTCAAAGTCATACTCCTAGAACAATAGTAACCATCGACATATATTTCCCCCCCAACACAAACTTATTGACCAGGTGTTTCAACGCGGAGTGATCTGCATACATTTTAAAATGTCCACCTAAAAAATAATATCTAAAATTCTGCAGCACGTAGACCATTGCCATCCATTCGTGCTCTGTGGTGGATTAATTCTTCTCAGGTTTGGATAACTTCTTTCTCGCGAAAGATATCAGATGATCAATCTCTCCCTTGTCTACTTGTGTTAATACTGCTCCTAGCGCAATGTAGGAGGCATCGACATGCACATGAAACTCCTTTTACCCATGTGGAAACACCAAAATAGGCGTTGCCACAATTTTCTCCTTCAAGACATCCAAGTTGCGTTGGCAGTCTTCGTCCCAGCAAAAAATAGTATCCTTATTTAACAATTTCTCCATCGGCGCGGTTATCTGGGCATACGCCTTGATAAACTTCCTGTAGTACCCATTGTGTCCCAATGTTGCATGCAGTTGTTTCACATTCCTAGGGGCTTCCAAGTTCACAATTAGGGTGATCTTTGCAAGGTCCACCATCAATCCTTGCTTACATACAACATGGCAGAGAAAATTTCAAAAAGGTACACCAAATATACAATTCTTTAGGTTCAGTGTGATCTGATACCTTCGACATGTATCCAGCATGAGGCACAGACTCGCAGCATGGCACTTCACCAACCCAAACACGGTCCAATCATGAAAATATACTTCCAGAAATTTATGAATGAACTCTTTGAACGTTGCGGTCACTACCCGAGAAAATATTGCAGGTGCATTCTTTAATCTGAATGGCATAATTATATATTGAAAGCAACTCCACTCAGTCGCAAAGGTATTTTTGCTTTGATCCTTTGGTGGCATGATCTTTATCTGATGATAACCTGAAAACCCATCAATAAATGAATATGCCTCCTTTCCATTGCTAGGTCCCTATACTACTAGTGTAACCCCTTATTGTTATTAGTACAACCCCCTTATTATATTTTTGTGCCTATGTAGTTCCCATATTGTTATTATTGTGCTCCATAGAAGCCCACTATTGTTATTATTGTGTCCTTACATTATTATTGTTATGTTGGCTCTCATTATATTATGACCCCTTAAACTCCTGTATATAGAAAGGAGGCCTTGTCATTTGTAACATCCAAGAATTATTCATTTGTGTAATGTAGAGGAGGTTGCCCCCTCGAAGAGGCTTATTTATAAGGCGTTGATCTATATTTTCTATCTTTTTGTGAGCTGGTTTCATAACATTTGGTATCAGAGCTTTGGATTCTAAGGTTTCGCTGCTCCAAACAGGTCATCGTAGCATTTTCGCTATAACTTTTTTTTTGCGACGTTTCAAAAGCAAAAAAAAACCCATTTGAGACGAAATCACGCTAAACCTCGGATCCAAATTTCAGAGCTTGTCTCGCTATATTTTCAAAGATATGATCTAATGAAGTTAGGGTTTTTGAAAGCTCCAGAATTTCATCTAAAACGGGTCATTGTGCAATTTTCACTATAACTTTTTCGCTACGAAGTTTGAAAAGCTTAAAAAAAACATTTTGAGAAGAAATCAGTCTAAACCTTGGATCCAAATTTTAGGTCTTGGCTCACTATATTTTAGGACATATGGTCTAGGGAAGTTAGGGTTTGTGCAGACTCCCAAATTACATCATAAACAGGTGACCCTGGGAAAATCGTCATAACTTTCTCTCTGAGCATCATATTGAAATTTCGTAAGAAGTTAAAGAAAGACGTTGGACTATATTTTGTTTGGGTATAATTTTCAGAACCTAAGGTTGAAACAGTGAGATGTGGCACGTCAGACAAGTTCACTCTATTGAACTAGTCTATAATCAAGTCATCGTGGGAGATTTGACATAACTCTTCCTTTCAGAATCCAATATTGATCAGACTTGCAGGGTTATAAAGAGGACTCAGAGGGATACTACTCAGAACTTGGAGATCTAAAATTATAGAGGTACATTCGTTTCAATATCGAGCTCCTAAAATCAAGAAAAGGCGATATGTAGAAGTTTGATGGAAAGGATCCGATAAATTGGATACTATAGATGGAGCAATATTTTGATCTACATGAGGTGCAACTATTACAAAAGGTACGTATTGCATCTTCATATTTAGAACCGGATCAATTTTTATGGTATAAAGGGCTTTGTTCTCGTAAACCACTTGTTACGTGGTCAATTTTCAAGGAGGAAATGATAACACATTATGAGGATATAAAGAGAAACAACTTCTTTAGCCAATTGATAAATCTCAAACAAAAGTGTTCAATGGCAGAGCACATTGAGGACTTTCAAAAATTGAATATAAGGGAAAATGATATGCCAGGGAAGCAAAGGAATGATGTCTCCATAGGGACATTAAAGGATAACATTCAACATGAGGTTTGTCTTTGGGAGCCTGATTCATTGGAGAATGCATTTAGGTTGGCAAGAAAAGTGGAAAGAAAAATTATGGAAACAAGGAAGTCTACCCGTCACAACTATAAAGATGGAAGTGTTGTTTATCCTAGCCTTCCACAATCTACAAGGTTGACACCACAACAATTGGAAGAAAAAGGACAAAAGGGATTTGTTACAATTGTGATAAGAAATACATTAAAGGTCATAAGTGTGCTGAGAAGAAATTATTTTACATTGATTGTGAAGAGGAGGAAGAAAAGGATCAATAAACATCAAAATAAGAGGATATACAGCACGAACCAACCCCAGAGAAAGAATAAATGAATCCGACCATATCTTGTAAAGCATTGACAAGAATTACCACTCCTCAAACTCCCAAGATGGAAGGACATATCAAGAAGAAAAATGTTCAAGAAGTGAAAGATCACATCGAGCATCAAGAAGTGAATCCGACCATATCTTGTAAATCATTGGCAAGAATTACCACTCCTAAAACTCTCAAGATAGAAGGACATATCAAGAAGAAAAAGGTTCAATAAGTGAAAGCTCACATCAAGAAAGAAGAAATGAATCCGACTATATCTTGTAGTGCATTGGCCGGAATTACCACTCCTAAAACTATGAAGATAGAAGGACATATCAAGAAGAAAAAAGTTCAAGAAGTGAAAGATTACTTCAAGCATCAAGAAATGAATCCTGTTATAGACATTTTTGTGCCTTACAACATTAAGCATGAAATGTCCCTAATCCAAGGGATCCAAAGTCCCTAAATGAGTTGTTCCTACCCCTAAAGGAACAAGGTCAACAAAAGACAGCTTCTCCCAGAAATTCTCCACCAAAAACAACTCAGAAATGGTCAAATCAGGATCAATTCAGTAGCTCCACTAGCTGTCCACGCTGAAATGCAAAGTCTGCACTGGCTACTTGCACTGCAACGCAGGTAGAAGCACTACCAGGGTGCGCTGAGTGGGAATTGACAAATGGAAAGTTCATTCAACGAGGTGGAAAGACCCTGGAAGCTTCCAGAATATTCCTCAATGACACTTGCCTCAATGAATTCGACCAAGTGATGAGTAAGAGGTTCTCAACCTCCAAGTGGAAACAAGAACTGACAGTGAGAAGCCACAAGTCAAAACATGAGCTGACTCATCCTCTCTGCTCACATCTATATATGGATCTCTCACCCAGAGGTTCTGGAGGCTGGAATTTTGTACTTTGCAGAGAATTGCTGTTGGTTTGAGATTGAGATTAGTGCATTGGGTGATTTATGCTTTGTTGGAGGAGAGGAAGGGATTCTTTTGCTGGGAGGTAGATGCTGGATCGGGCCTCACTTGGTTGTATCTCCTCTTGGACTTTATTACTCTATCAATAAACTATTTGAGTTTCTCCTACATGTTGTGTACCAATGATGTTTTGTTATGCTTACATGTTTAGCTTAATCTGATCTTGAGCTTTTTATGAATGTATATCTGTATCTTCTCGTAGTTTCTCTCTCTTGTGATCTTGCAGGAATTCGGTGAAGCTGGGCCGGTGAGGGAGCTGGGAGCTAGGAGCTACAGAAGAGAGGAGCAATTGGATCAACAAACTAGCGAAAGACACAGGTTAGTTAGATCCTTTCTCCTCATTTACATTTCATAAAGAAGAATACTCAATTAGTTTACCTTGTTTGTTGCTAAGGCACTGTCACCTCTTAGAGTGGGATAGGGGCATTCCGAATTGGATACTTTTCCCAACAACAAATTGGTGACTCCGCTGGGGAGAGTATCTTGTTAGTTTATTTGTGTTTCTATTGCTATTCATTTCATAAACTCAAGAGTGCCGAATCGAACTGCATTTGCCATTTACAAATGCAAAGTAGAGATCTGCTGCTCTAGTCCATTCGCTGGGCCTGTTTATGATCTGAACAGCTGATCCACAAGTGCTCTAACAGCCCTTTGTGATATATCTTAGTCCTCCTATAAATCATCCTCCTAATTGTACCTAATTGATAGCTTTGATCCGGCCAAAAACTGTAGATTTAACTGCAAACCGTAATCCAGAACCCAGAAACAACTCTCGTTTCTGCTTCAGCGTAGACTTTGTGAAGAGGTTTTGCATTTCAACGCAGGTCCCGTGAAGGCTACCTGCACTGAATGTCAAAACCTCTGTGTTGGGAGTGCGCTGATCAGTCTTTGCCTTGTGCAGCTGTGGTTCCTTGTTTCCTTTTGCTTAGTTTTATCTCTGTTTTTTGCAGCCTATTATCAGTCAGTGTACCTATCTGAAACCCCTTTTCTTTGCCTCAATTCCACCTCGGTTGTATAAAGAAATTGTATTTGTTCTTTGTGTATTTGTTACATCATTTGCAGTTTCCCATTACAAAAGTAAACTAGTCATACTGTCGCCCTTAGATCTAGACCTGTCGTAAGTGTCGTTTTGATCTTAGGAGTGAGTTTGCTTGCTGTTCACAGTTGATTGAGCTTTTACTTTTGTCTTTTGGTTTGAATTTATGCATTTCTAGTGTTGAAACAAGTAAATCATAAAGTGTCGTAATCATCTTTTTGATTTTGAAAAAGGAACTTGTTTATGTTTTCACTTGAAATCGAATTCAAATTTGTACAACAGCTTTCTTTTTAGGCATCAATATTAAGAAAGCGAAAAGAAATACATGCATTTGTGCATTTGCATTTTGATAGTTTGCATGGTTTGATTTAGGGAAAAGTGCATTACAGTGTGCTCTATGCTCTTTGAGAAAAGTTTGTATCTTCCTTTTCCCCTTGTAGCTAGTATTTTCATTGTTGAAAAGATATAAAAGCTTGCTTATCATCTTTAGACTGCATTTAGGAATTGTATCATACATCTCGTGGTGATCCAAAAAGGCAAACTTCTAAGAAAGATCAACCTAAAATAAATTGAATGAACTTAACAACGCTTTGTAACTTAACGCACAACATAGAGGTCTAGGCTAGAGACGTGTTCCGGCGTCGTAAAACCTGGCGACTATCGATCTCGCTGATGGTTGGGTGATTCCTCCTGAGGGACGATAGCGCCAGTATGGATTGTGCTCCCACGTACTGTCGAGTATATATTGGGAGACCCCTATAGGCATAAAACCTTTATCCTTAGGAAGCCGTGTTGGCCGCCCTACTGATCGCAATGCACTGAACACAGCATTCAGGAAGATTGACCGCCCATACCCTAAAAAGTATTCTGCGGTTTTGCGAAAAGTTTGGCACACCCTCTACCTAGAACTCCAGAGCAGTTCCTTTTGGCCTTTTTCAGACTCTATAATAGAAAAAGTCCATCTGAGCATTTGTCACTTCGGGCTCGTTAAAACATCGAAGGAGACTAGAGTCATCTTTAGCTTTTTCTCGACTCTTTAAAATTGAAAAAGCAAGTTGTGTCTAAGCGTCGTTAAAATTTATTTTAAACGGAACAATCATCCCTTTTTCCTACGTTGGTCTTTAGGTTGAGAAAATGGAGCCCACCAACCAAGGAATTCCCCTTGGTGGAAATCCTAGTCCCTTCTCCTCTTGGGGAGATGTTGGTGCGCCCCATATGGCCACATTGTCGCTTCCAGGACTGACAATTGGCCTGCCAGTCTGGCTCTTCTCAACCAATGTCGTTCAAAACACCACTATTCCTGAACAGTCGAATCAACAGTTAGACCAGTCCAGAATTTCCCACCAGCCTTCTACTTCCTCTAATTCTTCCTCTCCTCCTTCCTCTTCGTTTGACGGAACTGGTAAAACAAAAAACCAAGTTCCTAAGGAGAAGAAGGAAAAGAAGAAGAAAGAGAAGAAGAAGAAGGAGCCAAAAGCGACTGGGGGCAAACAAGTGTCGTCTAACAAAAATCCACACACAACACTGACTAGGCCTAAATCGCCATGTGTCATATGCAAGGGAGACCACTTCCACAGAGATTGTCCCTGCATCCCTCGGATACTAAGGGACTGGTCCCCCCGTTTGCACAATCCGGTGGCATCAACCTCTGATAACCATGTTGAATGCATACCGTCAACTAGCGAAAGTGAAGTCCTTGGACAAAAAGGGAGAGCTAGATCTCCCTATAGACTGTGCGAAGGCAACCACGCCATCCACCGTTGTCCCTTCTTAGACGAAGCGAAAAGAGTTTTGGATGATCGTCCGGTTTCACCGTTACGACTCCCTCCTGGATATAAAAAACTCTTGCCGAGTCCTTCGTTAGTTGAAAATCCAGCTGGCCCGCTCAAGTGGTCAGCTGAAGCGCCGGTCATTGAAGATGAACCAGCTGAATCCATACCCGACGAAAGTCAAAAGGTCGAGGCGGCAGTTGATCCGGTCTTTCTTTCAAAGGATTTATCTTCGAATGATACAGTCACTGAAGAGGATATAGATGACACCATCCAAATTCTCTTCATCAACACAGACACCGACGAACATGGGGGCAATGCACCCATTCCCTTATCGCAGGAAGGAAGTTCATCAGAGCGATATCCGGCCGTCTATTCGGTCCCACCACCAAGCAACTTGGTTGTATCCTTCGACTGGAACCAACTAGGCAGACCCCGTTTGCCAGCCAGCATACCATTCAGAATTATCGTTCAAATATACAGGATGGTAATGGCTGGCACCATCATTGATGAGGGGGCATCTGTGAGTATCCTTTCCTCTATTGCTTGGAAAGCGCTTGGTTCGCCAGCGCTTTTGCCTGAAATGAGAAATCTGACAGGCTTTGATAAAGGAACCAATCGACCTTTAGGGATCCTCCCCAATGTGCCCATAACATTGAAAGGGAAGACCGTTCAAATGAACGTGATGGTCGTTCAAGGACCCTTGGATTATAACCTACTCCTTGGACGAGACTATATATATTGCATGGGAGCCATCGTCTCCTCACTCTTTAGAGTAATGTGTTTTCCGCATGAAGGAAGAGTGGTCAAGCTCGTGGACCAGCTTTCATTTCTCGGATCACGCATCGCAAATAGTCACATACCATCCCTAAATGGTCTCTTCACGCAAGAAATGTCTCAACCCATGGTCCGTCCTCCCGATGAGCGCGAGTAATTCGAAAAGATATGACTGGAACCCAGGGGGCATGCGTCCTGGTCTGCTTCGGCAGGAAAACTTTGGGTATAGAGTAGGTTTCCGCGGGAGAATATGACTAGTCCGTACCCCGTCCGTGATTGGAAGAGGGGTTGTTCTAGAATAAGATTCTTTTGTCAAAGTTACGTGTTTGGCGCTCGTTGTCACTCACCTTTGTCTATCTCGGTAGGCATTGCCGAGGAAATGTTTTGTTTGAAAGATTAATGGAACAATCTTTGGGTAACCTGAAAGAGGTAGGCCTCTCTCGGTAAAACAAATGTTTTGGCGAAAGATGAAGTAGAGGTAACCTTGAAATCGTACTTTATACCTGGGGGCATGCAAACCTTTTGGAGTGCAAGCAAAGAGCGGTTATTTATCTGTTTTTTGGGTTAGTCGTTTCCTAACTTGCATAAAGAAAGGATTCCGGAGCAAAGCTTTGTAAGGCGCAAGCTCCATAAAAAATGGCATCTTCAATGAGACATTCTTATCATATGACTGGATTAATCGAGCAATTTTCACACATAGTTCATGCTCGTTAAAAAATAAACATAAGATCGAGCAGTTTTAGCACATAGTTCATGCTCGTTAAAAAATAAACATAAGATCGAGCAAGTGTTTCAACCCGTGTTTAAGCTCGTTAAAAAATGAACTACCCGGTAAATAACCACTGCGAATGTAAATTATCAGCCATTAAAGCCTTGGTCGTGTTTGCACCATCACCTCCACTTTTCCATTGGCCGATCATTCACCTCCATTTGATTGCTTACCCATTTTGAGGAACAGCTGCGAAGAGTGATTTCACTAGCCATCCTTGTGACACTACCGTGATTGGAAAATTCCAAAGCTTACCTGGAATCAGCTGCTAACCCGTTTCATCACTCGTTCCTCAAAAGACGAGTCTTCTTTAAGCTCTTTTCATCTAACTCGTAAAATATGAAAAGATTGCCGAGTTTTGACCTTCCAGCTCGTTAAAGCGACCGGAAGTGCTATCGCTCCTCTAGATTTTAATCTTTTTGGACCTGAGGGATTATTGCACAAAAATATCGAGCGCTTGTTTTGTTCGGCTCGTTAAAACTATCGAAAACTCATCCCTTCTGTATTGTTTTATACTTTTTCGGACTTAAGGGATTAGGTGACGAAAAAGGATCTTTGGAGTTACCTTTACGTACCTTTTCAGACTCTCTAAAATTGAAAAGGACTTAGTTATCTTTGTCATTAGACTCGTTAAAAAGCATTAATAGCGACAAACTTGTCTTTAGACGAGAACGAGTTTCACTATCGCTAGGCTCGTTAAAACATAGTGATGGGTTTGCCCGAAGGGCAAATTATATAACAAGCATATGTTATCCTCCTCAAGCTTGACAAAAATAAAGAGTTACTGGTCAGAAATGACTGGGGAAAAATTGGGAAGAAACTCAAGGAACTTTTATTGGTAGCAAGTCGCTCTTGAACATGACACTTCCACTCCATGCCTGAGTCGGGTTGGGTTGTTTCATTCACCGGTCACATCACCATGGTCTCGCCATACCATCCATCATTGGGGTAAATGCTACCAATCCATCGCACAAGTGTCGCCGATATGTTCAAGAGAAGTCATCCAGAGAAGTCAACCGTGTCCCATCCACTACCATACATTATCCTTCATCCTTTCATGACCGCCACCCTGAACCATATATCATCAGATCGTTTTCACCTCCATCAAAATGATTTGCTCCGTTCCGTGTCACTGATGTGGGATACATTAAGGCCCTCCTTTGACGGATCGCTTCTTGTCGACATCAGCTCATTATCCAAGAAGTTGATCTAGGAACACCCCCTTCAGTACTTTGAAGCTTGCATGCCTCAATGGCAAGTTTCTCACTTCTGGCGACAGGTATACATCAATGACCTTCGACCGGAAGATTTTGTGTGGTGTTCGACGCCAAGTCCTTTATTCACACCACGTGAATTGTACTGCAGTACCTTGAGGTCATTATCATAATCGGTGATTCCTCTCGCGCTTGTTAACAGTTTACATCATTGACTGGTAATCAAGCGATGTCTTTCCATGTTCGACTTCAGAACATTTCTCACATGGATCGACTTGTACTTAGAGTGAAGATCGAACGAGATTGAAGACCCCAGATCTAGTTTCATCCATCCGGGCTACAATATATATTCAGGAAAAATAAAGACATTGACATGTACAACATTGCAGCAGATAATCATCCTACCAAAAGGATGATGATTTCATCAAAATCATCAGTCTACCATCAGACGATTGTCTGCTCTATGTACAGAAAAATGAATTTATAAAGCTGAGCATGGGAATGCCCGCCTCAGCTAGATTATGAAAGCATTATGAAAAATAATGTATTGTATTGTATCTTATTACAGGTCTCCTCCCAGCATTAGAAGAACTTCGGATCCTCCTAATAAAGCATTTCACCCGATAAACGGCCTCATACTTTAGGGGGCAACTGTTATAGACATTTTTGTGCCTTACAGCATTAAGCATGAAATGTCCCTAATCCAAGGGATCCAAAGTCCCTAAATGAGTTGTTCCTACCCCTAAAGGAACAAGGTCAACAAAAGACAGCTTCTCCCAGAAATTCTCCACCAAAAACAACTCAGAAATGGTCAAATCAGGATCAATTCAGTAGCTCCACTAGCTGTCTGCACTGAAATGCAAAGTCTGCACTGCAACGCAGGTAGAAGCACTACCAGGGTGCGCTGAGCGGGAATTGACAAATGGCAAGTTCATTCAACGAGGTGGAAAGACCCTGGAAGTTTCCAGAATCTTCCTCAATGACACTTGCCTCAATGAATTCGACCAAGTGATGAGTAAGAGGTTCTCAACCTCCAAGTGGAAACAAGAACTGACAGTGAGAAGCCACAAGTCAAAACATGAGCTGACTCATCCTCTCTGCTCACATCTATATATGGATCTCTCACCCAGAGGTTCTGGAGGCTGGAATTTTGTACTTTGCAGAGAATTGTTGTTGGTTTGAGATTGAGATTAGTGCATTGGGTGATTTATGCTTTGTTGGAGGAGAGGAAGGGATTCTTTTGCTGGGAGGTAGATGCTGGATCGGGCCTCACTTGGTTGTATCTCCTCTTGGACTTTATTACTCTATCAATAAACTATTTGAGTTTCTCCTACATGTTGTGTACCGATGATGTTTTGTTATGCTTACATGTTTAGCTTAATCTGATCTTGAGCTTTTTATGAATGTATATCTGTATCTTCTCGTAGTTTCTCTCTCTTGTGATCTTGCAGGAATTCGGTGAAGCTGGGCCGGTGAGGGAGCTGGGAGCTAGGAGCTACAGAAGAGAGGAGCAATTGGATCAACAAACTAGCGAAAGACACAGGTTAGTTAGATCCTTTCTCCTCATTTACATTTCATAAAGAAGAATACTCAATTAGTTTACCTTGTTTGTTGCTAAGGCACTATCACCTCTTAGAGTGGGATAGGGGCATTCCGAATTGGATACTTTTCCCAACAACAAATCCAACCATATCTTGTAATGCATTGGAAGTAATTACCACTCCTCGAACTCTCAAGATAGAAGTACATATCAAGAAGAAAAAGATTCATGCAGTGAAAGATCACATCGAGCATCAACAACAAGTTCTCCAAATTTTAAAGGATAACACCACTTTGGTTCAGAATCAAATGAAACAACAAGAAAATCAACATCGCAGTGAAAGAAGTTTTGATGTAGGTGATTGGGTATTTTTACGGCTACATCTCAAGAAAGCTATTTATGAGAAGGAAATGTTGGCAATACTACATGCACTTAAGAAATGGCGACCTTACCTAATGGGAAGACACTTCAAGGTAAAAATGGATCATGATATTCTTAAGTACTTTTTAGAACAAATATTATCTTTAGAAGAACAGAAAAAATGGGTCACAAATATGTTGGGTTATGACTTTGAAATCATCTGCAAAAAATGGAAGCAAAATGTTGTTGCAGATGCACTCTCAAGAAAGGATGAGGATGTGGAAGCATTGTTTTGTGCTATTTCTATTATCCAACCAGATTGGATAAACGAAGCAATCGATGAATGGAAGAAGGATGAAGAAGTGTGGCCATTCATTCAAAAGTTGTAGAAGATCCCAGTTCAAACAATATTTCTAGATCTTGACAAGGAAGGAAAAATCATATTGGAACCTGGAGCAGTCACAGAAACAAGAACTCGACAGCTACAGAATTGATCAATTTTACAGTATATCATCAAGTGGAAGAACTTACCCGCTGAAGATTCCACATGGGAGGACAATAATTTTATATGGAATCATTAAGAAATACTCAAGCGTTGAGGACAACACTTTTTTAAGGAGAGGGGCATGTGAGGTCCCTATACTACTAGTGTAACCCCTTATTGTTATTATTACAACCCCGTTATTATATTGTTGTGCCCATGTAGTTGCCATATTGTTATTATTGTGCCCCATAGAAGCCCACTATTGTTATTATTGTGCCCTTACATTATTATTGTTATGTCGGCTCTCATTATATTATGACCCCTTAGACTCCTATATATAGAAAGGAGGTCTTGTCATTTGTAACATCCAAGAATTGTTCATTTGTGTAATGTAAAGGAGGTTGCCCCCTAAAATAGGCTTATTTATAAGGCATTGACCTATCTTTTATATCTTTTAGTGAGTTAGTTTCATAACACCCGCCAACATTTTCCAAAACTTCATCAGTAAAGGTGTTGGAAACAGATCATGCACACAGGAATTGTTCAACTTCCGTAGATCTACGCATATTCAGATCTCATCCTTCTACTTCTTTTCTTGGACTACCATTGGGCTTACCCAATCTAACTCTTCTATTAAGTTTAATAATACTAGCTTCGAGCATCTTATCCAGTTCTAAGCACACCTTCTCCTTATACTTTAGATTCAATCGATAAGGGTTTTGCGTAATAGGCTTCGCATTCTGTTTCAATGTAATCTTCATAACACCTAAATCTCTAACAATCCCTTTCAAATCTGAAAACTTCATGGGGAATAAGACCTGGTACTCGCACAGTAACTCAGCTACCTTATCAACTGTTTCTTCATCCCAATAGTCTCCCATATTCACAAACTTAGGTTCTTCTTCAGATCCAATGTTTACCTATCGAGTTTTCAAAGGCTCTAATATATTCAAGTTCACCACCTTTGGTCCTTCGACTTCACATTGTCCTTTAGTTTTAAGAATGGTAATATTCCACGGATCATTCTCTTCTTTAGCAGTCACATTATAGCATTCAAATGCATGGCGCAGCTGTGTACTCCAATTTGGTTGAGTCCATTCTACCAGTTCCTTCAATGTTCTAAATATAGTTGCTTTAATTTCTTGCAGTGCCTCATCAATGCTCTGAAAGCCATCTTCAAAGCTAAAAGTTAATAGAAAACTCTCCCTTAAAATGTCCCATTCAGCAGTCCCTTGACGAAGCTCTATCTCCAAATACTAGTTCATTGGGATCGTGTCTAATGTATGACAGAAGATATGCACCCATTCCAGTTGTGGTTATGTTCCCCAGACCTTAGTCCATCGTGCTAAATGATCGCGTGGATCATCTTTCCCTCTGTATTTTTATGTCATTTGAGTATTAGTATAGCTTAACCTTAACTTCATCATTCTTTTGTATTCTCTCCATCCAACAAAGCTTTCCTTGTGTGTACCCCACCAATGGGCAAGCGTAGCATGCAGTGCCAATTCCAGTGCCTGGAATCGATGTTCTTCTGGCACTTCCCTTTCAAATTCATCCAGAAACAATTCCACATCAGTCAAACCATCATATTGCAGAAGATTCCTTACCTCATTTGAGACACACCTCAGCGACTTGGTCATGATATTGCAGCAGAGCGTAGATACTTCATGCAGCCTATTCTACTAGTGTTCAAGCTATTCATCTGAATCTAAGGCGTAGGAGCTATCCCTGTCCCACGCAATTCGTCCATTGGCTATAGGATTGATCCAAACCTCATCTCACGTTGTTACCTTATATATCTGATCGAGATCATTTTCGTTGTCTACATAGTCACGCACAGGTTCAGTATAATGCTCTCTTCTACTGGGTCTAGTGGCATTACAACCCTGAGCGACTTCTTCTCAAATGACATCTTCCACTTCTTCAAATTGATTACCCCGTTCATATCAATATCCCAGTCAATTCCTAATAGTGCGGGGTATGGGTTACTATCATCCACTATCTCAATGACCTCAAAGTCAGCCAGCACACTCACACCCTCAATGTCCACCGTTACACCATATAAGTGCCCCATTGGAATAATATTCTGTTGATTTTCCATGCGCAACTAAATAGGAGACCACTGCAGTGCAGGTCTCCCCATCCTTTCCCATGTCTTCTTAGGCAAGACATTCGCATCAGATCCTAGATCCAAGATTACCTGGTCCATTTCATATTCACCTATCTGTGCGGTTAGCCTCATCTCGTGCCCCATTCATGCCTTATGCTTACCAATCTTCCTTACTATGTGCTGCTCAGTGGGAGTCTTTTCCTTATTAGCACACTTATCTTTTAATTCTTGCAATCCTTCAACTTCTTTCTGATCACGCAATAACTTCATACAAGTCTTCAGGAAAGTAGCTAGTATTAAAGGATCTACTTCTTTCAACGCATTAGTCTCCAGCATTTTCTCCCGACTTCCTAAGGTGGAGGCCTCAATGAAGTTCTTCTTTGCTTCAAATAAAGTTTCTTTAGCGCAATTCAGATCAAAGTCGACTTCCTTCTTAGCAGCCTTGTGTACCCATCCATCTTCCTCAGGCTGCTTACCTTTATCTGCACCAATCTTCATACCACTTCTCAACTCATTATTGACGTTCTAATCCTCTTCATGGGGCTCAACCCTCATCATCTGAATGTTCTACATAGGCTGCTAGGGATGCACATTCTTCTCTTTCATCTTTGCCATAAGAACTAGACATTCCTCTATGACATGGTCAAACTGTCAACAATATTGACATGAGGGATGTGTGGGATTTGTACAATCTCACACGAAGTACCCTGCTTCGCCATAGTTATAGCAGATCACATGCGCACACCCTCATCCTAGCCCAGTGCCTCTTCCTCTTCCTCGGCCTTGGAATCCTCCACATGTTGCTCCCGCGCCTTGATCTTGAGGCCAGTTTTCTGCCTTCATTCTATAGGTAGGGGTTCTATCCATCATTCATCATGTCCTACAGAGTTACAAAAATTACAAAATAACTACTGAGGGGTTTGTACAAAATTCTGCAATAGATGGAAGTATCAGTAGCATGTTGTCCTATAACCTAACAAATAGAGCACCACGGCGCAACTCCCGCACTTGTCGCAACATTATTTTTTGGTTTCAGGGGTATAGGCCCTCCCCCTATAAAATAATTATTAAAGACTGGGTAATGGTTCTTATCATGCCCATGGCTCTTACATTTCAGACACCAGACCTCAGCGCATGCCTCCAGCTAAGCTTCCCTTCTTTTCTTCAAGATTTGCAATTCCAAGTGCAGGATTTCCAGCTGTGAATGAATCTATTGCACCCAAACGTTCGCATCGTGAATAAGCAATGCGTCTAGCCTCATTGTGATCTCCAAGGCTTCCGCTTGCATTGTTATTTTCTACTGTGATAGAGGTATTCTTAAATGTGGCAAGAGCGATGCTATAAACAAGTCACGATGTTGGGTATCTGAGATTTCCTTATTAGCCTTCCTAATCAGGCATTTCAACCTCTTATCAAAGTCCAAAAGATGTATCATCGACCTTTTGTCAGATTTCCTTAAATTCAATTACTGACTACACCTCTGACTTAGGCTTACTGAACTCCTTACTCAAAGCCCACTAGGTATTTTCCAATGATGCGTTGGGGTTATCAATGCAATACTTGATATACCATGTTAATGCACAATCCTATAAGGTTGTAACCAACTACACTTTCTTAATATTACCGTCCGTGATATGTTGTGCTATCCAAATAAGATCTGCGACAAACCAAAATTGTTCTGGATCTTCGATCCCCGTTCCTTTAAAAATCGGTATCTTCATTTCGTTTTCCATGTTGAATGGTGGAGGTGGAGGTGGAGGAGGAGTGGATGGATGAGATATCCTCAGAATACCCTGCGTCATTAACGGAACTTCACTTCACAACATAGTCAGCCCTGGCCCTTCATTGTCGCTTGAAGGGGGTTCAATGAGCAGACTATATTTTGCGTTGGATCCTTAATTTCTTCTAAAGAATCTCCCACTTTGTGTACCCTCAAAAATCAAGGTAACTGCATAACCCTTTTTCACATAACAACATTTTAATCCAATTCTTCAATGATTTCAAATACTTAGCTCGTGGTCCTTTAAATATCTTTCACTCTGCTTTTCTATAGCTGATATTTCTATCGATCACAAAATAAGTCACAAAAATACCCAATGTGCAATCAACCAAGTGATCCACATCCCACGCAATATTGTTTTCTAATGCTTCCAGATGTCACGCCAGTTTAGGAGTCCACACTATAGGGCTTTCGAACCTCCATGTCCCTTGACTATCATCTAATTTCGACAACCACTCGTATATTTCTTCAGGAAAGAAATAGAAGAACGTATTAGTCTCGTCTGTGTACAAAAATCTCTACAACCACTCCACCTTGGATAATTTAGGGCTCTTGTTCTCTTGAGCCATGAACGCATGCGATTTTCCATCAATCCACTTCTCAAGCTCTTTTTTCATATGAAACCATTTATCACACATCTCTCAGGTAGATCCTGGTCCCAGCAACGAAACCATTTGTTGGCTTAAGGGGGCCTGACCCAGGCTCAGAGTTGTTCGCGCCAACCAACAAAACCCTAACTGTTGGCCTTTTTAGAAACAACCTGTGTAGTGCAAGTTGCAATCTCACCCAAAGCAGTATTGGGGGATGCTAGAACCAGGTTTCTACATCTAGGGACATGTGATAAGTGGTTCTTAAGTTCCTATAGCTCAGATCTCTCATCGTGCAAATCAGTAGTCTTCTAGGACTCGCTACTGCAACTCTATGAAAATGGCTTCTAGACCTTCGCGAAGGTCTATGACCAGTTTTTTCGAACCTTAAATAGACAATGTATCCACTTCCGTGCATCAATAAACAACCCTAGATCTGACTTCATGCAGATCTATCCAATTCATCAAAAACCATAACAGAAATCACTCTTATCTTCATGAAACTAGATAACTACTTAATTCATGCATAAATAAGACATACAATGTTTTCGCACAGCATTCATTCATTGTTCCATAGAAAACACATTATAAGCGACAAACCATAACATAACAAAATCAACAAAAATGCTCAGATTGCACATTAATTCTTCAAAATCCATCTTTATTGATCTTCAATGTTCATATTATAGACTCTTCTACCCTGCGCACTCAACTGCAGGGGTCCGTGCACTCAGCTAAAAACTTACCAAGGCCTCCTGCACTCTCAACTGCAGGAGCCTTCCCCTTCTTGCCTAAGTAGAGGAAGCAGAGCCTTCCTGCCTTAACACTCGCCTAAAAACAGTCTCTATCTTTATTATTTTTTATCAACTACTACTTCTAGACTCACTATGACTCAAATATATAACCTTCTCAATATAATACCATGGTCGACAGACCATCAGTGAATCTCCAAACTGACTTAAACAAGGGGCTAAGAACCCTTTGATTCCTATCTACCTACGCGCTCCGCATCCACATTTCACGGAGGCTTTACATATTTTACAAAAATTTATACAAAACTCGGGTTAACTAACCCCAAAACTGACCCTAGGGACCCTATGCCAACACTTGCTCTTCCTTGCTTGATATTTTATTCCCTTGTCTTCTTTTCCATTCCTTCACTTTTATTGATCCAATGCTAGAGTGCTCCAAGAATGCTCTAAGTGTCCAAGAGTGAGAGAGAGAGAGAGATCCAAAACTAAACTGACAAAATAGTACCAACTGATCCTCAGAAGCCTTTTTATTAATCAGGCCTCTATTTTCTTCAATTTTCCATTATTTTCCTTCATTTTCCTCCTCACATGCAATCTGTGACCTTTCACCTTCCTTTTCTCCTAATTTCCATTATTTTCATAAATAAAATACTAATTAGTGCCTCATGCCTTTCCAAATCCTTTGCCTTTGTCTTTGCCAATTTCCTTAGCCATAATAAATCAAATGAACACCCACACTAGGATTTTTTCCCAACATTCAACTCGGAATACATGTCACATGACCTTGGTTATTATTTTGCCTTTATTAACTTTATTACATGGATTTTTTACCAGGGTTGTTACATCTACAATGTTATTTAGTTGTTTTTATTAAAATTCTCCTTTTATTGTAGCCCCTACATTTTTTACAAGGGAAATAACATTATCCGTCACCTATAGAGTGCATCGAACAGACTCATCCTCAGTGACTCCTAATAACCATTATTATAATCAAAATCCACCAACAGAAGGTACTCCTGCCATCTCCTCTGCTGAAGCATCACATAGATCCTCAACATGTCCTCCAATATCTTGTTGACCCTCTTTATCTGTCCATCTGTCTATGGATGGTAAGTTGTTCTAAAGGCCAACTCTTTCCCCAAACTTGCAGACAACTACTTCCAAAACTTGGAAGTGAACTTAGCATCCCTATCTGACACAATCTTCCTTGGAACACCATGCAACATCACTAGATCTATGATGAATACCTGTGCCACATCACTAGCTGAATACGTAGATTTTACTGGAATGAAGTGTGCTACCTTTGTCATCCTGTCTACCACAACCATGATGGAATCATGTTGTCTAGATTTCCTTGGAAAACTTGTGACGAAATTCATGGAAATGAGCTCCCACTTCCACTCTAGAATTGGAATCACCTGTAGTAGTACACCCAGATGCTTACATTCTTCTTTCAGCTACTGACAGTCTAAACATCTAGCCACAAACTCTAGCATGTCCTTCTTCATATTCGTCCAATGATAAAACTTCTTCACTGTTGTCAATGTCTTCTAGTATCCTAAGTCACCTAAATACGATTTTGCATGAAATTATCACAAGGTAGTCTTCTTGAGCTCATTTTTGTCTAGAACATATATCCTATCCCTAAATCTGATCAAACCATCTAATGTAAGACGATAGTCCACATACTTATTACTTGTACCCTGTTGTAACATGTGCATAAGCTCCATGTACCTGCCATCCTATTGTTCTTCTTGTAAGATCTGATCCTATAAGTATGTCACATAAAAACTCATAGTTTCTATGTGATTCAATTGTATCCTCTTGCTAAGAGCATCTGCAACCATGTTCTCTTTACCTTTAATGTACATGATCTCAAAGTCAAACTCACTAATCATGGCCAACCATCTAGATTGCCTGGAGTTCAAATTCGGTTGGTCAAACAAATATCTCAATCCACTGTGATCGATCGTCAATACGAACCTCCTACCAAGAAGATAATGCCTCCACATATTCAATGCATGGATGATCGCTACCAACTCAAGGTCATGTTTCAGATAATTCTTCGTGTGCTCGTTCAGTTCTGGTGACACTACCTATTCTTCCTTTATAATAACACCACCAAGTCCTCTCAATAAAGCATATGTACACCCCACAAACTCTTTGTATGGATCTTCAATATTTAAAACTAGAGCATTTGTCAACAACTGCTTCAATTGCTCAAAACTGGCTACACATTCCTCTGTCCGTTCAAATTTCTTACCTTTCCTTTGCAGCAACAGAAAATGATATGAAATCCAAGAGAATTTCTTGATGAGCCTCCTATAGTAACCTGCTAGCTCCATAAATGATCTTAACTCATCCACATTTATAGGAGCTTCCCACTCCATGATAGCCCTTATGTTCTCTAGATCCACTGCTATGACTTCCTTGGAAACAACATGTCCCAAGTAATGTACCTATTTCTAAAAGAAACTACATTTTCTAATCTTTGCATACAACTGATGCTCTCTTAGCAATCTCAACATTACTGCTATGTGCTTGGCATGTTGTTCCTCATTTTTATATCATCAATGAATACAACAACAAACTTGTCAAGATAAGGACGCAATACATTATTCATTAAGCGCATGAAAGTAGTTGGAGCATTAGTCAAACCAAATGGAACTACAACAAACTCATGATTCCCAACCTCGACCTAAAATAAGTCTTGTAATTTCCTCTTCCTTGATGTGTACTTGATGATATCTATATCTCAATTCAATCTTTGAGTACACTACTTATCCCTTCAACTAGTCGAACAAGTCATCGATCCTCAGTAATGGATACTTGTTATTGATGGTCAACTTGTTCATCTACCTGTAATCGATGCATAACCCGAGAGTACTATCCTTCTTCTTCACAAACAACATTGGTGCACCCCAAGGAAATACACTTGGCCTAATGGTATCAATGGCTTTGCTCTCGTAAACAATTTATCACTTGGGCAATTTTTACGGAAGAATTGATAGCACATTATGAGAATACAAAAAGCAACACTTTTTTAGCCAATTGATAAGTCTCAAACAAAAGGGTTCAATAATGGAGCACATTGAGGAGTTCCAAAAATTGAACATAAGGGTAAAAGATATTCTAGAGGAGCATAGGATTGATGTGTTCATAGGGTCTTTAAAGGATAATATCCAACATGATGTTCGACTTTGGGAACCTGATTCATTAGAGAAGGCATTCAGGTTAGCAAGAAAAATGGAAAGCAAAATTATGGCAACCAGGAAGCATACCACTCACAACTATAAAGACGGAAGTGCAGTTGCCCCTAGTCTTCCACAACCTATAAGGTTGACACCACAACAATTGGAAGAAAAAAGAGCAAAAGGGCTTTGTTATAGTTGTGATAGAAAATACACTAAAGGTCATAAGTGTGCTGAGAAGAAACTATTCTACATAGATTGTGAAGAGGAAGAAGAAAAGGAGCAAGAAAGGTCAAAAGAATAGGATATGCTCCAGGAATAAAGCCTAGATGAAGAACAAATAAATCCGACCATATCTTGTAATGCATTGGCTGGAATTACCACTCCTCAAACCATCAAGATAGAAGGAGAAATCAAGAAGAAAAAGGTAATAGTGTTGATTGATTCAGGAAGCACCCACAATTTTATTCATTGTAGGGTAGCAAAAGAATTGAATTGCTTCCTATATCCAGCACCAGAGTGTCAAGTGATGATTGCAAATGGAGGAACAATAAATTGCTCTGGAAAGTGCCATAATATCAAGCTATCCATGGGAGAATATGTATTGACTAGCCCAATGCTTTCCATTCCAATGGGAGGTGCTGATGTTGTACTAGGAGTCCAATGGCTACAATCCTTGGGTACAATAGCTTTTAATTTTCAAGAACTTTTCATCAAATTTTCTACAGAAGGAAAGGAAGTTGAATTAAGGGGTATTGCAGGGAAACCAGGAAAGATAATCAGCTCTAATGGTATGACAAAGCTTCTAAAAAAGGAGCAAAGGGGTGTAATTGCACAATTATGTTCGCTAGATGTTTCCACATTAGAATCATCTATTTCTCCAGATCTCCAAAAAGTCCTGGACAATCATTCCAAGGTATTTGAGACTCCCAAAGGTCTCCCACCTATGCGTGATCATGATCATGCTATTCATCTAATTCCAAGAAGTGTTCCTCCAAACATCAGGCCGTACAGATATCCCTATGTCCAAAAAAGTGAAATTGAATGTATGGTTGCAGAAATGCTAGAGCCTGGTATAATTCAACCGAGTCAAAGTTCTTTCTCTGCTCCAGTAGTATTGGTGCACAAGAAGGATGGATCATGGCGCATGTGTCCGGATTATAGGGAGCTCAACAAGCTCACTATTAAAGATAAGTTCCCCATTCCTGTCATTGATGAATTACTGGATGAATTGCATGGATCAATTTACTTCACCAAGTTGGATCTTCGTTCAGGATATCATCAAATCAGAATGAAGATTGAAGACATTCTGAAAACGGCATTTAGAACTCATGAGGGTCATTATGAATTTTTGGTCATGCCTTTTGGCCTTACCAATGCACCTTCAACATTTCAAGGTTTGATGAATTCAATTTTCAAACCATTCCTTAGAAAATTTGTGTTAGTATTTTTTGATGATATACTTATCTACAGCAAGTCTTGGAAGGATCATGTTGAACATGTTGACAGGGTGCTACAACTATTGGAGGAGAAACAATTATATGCCAAAAGATCCAAATGTTTTTTTGGAGTCCAGGAGGTGGAATATTTGGGTCATATTGTATCTCATGAAGGAGTTAAGGTAGACCCTAGCAAAATTAAAGCCATTAAGGAATGGAAAATCCCCACATCCATAAAGCATTTGCGCGGATTTCTTGGGTTGACAGGGTATTATCGCAAGTTTGTTAAGAATTATGGGAGAATAGCAGCACCTCTAACGAAATTATTGAAGAAAGATGCATTTTCATGGACTCCGGAAGCAACAAAGGCCTTTGAACATCTTAAAGAGGCAATGTGCCAAGCACCGGTCTTAGCTACACCGGACTTCACAAAAACCTTTATTGTGGAATGTGATGCTTCAGGAAATGGAATTGGTGTTGTTCTAATGCAAGATGAAAGACCCATTGCTTTTGAAAGTTGTCCAATCAAGGGAAAGTTTCTAAGAAAAGCTATTTATGAGAAGGAAATGTTGGCAATACTCCATGCACTTAAGAAATGGCGACCCTACCTAATGGGAAGACACTTCAAGGTAAAAACGGATCATGATAGCCTTAAATACTTTTTAGAACAAAGATTATCCTCTGAAGAGCAACAAAAGTGGGTCACAAAGATGTTGGGTTATGACTTTGAAATCATCTACAAAAAAGGGAAGCAAAATGTGGTGGCAGATGCACTCTCAAGAAAGGATGAGGATGTGGAAGCATTGTTGTGCGCTATTTCTATCATCCAACCAGATTAGATAAATGAAGCAAGGGAGGAATGGAAGAATGACGAAGAAGTGTGGGCACTTATTCGAAAGCTACAACAAGATTCCAGTACATCTGATACATTTAGCTGGAAAAATGATTCGTTATGGTGCAAAGATCGCTTATACCTCTGTAAGAATTCCCAACTAAAACAAAAGATTCTTATGGAATTTCACACTTCTCCCTTAGGAGGGCACTCAGGATTTTTAAAAACTTACCATAGGGTTAAGAAGGAATTTTTTTGGGATGGCCTTAAATCAGATATTCAAAAGTTTGTGGCAGAATGTTTGGTTTGCCAACAAAATAAATTTGAAACAATTAAGACAGCGGGTCTATTACAACCTTTATCCATTCCAAGCCAACGTTGGGAGGAGGTATCAATGGATTTTATCACAGGTTTACCCAAGTCTGAGGGAAAGAGTGTCATCACGGTGGTAGTTGACAGACTTACCAAGTATGCACACTTTTGTGCATTATCACATCCATTTAGAGCCAGTACAGTTTCTACTGCATTTATGGAAACAATTCAAAAGCTACATGGAAACCCAAAGATTATTGTAAGTGACAGAGATCCCATTTTCACTGGAAATTTTTGGACAGAATTATTTTCTCGTCTTGGTACTCAGTTAGCTCATAGCTCATCTTATCATCCTCAATCTGATGGGCAAACTGAGATAGTAAACAAATGTTTGGAAGGATATCTTCGTTGCTTTGTATCTGATAAACAGACACAATGGGTCAAATGGTTGCCTCTGGCTGAATGGTGGTATAACACTTCCTTTCATACAGCAACAAAAATGACCCCATTTATGGCACTTTATGGGTATCAACCACCATCCATCACATCATATTTAAGAGAAAATTCTAAGGTTCAGGCAGTGGAACATCACATCAAACATCAACAACAAGTCCTCCAACTCTTAAAGGATAACCTCGTGTTGGCACAGAATAGAATGAAACAACAGGCAGATCAACATCGCAGTGAAAGAAGTTTTGATGTAGGTGATTGGGTATTCCTACGGCTACAACCATATAAGCAAATGTCCCTCAAGCAAGCTAAGAAGGATAATAAATTATCACCAAAGTATTATGGTCCGTACAAGGTATTGCAAAAGATTAGTACTATGGCATACAAATTGGAGCTTCCTGCAGCTTCTCGATTGCACCCAGTTTTCCATGTTTCATGCTTAAAGAAGGTTATAGGCGACAAGCTCCCAGTTCAAACAATATTGCCAGAACTTGACGAGGAAGGAAAAATTATATTGGAACCGGAAGCAGTTATAGAAACAAGAACTCGACAGCTACGAAATCGATTAATTTCAGAGTACCTTATCAAGTGGAAGAACTTATCCGCTAAAGATTCCACATGGGAGGATGAGAATTTTATGCAGAAATATCCAGAACTACTCAAGCGTTGAGGACAACACTTTTTTGAAGGAGAGGGGCATGTTGGGTCCCTATAATACTAGTGATTACCCCATTACTATTGTAGTTATACCCCTTATTTATATTGTTGTGCCCCCATCTCTTAGGATCGACTAACCCATGTCCAAGTGCTGTTCACATGGAACTCTCTTCTTTATACTTGTATCCAGCTGCACTAACCAATATTCTGAATGCACTTCCTTATTCAAACCACACTTATCCACCAGGTCAGGAGTAACATAACTATAATTAGATCTAGGTTCAATCAAAATAGAAACAACCTGATCACAAATATTATCGTTCATCTCGATAATAAATTCCTGGTGATCCACCTTCCTGTTATCCAATGTTTCATATATAGAAGGAATGCTCTACCCAACATCCCCAACTGTCTATGCCTCCTGTGCACTATAGATCTAAGGCTTACCACCCTGATTCTATAGAAAATCCCTATTAAGATACTCCATACCACATGTCCAACACTGCAACTGTTGTATCATCACCTTTATCTTGTTTCCCTCCATGTTGTGACCCATTAAACTTCTTGTAAGGTGCAACATTTTCTTTCTCACCTGCATCTTGAGGCCTTGTTATTTTCAGATGTCATTTACCTTCAAGTGACTGAGGCTCATCATACTCAATTCGATCTCTAAATGTTAACGGAAATCCGCTGACAAATCTCTAGACTTTGGCCTTTTCATCTTTAATATATGGTACATACCTCAATAAATCCATAAACTTGGTCGTATACTCCTCATTTGTCATCGATCCCATATTTAATTCATAGAATTCATTAGCTCTGTTGTTGTAGTACCTTTCCAACAAGTATTTCTTCTTGAAAAGTCTCTTAAATTCATGCCAACTCAACTTCTGTCCTAATGTCTCTAACCTGTTTCACATCTTCCCACCATATGTTTGTTTTCCCTTTGAGGCTAAACATAACTATTTTGACCTTCATATTCTTTTTGTACTCATGCAGCTCAAAGAATTTATTCATCACAGGTATCCATCCTTTTGCATCCTCCGACTTCTTCAAATCCCCATCAAAAGTAGGTGACTACACTTTCTTGAACCCATCTGGAAAATATCCCCTTTCATTACTCCTATAAGGATGATAACGATGACGATCATAGTGCCTGTCAAAACCAGAATTAGAATAGAACCTATATCCATATCATGTCCTATCCAAAATATCTAAGAGCCTTCCATATCTGATCGTGCCATCCCTATCTGACCTATTCTAACCATGAGATATATGGTCATATGCCCCATTATTCATTTCCTCCTACCCATGACTCATCTGAAGCAATCCTTGTCTCTGCAATTCTAACAAACTCTGAAGGATTATTGCATTGACTTCTGCTTGTTTCTCTTGTGCCTAAATGATCCTATCATTATTGGCCTTGTAACTTCTTATTTTTTCCTTCAATCTTCTCAATGTGTCTTCTAAGTAAGAAGAATGCCCACCAACACCACACTGCTCATATGATCCATCGAGAGAGTCTCATGAACTGTAGTCTACCATCTTGCTAGTCATCTTTGATCTTCTTCATCCAAGTATACCATGTCAGCTTAAACCAAAACATAACATAATCAACATACCTTAGTATATTTTAGGGGAGGATATCTCGTCTGCAAGATCAACCAGATTAGCTCAATAAATGTATAAACATAATCATATCAGTACATAAACCTCATTTCAACCATCAACTAGTTACCATACATGACCATACCGACCACATACAATGATCTCATGCACAAAAACTATAACCATGTTATTGTATGCATAATAACATATAAACAATGACATGCATAACTGACATACACTCATGAAAAACACATCCAAGAACAACACCATCAAATTTCACATGGACACATGATTGTGAACATGACCAACACCATGCATACACCACAAGGACATAGAATACAAGTATAAAGAAAACATACACAACTGACATGTATGCATGAACAACACATGGACCATCTAGTCCAATGGGTGAACCATGCTCTGATACCATTATGTAACACCCTCCTCCCACATTTACCCAAGTTAACCGGTCCACTGGGGTAAACATGTGACGAGAGGCTACTATGATGTGATTCAACTCCCCATGTATAGTTAAGGAAGTGGAACCGACAAAACCAAACCAATATGACCTACCTTAGGAGCTACAAACCCTTCAAGAGGCAACCAACCCTCCCAAGTGCTTAACCTCTAAGATATCTTGACATTTACTGATTTGGACCCTTAGTCACTCTCATGACAAGCCATGCATGTGACTGAGGCCTTCCAGTCACTCCCACAGTAAGGCATGCCAATGACTGTGGACTTTTTCAGTCAGTTCTGAGCTAGCGACCCCATATTATAAGCTATGTTTCCAAGGCTAGGTCTCAAGCCACTACCCAAAACTTCATGAAACCTTCAGAAATGGTAAATAACAATGGAATAAGGCTACTAATCCAATCATTGGTATAATTACTTGATCTGACCCCTACTAGCCATGACAGGCATTTCGTTAACCATGTCACAAATATGTAATCTATAGGTCATAACAACAAATTTGAGCATAGGGGTCTCGTACTTATCTGATATTCGTAAATAAGAATTATCAAAATAACTATATTATCACCTATTAGGTCATATATTCATTGTACATTCATTTTCTAATCAAAACATGATGAGAGCCATACATCAAGTTTGTCATAAAACATACTCATAACCAGCATATAACCAATAGAAATAACAAGGATATAATATCCATAAGAATCACATATGAACCAGTACATTTACACATGAAATACCAAGGAGAAGGAGCTTTTATTAATGAATGCATAATCCAACCAAGTCTAGGATTTCCACGAACCACCTAACCATAGATTAGGCTGAATCAAATCTTTCTTTCAGCCAATCACCCCCATGCCATATTCCAAGCATGAACGTGGGACTCATAACAAAACTAGCCAAGGATTCCTCAAGATTTACCATATATCCCACCAAGGGATTCCTAGGCCCAAACCCTCATCAATACAACTAGGATTTACCACAATCCCCACTAGATCAGTAGCCTCTAAACAAGCATGGATGCCTCCAGCTCTCTCCACCTAAACCGTGAGGAATTTCTTTTTCTCGACCTCTCAACTTTACCATGTATCCCACCATTACCGGTCAAGGGATTCCTAGGCCTACGAGGTCACCAACCTTTGGGCTTTACCATGTATCCCACCATTACTGGTCAAGGGATTCCTAGGACTAATCAAGGGTATTCACCTCTGAGCTTTACCGTGTATCCCACCATTCACCGATCAAGGATTCCTAGGTTCAATCGAGGTGCTCACACCTAGGTTTTATCATGTATCCCATCCTGGGATTCCTAGGCCTTGTGAATGATCCTAAGACCATCCCACTCAACTTCGAGTCCATCCAGCAATCTAGCTCAACCAAAATAAGAGAACTCCATCACACCATGGCTATTCGAAAATGGCAAGGAAAGGTTGAAGAACATTGTCACGCCTAGAAAAACCCATGCCAATGAGAGCAAGAGAACAAAAAACACACATGCATGTACTATGCAAGCCAAATCTCGAAAGGAAATCATACATGCAACTCAATACCTGCAATAATATCCATTGTAGCCACTTGATCCTGCTCTTCCTTACTTGATATTTTCTTCCCTTTGCATTCTTTTCCCTTCTTTCAATTTCCTTGATCCAATGTTACAATGCTCCAAGAATGCTCTAAGTGTCCAAGAGTGAGAGAGAGAGAGCTCCAAAACTGAACTGAAAAAAAAAAAAAGGTACCAACTGATCCTTAGAATCCTATTTATTAATGAGGCCTCTGTTTTCTTCAATTTCCCATTGTTTTCCTTCATTTTCCTCCTCACATTCTACTTGTGACCTTTCACCTTCCTTTTCTCCTAATTTTTGTTATTTTCATAAATAAAATGCCAATTAATACCTCATGCCTTTCCAAAGTCTTTGCCTTTGCCAATTTCCTTAGCCATAATAAACCAAATGAACACCCACACTAGGATATTTTTCCCAACATTCTGCTCAGAATACGTGTCCCATGACCTTGGTAATTATTTTTCCTTTATTAATTGTATTACATGGATTTTTTACCAGGCTTGTTACATCTACAATGTTATTTAGTTGTTTTTATTAAAAGTCTTCTTTTATTGTAGCCCCTGCATTTTTTACAAGGGAAATAACATTATCCATCACCCATTTTTCCTTACCAAACTTTCAATATTGATTGTCTTTAAAAACAACTGCAATTTAACTATTTGTAATGAAATTAAAAAATTATTTCTCAACAAAAAATATCCCTTATATATAAAAAAAAGTTCATGAGGTTTCTGATGTCCCGTGATTATGGAGAGACATAGTATAATAGCCAAAAAAATTGAATTTGTCCAATGCTGATATTCTGGCATTGTTATGGCTGACCTAGTCAAATGTTGGAAATCCAACAAACATTGCATACACGTCAGGAATCCAACTTAATATAAAGGTGTCAGATATCTATAAAACCCCTTGGATATCTGATGCATTTATCCATTTCATTGAATATTTGATGCTTTTCGAGGATTAAAAAAAAAATACAAGTAAACTCTGATACTACAATTGATTTTATCAGTACTATATAAGTAAAGTGTCAATTTTTTCTTCCATCTGTAGTAGTGCTATATTCATCCATGTGAAAGTAGTTGAATAAGGTCAAATAAATACTTAGGTTAGCAAAGAGAAATTCCTTCATGGGTTTGAAAAATATGGATGCCAAGAAAATAGTGTAAGTTTTCTAAGTTTGTCATTCAAAGTTATTATTAATATTTTTTTTCACATGTGTTATCACTAGGTTAGAACAGGTTGGGTTGTGTCAACCTTCAGTCCCAGCATAACTATTTCAAACCACTTTGACTGGAAGTTAGCCCCTCCAATCTGAGAGGGCTCTCTCAAAACATTATATCAAATTTCACTTTAATCGGCTCAAAACTACAGATTGCTAACTCTGTTTTATTTTTATGTGGTTTTATAGGTGAAGGAGAATGTGATGGATGCCACCATTGGGCATGAAGTCAAATAAAAGAAAATCATTGGCAAACAATAGTGTTTAATGTAAACTGAGGCATTTCTGGCTTTAAAACTAATGTCAAATAAACATTCACAGTCACACATAGCAAATGAAGGAAATTAGAGCACTTTGACAGGAATTCCAAGTGATAAAATACTGTGAATACATAGTGCTAAAGTCTTCATTGACGTTTATTATCTAAACACATGCCATTATAACTTCTTTACCTAAGATTTTTGCTTTCATTATCCTCCATGGTAGCAAATTTTCAGTTTATGCGGAGTTGCTACGAAATTTGAAATTTATGAGTTTTTTATTTTTCATGGTTTCTTTTGCCTCCTTATTACTTTTAATACCTTTTTCAACTATACATAAGGCTGAATTTACTGGTTAAACATAGTAAAGACAAAATTTTAGGAATTCACCATGCTTAAGGGTTGCCTCCTGTTACTTCAGCTATGAGCTTGAGGTTCTTTTTGGAAATCTTGATTTTGATGAGCTTTACTTGTACTTGAAAGTATTTGACTTGAGTTTGCAACTTCCTTATGTCAGCTTGCAGCCACCTGTTCCTTCTATACATATGCTTTAGCATCTTTTGCAGTGGTAGAATTCTCTTTATCTTTTTCCTAGCCTTTTCTGCAATTTCCTCATCGAAATCTAGCTGCTCCAACACCTGCTTCTTCATTTCTTCAACTTCCAATTTGGCCTCTATCAACTCTTCTCTAGCCTCCCTTAATTTTTCTTGTAATACTTCTTCTTGGATTTTCTCTTGCATAGTTTCCTTTCCATGTCTTTCTTTGTTGGCTTTGTTTTTTCTAAAGGTATTTCTAGCATCTTTTCAGCTTGTTACATTGCTCTTGCTGATCTTGTCATAGGTTTCCTTGGCCTAACGATGAAACCATGTTCTTCTTGTGATAAGTCCAACTTCTTAACCCTCTTTTTCTTCTCATGAATTTTTTTTTGTTTCATTTCTACAACCATTACATCTGGGCTTTCTTCAAGCTCAATGGCTTCTAGGAGGTCAGTTAGTTTACCTTTCCCTTTTTTCTGTTCTTTACTCTACCTTCCGGTCATCCTCCTCCATTAGTTTCATATCCATTGGTTCACATCACACCACTAAACCTCCTTTATACTTTTTTCTGTGTGCCATGGTTGCAACACGTAGGGCTCCTCTTTGTCACCTTCTTGCCACCTGCAAATCAACCTAGAGACAACTAGAAAACAATGGACTCTAACCTAGAGAGAGTAAGACCTATGTTAGAGCTAGACTTATGTGAGAGACAGCAAACCAACTTGTATGACAATGTGAAGCTTATGGAATAAAAGAAAAAATGTGAATAAACTAGTTGGCAACAAGAAACTATTCAGTGTGAATATGTAGCGAAAAATGGACAAAAGAGTGATAAAGTGCATCCATGACCCACCATAAGACTGACCAATCACACTTTTCAGACAAAAAAGACTGTTACTCCACCGTTTAGCACAACTGTATACTTCAGCACAATTTCGTAGCAGGACAGGCTTTCGAAGAGACAGATTCACTACGGAAGTGTCAGTGACTTTCATTCAAACCCTCAGTTTTCCTAGCTCGAGTTGCCACAAATTTATGCAAAACTGTCAAAATGCCAATCATGAATAAATAAGCCCAACACACATGGAATTTTGGAATTGAAACTTTATGATTGACCCTATTTGAACTGTTATGGACCCCACATCATGACATGATGATCAAAAACACGATGATCATGAACTTTATTTGAGAAAAATTGGAAACCCTAGCTAATTTGACCAATAGACTTCAGAAACTATTCCTAAGTGTTATTATGGATAACAGTGGCTCCAATGGGGATGTTACGCCCCTGTGGTGCAATGAAGAACAAGTAACTCCAGTTCCTGACCATTGAGATGATCCTAATTTGAAGACTACATTCAAACCCACTCACCAAACTGAAAATAAAACTACAAACCAACTGGAAACCAACTACTACTGTTGCAATTATGATATCAAATTGTTGTACAAACTAAAACTAACAATGAAAAAATGTAGCCTAAAACTGAAGGAATTGCTTTCCCAACAAGATTATTTATGCACCAATAACCCTCCTCTAACATCTGAAAATCCACTTTCTTAATTCATGAAATATGAAACCTCCAATATAACCAGACAAAGAGTTGATCCAACACTTGGTCTCCTTGACTATTCTTAACTGGACCATCTGTTGGCAACTCAGAATAAAAACTGGATCCATAACCTAAACTTATAAACGAAATAAACTCCACCTTCCCTGATGACTGGAATAGACTTACCAAATGATCTTGATAATCATGAAAAATCACCTCTTCTTGATGGGTAAAACCATGAGGGCTGAACTCATTCATAACTAATGGCTTCTTTTGTCCTATGTCTTCAATTCCAAGAACATCATCAAATAAAAAGGCAACAATATATTTGTCTTCCCTTCCATGTAAATCAACAAAAACATCCATACATTCTTGAACATATTCAAACATGACATCCATATTGTGTGCATCAAAACTAATATTTTGCTTCTCAAACAATTCTTTTGACCTTTGGTAATTTCGCTTAAGGACTGTCATCTTGATTCTGAACACTAATAGATCTTATACAAACAATTTTATGCATATCATCCATGTCATTTTGATGATCCTAAAATAGAATAGGTAAAAGCTGTATATGCAACTCTTCATGTAACTCGGGTTTACCTAAAAGTGAACTTTCATGCACTTTAACCGAGACAACATCATTATGATTTTCAACGGAAAAACACTTTTTATCTAGGTAGACAAATTTCATCACATGTTACCTCACTGTTCAAAATTTTCATGCATGTATTTTCAACAACCTGATCTTGAGGATTTTCTTCTTGACATAAAATCTTAGAAAAGGAATGGGCTGAAATTGATTTGGCTCATACCTTTAACTGCATATAGATTGACAAGGCTACAAATTCTCATAAATTTCATGTAATATGAATTAACTATCAAATTGTTGATCCATTTCATCTTCAACTAAAGAAGAGACATCTGCTTGTTGGAAAACTTCTTGATCATCATGACAACTAGCTTGAGAAGAAAATTCATAAAGTGCCTCTAACATCTCCTCATCATCCATACATTCTACATCATCATCAATACTTTCAAGATATTGAATGAAACCTTTCCAAAAATTACAACAGTCTTGAAACAGTGGTGATGAAGGATGAGACTTCCCATAATGTCCAAAAAATATTCTATGGAAATCTTTAAGAGAACACAAGCTTCCTGATGGAAACCCTTCATACCATACTCTAGCTTTGTCTTCTAGGGTAGCCATAAACATCTTCATGAGACAATCCTCAGGAAACTCAACCCTCAGTCTACATACATGTATATGAAATTTAACCAAATGAAGAGTAGCATCATCTTTATTTTCATATTTGAACATGGGAAGATGGGTTGACGAATGAACACAAGGCACAGGATTTGGAAAACCATAGATGTGAGACTGATCCATATGAGCATACCTAACATTTCTTATTGTAGTAGAACTCGTCTTGGAACTTCTTCAAGCAGTGGAGTCACCATGAAGCTATGATCTTTTGTATCTTTTTAGATTGGAGTCGCCAGGGTAATATCACAACCTTCATAAAACTATGATTTCCTGTTAACCTCCGAAATCAGAATGAAGAGACTCAAATAAAATTCGAGAAATGGAGCTTTTCAGCTCCTGGAAGACACACCAAAATGTTATCACTAGGTAAGAACAGATTGGGTTGTGTTAACCTTCAACCCAGCATAACTATTCCAAACCACTTTGATTGGAAGTTAGCCCTTTCAATCTGAAAGGGATCTCTCAAAACATTATATCAAATGTCACTTTAATTAGCTCAAAACAACATATGGCTAACTCTATTTTCTTTTTATGTGGTTTTATAGGTGAAGGAGAATGTGATGGCTACCACCATTGGGAATGGAGTCAAATAAAGTAAAATCATTGGCAAACAACAACATTTAATGGAAACTGAGGCATTTTTGGCTTTAAAACTGATGTCAAATAAACATTCACAGTTACACATAGAAAATGAAACAAATTGGAGTACTTTGACATTAATTACAAGTGATCAAAATACTATGAATACTAATAGAAAAATAGAAAACATGGTAAGAACACATAAATCCATATCATGAATCTCAGGTATAAAAACAGAGTTGTTGTAATATATATAAAACTAGATAAAAAGTTCACATAGGTTCAGCTTCTCACATTATCGATCAACCCTTTTAGAGTCATAAAATTACACTTATATAGAGTAAGACCACCACCATATCATTAACTACAAAAAAAATTCACTTAGGGCTAGATTCGATCAATCATTTTAGAGACATTATCCTACTTGACACCTATTGAGAAATCTTAGGGATTTCGGTTTTCCACAATTTGAATACAAGTAAGAGTCTTCCAACATTAATGAACTCAACCAAATTATGTTGATAGAGCTTATCGAACCCACTTGATTTTATGAACGTGCTGGAGCTGATGATGTGTCTGATGCCACATGGATGTTGACTTAGTTGACTTGCTGACCTAGACCTCCACCAAGTCGAATTTCAAAATTTTTGACTAGGAAAAATTATGTAAAATAGGTCTCAAATTTAAGTGCATATCTTCCAAAACCTGATGTTTGTGTAAAACTTAAGAGAATATTTTATGTATAAGCTCGTGCTGAACAAAAACCTCCTTCAGATTTCCAAAATTCCTTTTCATTTGTTCAAAAAGTGAGCCGGAAGTTGACTACTAAAAGAGTGATTTCCATAATTTCAAAAAATTCCTTTCTGCTATCTATTTGACCTTTCTAACAGTGTTGAAGTCTTAATTTATGTTTATTGGCTAAATGCATGCCATTAGAACTCGCTTAACTAATATTTTTGCTTGCATTCTCCTCCATGAAAATCTACAGCAGTTTCGTAGAAAAATTTTAGTTTAACTATGGGGAGTTGCTACGAAATTTGATATTTCTGAGATTTTGATTTTCCATGGTTTCTTGTGCCTCCTTATTACTTCTAATACCTCGTTCAACTATACATAAGACTAAATTTACTATTTAAACATAGTAAAGACAAAATTTTATGAACTCACCATGCTTAAGGGTTGCCTCCTGTTACTTCAGTTATAAGCTTGAGGTTTTTTTTGGAAAGCTTGCTTTTGATGAGCTCTACTTGTGCTTGAAAGTCTTTGACTTGAGTTTTCAACTTCCTTCTGTCAGATTGTAGCCACGTGTTCCTTCTATACATGTGCTTCAACATATTTTGCAGTGGTAGAATTATCTGTCTTTTTCTTGGCCTTTTTTTCAATTTACTCATTGAAATCTAGTTTCTCCAACACCTGCTTCTTCGTTTCTTCAACTTCCAATTTGGCCTCTATCAACTCTTCTCTAGGCTCCCTTAACTGTTCTTGTAATACTTCTTCTTGGATTTTCTCTTGCATAGTTTCTTTTCCCTATATTTTCTTTGTTGGCTCTGTTTTTTCTAAAGGTATTTCTAGTAGCTTTTCAGCTTGTTGCATTGGTATTGTTGATCTTGTCATAGATTTCCTTGGTCTAAATATGAAACCATGTTCTTATTGTGAGAAGTATAGCTTCTTAACCCTCTCGCTCTTCTCATGAATTTTTGTTTGTTTCATTTCTACAACCATTACATCTAGGCTTTCTTCAAGCTCAATGGCTTCTAGGATGTCAGTTAGTTTACCTTTCCCTTTGTTATGCTCTTTACTCTATCTTCTGGTCATCCTCCTCCATTAGTTTCATATCCATTGGTTCATATCACACCACTGAACCTCCTTTATAATATTTTCTATGTCCCATGGCTGCAACACGTAGGACTCCTCCTTGTCACCTTCTTGCCACCTGCAAATCAACCTAGAGACAAGTAGATAGCAGTGGACTCTAACCTAGAGACATCAAGACCTATGTTAGAGCAAGACATGTGTGAGAGACAACAAACCAAATTCTATGACAACGTGAAGCTTATGGCAGCAAAGAAAAAATGTGCATAAACGAGTTGGCAACAAGAAACTACATGGTGTGAATATGTAGGGAAAAATGGACAAAAGAGTGATAAAGTTCATTCGTGACCCACCATAAGACTGACCAAATAGGCTTTTCAAACAAAAATGATCGTTAGTCCATTGTTTAGCATAGTTGTATACTTCAACACAATTATGTAGCGGGACATGTTTTCGAAGATACAGATTCACTACGAAAGTGTCAGGGACTTTCGTAGCAAACCCTCGATTTTCCTAACTGGAATTGCTACAAATTTCTGTAAAACTGTCAAAATGCCAATCATGAATAAATAAGCCCGACACACATGGAAGTTTGGAATTGAACCTTTATGATTGACCCTATTTGAACTTATATGGACCCCACATCATGACATGATGACCAAAAACACTATGATCATGAACTTTATTTGAGAAAATTTGAAAACCTTATCTAATTTGACCAATAGACTTCACAAACTATTCCTAAGTGTTATCATGGATAACAAAATTGGTGATAAGTTTGGGATTTCTACTAATGAGTACGAGATCATCACCATAAAGTACAAGTATGAGAAGATGGTCACCTACTTTCTTGGTATAAACATTATGATCATAGTGGAATACTGATAAGCCAAATTTAAGAATAAATTACTCCATTTTGGCATACCAAGCTTGAGGAGATTACTTGAGGCCATAGAGGGATTCCTCGAGGTAGCCAACAAGGTTAGAGTCATTTTGAAGAATCCAAATTGTTTTTCCATAAATCTATTCTTACAAATATCCATGAAAGAAGGTGGATTTAATATCCATTTGATGGGAATCCCATTGATATGAAGCTATAATGGAAAGGAGGTTGGAATTATTTTGGAAATGGGGTTAAAGGTTTCATTATAGTCACTACCTTCTACTTGTAAAAATCCCTTGGTACTTAATCAGGCCTTGTATGTGAACACTACCATCTTTGACATACTTAGTCCTTCCAACCCATTTAAATCTAACAAGTTTTATTCCCTTATGAAGAGGGACTATATCACAAGTTTCATTTCCATTAAAGAAAAAAATTCTTCATTTGTTTTTGCATCCCATGTTGGATGGCTAGAAGCCTTTGCAAGTTTTTTTTGGATTTTGGTTTTCTAGAACTTGATCCAAAAGCGAATAAGTTTACTATAACTACGAACACATTCAACACTAATTAGAATGATCACCAACTCAATCATTGGTTGCTTCACTTATTATGTGGACCCATTGAGGATGTTAAGGCACCAATTCCAAGTTCAAGTGCAATAGATTCATTTCAAGGATGAAGTTGAGAAGGAAAATAATTGTTTCCATACTCACCATCTAAAGAAGATGAGGAATTCATAATAAAATAAAAAGTATTAGAAGGACAATAAGTAAATGGCACATGTGTTGAGGTTAGATTAGATATTGAATATGGCAGATGCATTGAACCAATCATGCAAGTTGATAGGCCTTCATTGAACTTAATCTTTTCAAATAATGACTTTGGTTGTATTAGATACAAGAGGTTCATAAGTTTTTACATATTAAGAGGTCCAAAGTTTTTACATCTTATGGATAAATGATAAAAAAAATGTTTCTCACTTTGAGGATGTGAGGATTTCCTTTTCTCATCAATAATTATGTTCCTGTGCTTTACTACTAAGCACATGAAAGTGGTTTACATCCAATTTTATGTTATTCCATTCTTCTTTAGGTTTTACACATTTTAAAGCCTTTGTGTAAGTGTAATTAACTACGTAATTTGTATAATTAATGACTTCCACACAAAAATGAGGACTTAGTCTGATCTATATTGGATCATTATATTTTTTTTCATTCATCTCAATGCTTTCAGCGTGAAAAAGTGAAGGAATTAGTTCACAAGACCATTTTTACTAGCGGGACCTAGTTTGGAAATTTTAAGTCTAAAACCTTCCAAGAGTAATTTGAGGCATCAAATGACATTTTTGGGGTGTAAATTTTTTTGCTCTAGTGCGACACCTTTTTGTGCTATTTTACACATAGAAACCTTTCTAACAACACAAACATCATCTCAATCAAAGTTTGTATGCAAAACTTATGCCACTCGAAAGTTGACCTTCCTGTTTTGACCACAATAATTCAAGAGGATGCCACATTAGCCCCCATTATTCATGGAAAATGTGCTAGCAACGTGATCATGATGAAGAATAATCTACAAGATTCCATATTGTTACTCTATTAAAGAGTTGAACAAATCAAACTTAACCACTAGTAGGTTATCGGGTTGTGTTATAACCAGGCCAATAGGAGGAAAAGGGGTTCCATTCTATTCGAGTACATTTTGTTCCATAGATTAGAATAGTAGTCATGGGTGGATAGGAATAGATCAAACAAATATTATTTGTGCACTGTAGAATCCAATGGTCTATAGGCTTCACTTCTTTGTACTTACATCCATTTTCCCATTCAGAGAAGTGGGAAAAGCAACCTCACCTTCCAGTTGGGTTTTCTCCCTTAAGGGATTCCTACGTTATATCTTGTGTTAATTTTGTGGTTTGTGAGTTTTATTTCATTTTTCTCTATTTTTTACATAATTATAATTTGCATGCATACATAATAAATAGTAATTTGCATATCAATAAATATAAGGAGAAATAAACACTAATAGTGTAGATTTCAGATTGTAAGCATAATTTTATCAGATCCAATGTAACGAACTTTCTAGTGGAATATTCACAATAGTTTACAGATCATATTGGTTTCACAGAAAGTTTCTTTGGGTGTATTGTGGGGATTTTCAGGGCATATAGATAGATTAATCTAAAAGTCTCAAAATCTCCTGCATGGTTGATGAATCTATGAATAACCCTCATGATCACCCAAAGGATAGTTTTTTGCAGCAGGAAACATAAGTTGCAAAGATAAACCATAATGTGAGCCTCCTTATGGAATCCCTAGACAATAATATTGGACTATTGAAAGAAGAAGGGGGTTCTAATGCAAAGGCCTGATCAAAATATTGAGAAGAAACAAAGAAGGAGCCAAAGAAAGAACCTGAAAAAAGATCAAACCAGTTCAAGTGTTGTGAACCATTCATAATCCATTTTCAAAATGGAAGGGAAGGTTGATATTGGTGAGCTCCAGTATTGTAGCAATAATGCTACAACTCCTGGGGCTTCCTGTCTCTTAATTTTATCAACCCGGTAGTTCGTACAAACTTGGAAGCGACGGTGCTGTATGCACAAGTACTAGCTCTTGTCGCAGCTGTCACTTGGTCAGCTGGCACAAGTCCGCTAGGGCTCAAGCCAACTTCTATAGGCTCTCAGAAGAAGCTTGCTAAATGATGGACGAAAGCTATCTCAAAGAAAACTAATCTACTTGGCAAAAACGAACTGAAAGCAAATCAAAGCATAGAAACCCTAGGAAACCCTAATTTGACTAGTCTAACCTCTATGATGCAAAGAATGTGAATGAAACTTCTACCAATGCTGCCATTACTTCTAGCAAGTGAAATTGCATGAATCTAAGCTACTTGCATCTGAAAAGACATGTTTTTGTATTTCTTTCTTAAGTGAATGAAGTGATTGTGATTTTGTTCTTATTAGGGTTTGGTTGTGCAGAGGAGGTGCAAGGAGGAAGGAAAGCTTGGGAAAGGTTAGGGAGGCTAGGAGAGGTCCCCAAGGATCCTCAGCATCCGTCCATAGAGGTTCCTCACGTTCAGAGGCTCAGCAACCGAGTGAGTGGCCTCCTACAGGATGTCTGTAGGGGATTCTACAGGAAACTCAGGGATTTCTACAGGATGTGCTGTAAGTGGAAGTTTTGGGTGATGGTGAAGGGATGGAATGGTTTGGGTGGATAGGTAAGGTGGAGATGAGACTTGTGATGACTCAGGGGCAGAGAAATAGGACAGAGAATGAGTGCACGAAGTGGTTGGTGGATAGAAGGATGGGATCAACAAAAGGACAAAAGGATGAAGCTACGTGGTAATGAAAGAGTTGGAAGGTGAACCAATGAACAGCAATATAAAGCGTGTAGAGGGATGTGCATGAAGCTGTGATGAAGGTGTATGGTGCAAGAGTGAAGTGCATGGAAAGATCTATCATAAACGAGACTATGTTGCAGCATGTATAAAGTGAAGAACTACGTATTTTTGTGGTTGGTATAGGCTGCACTCCAATCTCCAAACAGAGATGGCAGTGGAGACTTCCTCAACCTTTTTCCTTGGAGCTCCAATGTATTATCAACCTGCTAATCTAACTAAACAACCAAAAGCAATTCAACCATAAGCTAAACTCATTCAATCTCATAAAAACTAACTCAGCAAACCTGTAATTTTGAATTGCATGGTAAAGCAATGAACTGAAGTGCTGAAACAAAAAGAAATTAACATTACAAAACAGAGGAGGTCTATTGCTCTCTTAAAAACTCAGAATTGGATCAAAAGCTGCCTGTCTTTATTGAATAATCATGAATCTAATGACATGCCAAAACTGGCTTACAAGGAGCAAAAACCGAGCTACAACATGACTAACTAGCTATCCCCAAATTGACTAACTAGCTACACAAAATGACTACCCACTAGCTAACCAAAATGAGGCCCCAAGCCTTCTTATTTATACAATTTGAGGACCCAACAGTCCTCCTAAAAGTTAGGGACTTGGCTGCCCAAGACTTGTAGTTAACAGCAGTCCAACTTGACTTGCTTGGCTGCCCTTGAGCTGATTGATTCGGTGGTCCTTGAACTCCGAGCTGATGGTGGAGAATTCGAGGTAAGGGCCCATAAATGAGGGGGACACCTTCCTACAAATCCTCTAGCTTGTTCTCCCACGAATTTGGCTGCCAAGTGCTCATTAAGACCTTCCATTTTGTCTCCAAGTTGACCAAAAAGGCTACACAAAGCACCCATTAGACTTGTTGGCATAATGACTAACCAAATTCACTCTATTAACATAAAATTAATCAAAAACATGCAATAAACAAATGAGAATGGTGGATTAAGTCAAATTAGGAGGTTGGATGAGCCCAAATATTTGTCCATTTTTGGGGCTCATCATCACCCCCCTACTGAAAGTGTTGCTCATCCTCTGAGCAACCAAATCTCTCCCCTTGTCTTTGATGGCCCTGGTGGCTTCCTTGGCTAACATCTCAGCCGATTTCTCCTTTGGCTTCCCTCTTTCCAAACTTCCTATAGAACAGTTCACTGGCTTCCTGTAGAAACGGTCTCTGTCTTCCTGTTGAAACAGACAGCACCACTGTTTCGGCCTGCTTGGCTGAGGCTGATTTTCCTTGAACTGTGCTGCTGGTTTGATCCTCATAGTTATTATTCTCGATGGAGCTTGGTGGACTTTGGGATCCAAAAACCATCTCAATGGGGTCAATCTCCCTTTTGATCTCAGCCTGGTTAGAATTATCACTCATATCATCATCTATTTTACAACCCAATAGCATATCAAGGTCAATATTTTGATCAGATGAAACACCATCTAACAGAAATGGGAAGTTGATGTCAGCATCAGACTCCATTTGAAAAGCTCCATCTCCTGCTACTACTACCTCAGAGTAATCAGTCTTGTCTGGAGATGTGACTGCATGGGCAGATCCAGAACCCTTTCCATTACCGGTACCATTCATTACAAATTCACATAGAGGAATGCTATGGCTGTTGTCCATGGGAAAAGGGTTAGGATAGTTTTCTGGGTTGAATGTAAGTGGCCCATCATCTCTTTGTGGAGATCCATCCTCCTGAATCAAATGCAGGGTACTGGAGACAGTTGATCTAGGATCTCCATGATGGTGAGGCAGTTCTTCTTGAGTTAGCACATTCATAATGGAATCTCCTCTTTCAATTTTCTGCATATCCCCATGATGGTGATCCTTTTGTTCTTGAGTTTGCGTGTTCATGATGGAATCACCCCTTTCAATTCTCTGCATACCTCCATGATGGTGATGCTTTTCAATTTGCATGTTCATGATGGGTTCACCTCTTTCCATTTTCTGCATATTGAAAAACAAAGAATTGCAGGAATAGGAGGAAGCTGTATGAACATTTCTACGTCCCAGGGTTTTCATACAGGGATACTTACCTTATTGCAGTTGTTGGGAGAAGAGGCCAGGCAATGAAACGCATTGTAGTTTTCTTGCTGCAGTTGAACCTGAACCTGTAGCAGCCGCTCATGTCGCTGTCGATCCCCTTGATCTGAATTAGATGACATTGCAGCTGATATTGGTACCTCTTTCGTATCCTCATTGCAGGGCACTAATTCCTTCTTCTCAGCCTCTTTCAAATTCCTTATGTGGTCTGTTAAAATCGAACTTCTGTGTTTCTTGTAGACGACTTCCTATAGAAACGCCTGTAGAGCGTGATTCGGCCTTTGAATGATCTTTGCATGCGGAAGAATTGTTAACAAGCCCAAAAACTTGATGAAGGACATGAGTTTAACATTTGCAAGTGTAAATGAACATAGTTAGCAAGTGTACCTGAACAACAATTAACGTGAGTCTTCAGCCGAGCGTTCCTTTATTCACTGCGTGATTTGTGGTGAGGTGGCAGAGACCTGCGCTTAGCCCATGCAAACTGTTCGTCCCCTGCAGTTCCATCTGCCTGTAATCCCTTACCATTTGTTTCACTGGAGTTTAAACTATCCATGACTGGCTGTGTTTTTTCAGTTTCACGTGAATGACCATGCTGCGTGACTGCCGGCTGAGTTCTTAGGGACGACAATCAGCTGAACGTCGCTAATTCGTGGCTTAATCCCACCATTCCATTAATTCATGCAGTTTTCGAATTAAATTTATGCAATAGAGGAATGAGTTTGTCACATACCTCGAAGTTGAATGGCTGCCGTGAGCTTTTTGCTGCTGCCTGCTCTGATTTTGCTGCTGCATGCTTAGTTTTTCTGATTGCATGTGGCTTGGATGCTAATCCTTGATTTTTTTTTCATGTGCAGGTGTCCTCTGGCCGGATCTGAGTGCATGCAATCAGAGTTCATTTCCACGTTCAGATCTGCACCCTCAAACTGCTGCCATTGAATTTTCTCAGGACCAGAACTTCTTTTTGCCATTTCTCCCAAACGGTAGATCGGTTTGATCTGAAACTTGGTGAGCATGTTACTACCATCATTATGCATCTCCCATAGCAAATTCGTGATCAATGGATGCACGGATTTCGAGAAAAATGGAAAATGGCTGAAGATTTCAGAGGTCGATTTCTCGGAAACCGTGCATCGGAATCGGCTGAAACTGCTTGGGTAGGCTACTATCATCCATGTGCATCTCCCCATGAAACAGGTTTTGAAACGGATGCACGGTTATGGAGAAAAGGCAAAAATGGCTGATGGTGATGGAGGCTGATTTCTTGGAAACCGTGCACCGGAATTGCATGAAACTGCTCAGGCATGTTGTCATCATCCTTGTACAATTCCCCATAAAACGGTTTGTCAAAAGGATGCATGGTTTTCAAGTTATGGCAAAAACAAATTTGGTTCTATGGATTTTTGCCTCAAGGCTTTTTGCATGTGCTTGCATGGGATGACAAAATGAATTTTGTTTGTGATGCAGGTATGGAGATGATGGAGGAAAAGTTGGAAGATTGCATGAGGGCTTCTGAACCCTTGAGGAAGCTACCATGCTTGCCAAAACACTTTTTGAAATGCATGCCTAGTTTCCCACAATTTCTACAGGAAGTTCCTGTAGAAGCACAATGAGAAGCACAATGAGGTGGACGAATGATGGAGAAAGGCAAGGGATGGACACACAAGTGCTTGTAGGCCTAATCAATAGATTCCCACCATTAGATTCACTTTTGAAATTGTATTTGGCTCGTCCAAAGGTTCTACAGGATGTTTCCTATAGAAATACAGAGCTTCCTGTAGAAGACACAGTTTTGAGGAAAGAAGCGTAATGACATGAAAAAAAATGATGGAAAAGGGTGAGGAATGGCAACATGGATGGGGGTAGGCCTCATGGACATATTCCAAGCCTTCAGGTCCTCCTCGGAGATCAATTTGGCTTTTTTGTAAGCTTCCTGTAGAAGATACGAAACTTCCTGTAGAAGGCACAAAAAAGTTCCTTTGACCTTGATTTGAGTGCTCCTCCTGTCATGAAACGTCCTTCTTGCAACCTGAAATGTCATTGCTGCAACATGAAATTATTCAATGGAGATTAGCTTTATTTTTCTTTTTCTTTTTTTTTTTTTTTTTTTGAAAAACAACTAGGGCGCCTCATGGAGGTTTTCACCCTAATTGCCTGCCTTGGGCGCCTCCAAGGGAGGTTTTCACCCAAAGATCTTATTCCATTTTTATTTCCTTTTTTCCAACCCATTGACCGCCTCATGGAGATTTTCAATCAATGAGCCAATCTAAGGCGCCTCCAAGGAGGTTTTCACCTTAGATTTTTATTTTTCTCTTATTTTCATTTTTTTTCTTTTTTCTTTTTTCTACCCTACCCTACTTTGAAAAACAAAATCATTTTCAAGTATAAGAATACTTCCAATGGAGCCATGTGCACATCAAGATTAGAGAAAAAATGATGTGAGGGCTCGAAATGCATGCTTGGACAAGTATCCAACTTTCAGAGACAAAATGATCTGACTTTGAGAGTACAAAACATAGCTGAGGAGGAGAGTGCTGCTGCAACTTAGTGACCTTCTGAAACCATATCTCAATACAGCTTTGATATCCTTGGTCATCTTGCTGATTTGGATCATTCTTCATGTCACCTTCTATCGTGACCTTCTGATCTTCCTCTTTTTGCTGATCTTTCTCTTGAACACATGGAAGATTTGATGGTAACCATGAGGGAACTTTCTCCATCTCTGATTCTGATCTCTTCTCTTCATTAAGTGCAGCCCATGGTTCTTTGATCTCCTCTTTGGAATCTTCTTTTGCTTTTGGTCCTTCAATGTTGTCAATAGATTCTCTCTTTTGCAACACTCTTCCTGAGCTTTGGTGAACATCATTGAGCTCAAAAGGAGTCATTTGCACATGTTGTGCCTCAGCTTTGCAATTGGGTTGAGCTGCTCCATTGCATGGTTTTGGAAATGGAGGTACGGGTAGCTGAGTGGAGGTGTGAAATTGAGATGGAGATGGATGGCATTGTGGTTGGGTAGGCATTTGGGGTTGCCTTGGTGGAGGAGGAGGCGATGGTTGTGGATGAGCAGGTGGTGGAGGAAAATGAGCGGGATGAGAGTTGTACTGGGGCCTCCACTCCTGATAAGGTGCATTCCACTGAGGCTGTGGCTGAGCATAAGAGTGAAACGAATGAGCAGCTGGTTGGGCATAATATGGATCTATGAAGGAATAAGGAGGAGGTGTGAACCAGGAAGGGTGAGCAGGGGGACCCCAAGAAGGCATGAAGGTGGCTTGGTAAGAGTCATAATAGGTCTCGGGTGTCCCTTGTAGTTCCTGCTGGTAGGGTATGGGTCCATGTGGCCTCCTTTGGTTCATATAACAGAGTGATTCAGTGGCTCCCTTGGCTCTTTGATATGTAGCTTTGATTCTGGGCAAGGAAGGGCACTGATCTGTAGGATGGTATTCTTCACAGATGAAACACACTTCTAGAGATTGCATTGGACATTCGTTCCAAGGATGCTTTCTAGTGCACCTAGGACAAAAAATGGCCAAAGCCCTCTTGGCTTCTTCTTGCTTCTTTTGGATCCGCAAGGTATCCAGTTGCATGGCAAGACACTGCCTCATATCACTCTTGAAACCTTCGATCTGATTTTCAAATTCATCTTTGGACAAGGGACTGCTCCAATCATCTCTGCTTGTAGCCATTTGCTTCAGAGGAGTGTTTCTTTCTTCTTCTACCCCACAGGTTCTTCAGATATGTCTTGATGTCCACCCAGGGGTTCTTTCATCACAGCCATCGAAGAAGAACGTTGGCTGTGTGAAGCAGTGGGGGGGGTTGTGCAATCATTTTTCTAACTTATCTCTACTCCTACAAAGCATGAAATGAAATCTTTTTGGTTGTTTTTTCTTTTTTCTACTGAAATAGATTGAACTGCAACTAACTATCTTGCTGAAATGAAAATGCGAAATTGAAATGAAAGCAGTAAAGGACTAATCTATTTTGCTCAAATGAAATTGCAGGAATGGAAAGGCTAGTCTACGCTTGCAGAATTGAAATACTAATCTATGCTTGCAGAATTGAAATACTAATCTACGCTTGCAAAATTGAAATTGCGGAATTGAAAGGCTAATCTAGGAAAGCAGGAAATACTAATCTATGAAATCAGGAAATGCTAATCTATGAAAGCAGGAAATGCTAATCTATGAAAGCAGGAAATGTCTATGCTACTTTTGCAGAATGGAAATGAAATAAACTACTGAGCAGAAGGTTGTAGTAGAAAATAGAAGAATAGTAACAATCACCAATACTCTGCCGCTTCCCCGGCAACGGCGCCAAAAAGATGGTGAGCTCCAGTATTGTAGCAATAATGCTACAACTCCTGGGGCTTCCTGTCTCTTAATTTTATCAACCCGGTAGTTCGTACAAACTTAGAAGCGACGGTGCTGTATGCACAAGTACTAGCTCTTGTCGCAGCTGTCACTTGGTCAGCTGGCACAAGTCCGCTAGGGCTCAAGCCAACTTCTATAGGCTCTCAGAAGAAGCTTGCTAAATGATGGATGAAAGCTATCTCAAAGAAAACTAATCTACTTGGCAAAAACGAACTGAAAGCAAATCAAAGCATAGAAACCCTAGGAAACCCTAATTTGACTAGTCTAACCTCTATGATACAAAGAATGTGAATGAAACTTCTACCAATGCTGCCATTACTTCTAGCAAGTGAAATTGCATGAATCTAAGCTACTTGCATCTGAAAAGACATGTTTTTGTATTTCTTTCTTAAGTGAATGGAGTGATTGTGATTTTGTTCTTATTAGGGTTTGGTTGTGCAGAGGAGGTGCAAGGAGGAAGGAAAGCTTGGGAAAGGTTGGAGAGGCTAGGAGAGGTCCCCAAGGATCCTCAGCATCCGTCCATAGAGGTTCCTCATGTTCAGAGGCTCAGCAACCGAGTGAGTGGCCTCCTACAGGATGTCTGCAGGGGATTCTACAGGAAACTCAGGGATTTCTACAGGATGTGCTGTAAGTGGAAGTTTTGGGTGATGGTGAAGGGATGGAATGGTTTGGGTGGATAGGTAAGGTGGAGATGAGACTTGTGATGACTCAGGGGCAGAGAAATAGGACAGAGAATGAGTGCACGAAGTGGTTGGTGGATAGAAGGATGGGATCAACAAAAGGACAAAAGGATGAAGCTACGTGGTAATGAAAGAGTTGGAAGGTGAACCAATGAACAGCAGTATAAAGCGTGTAGAGGAATGTGCATGAAGCTGTGATGAAGGTGTATGGTGCAAGAGTGAAGTGCATGGAAAGATCTATCATAAACGATACTATGTTGCAGCATGTATAAAGTGAAGAACTACGTATTTTTGTGGTTGGTATAGGCTGCACTCCAATCTCCAAACAGAGATGGCAGTGGAGACTTCCTCAACCTTTTTCCTTGGAGCTCCAATGTATTATCAACCTGCTAATCTAACTAAACAACCGAAAGCAATTCAACCATAAGCTAAACTCATTCAATCTCATAAAAACTAACTCAGCAAACCTGTAATTTTGAATTGCATGGTAAAGCAATGAACTAAAGTGCTGAAACAAAAAGAAATTAACATTACAAAACAGAGGAGGTCTATTGCTCTCTTAAAAACTCAGAATTGGATCAAAAGTTGCCTGTCTTTATTGAATAATCATGAATCTAATGACATGCCAAAACTGGCTTACAAGGAGCAAAAACCGAGCTACAACATGACTAACTAGCTATCCCCAAATTGACTAACTAGCTACACAAAATGACTACCCACTAGCTAACCAAAATGAGGCCCCAAGCCTTCTTATTTATACAATTTGAGGACCCAACAATCCTCCTAAAAGTTAGGGACTTGGCTGCCCAAGACTTGTAGTTAACAGCAGTCCAACTTGACTTGCTTGGCTGCCCTTGAGCTGATTGATTCGGTGGCCCTTGAACTCCGAGCTGATGGTGGAGAATTCGAGGTAAGGGCCCATAAATGAGGGGGACACCTTCCTACAAATCCTCTAGCTTGTTCTCCCACGAATTTGGCTGCCAAGTGCTCATTAAGACCTTCCATTTTGTCTCCAAGTTGACCAAAAAGGCTACACAAAGCACCCATTAGACTTGTTGGCATAATGACTAACCAAATTCACTCTATTAACATAAAATTAATCAAAAACATGCAATAAACAAATGAGAATGGTGGAGGAGAGAAGATGGGCACGCGCAAGGGACAAGGCTAGGGTTTACAGGCATATTCTAGGGTTCGTAGGGCATCTGCACAGACGGTTCCACAGGGCGGAAGCACCGACAGCTACTCGACAGCTCCTGGACGGTTACGGTCACGGACTCAGCTTTCGCCACTGCTACAGCTACACTATCGAATTTCTCGCCTGTCCCTTTCTGTCACCGACATTATTCAGTTATGGATCGTTGGGAGTATGAAGAGGTTGATTATTCGGCGGATCCCACACCGGAGAACGTCATATTTGGGACTCCGCATTTTATCTCTCGCTCACTAAACCCCCATTCCGCTTCCTCATCTGCCCAGCCGCATCAACCTACACCTGCATCTGCACCTCTCTCTACTGTCGTTCACCCTCCTGTATCTCCGCCGTTTGAGGTCCCTCCGCTCTCGCCTGGGGCACTACAATTTCTGGCCTCAAACACTCCGCCATCACCTTCATTTGATCCTCTGTCCACTATTCCATCGGTGATCCCCCCTCCGCCGATCTCTACACCTGCTACATTCGCATCGGCCTCTGGTATTCGCCCATCGGGATGCTTTGAGACGCCGGCGGTATCCTCCATTCCCACTAACCCGTCTCCCCGGGAGGGCATCACAAACCCTCTGGTTGATCATCCTTCGGCCCCTCGCTCTGGATCTAAGAAGGTTAAGTGCATTAGATCGACGGCAAGAGATATCTCCATCAAATTTGACGAAGCAAAACCGCTTGGAGAATATATGGATATTGCAAACACTGTGTTGGTTGGGCACGTCAGGGGTCGATCATACTCGAGGCAGAGACTTAATCTTTGGGTTAAGGAGATCTGGGGTGGAGTACTTTTTGATCTACCAGAAGTCCATGTCCTCCCCAGAGGATGGTTCTCTCTTAAATTCTCCAAGGTCAGCCAAACAGAACTTGTTCTGGGTCGATATTGGCACATCGAAATGGCCCCTGTTCTTCTCAAGCGATGGAACCCTCTCTTTGATCCAGAACGAGAACAGCTAGGTGCCGGTCCAATCTGGGTGAGACTCCCTGGCCTTCCAATTCCATTCTGGGACGAGGAAGTTTTCATTAGGGTTGGGAATGCCCTAGGGACATACTTGGACTATGATCGCACCTATGTGGAATCTGGGCATCGTACACTGGCTCGGATTTTGGTTCATTTGGACACTCGAGAGGGACTCGAGGAACAGATCACGCTTCAATGGGGCAGGTGTATTCGTGTTCAACTGTTGGATTATGAAGGCGTACCATATCGGTGCAGGCGTTGCCACAAAGTGGGGCACCTCGCAAAGGATTGTCCCCTCAATAAGAAAGCTGCAGAATCAGTGAAAGGCACCCCGGCATCAACGAGGACTGCTTCCCCCATCATATCTCGTCCGTCGTCTGCTGGTCCGGCCCTATCGACATCTCCACCTGCGAGCGACACTGATCTCCGGAGATCCTCCCCACCAAAAACAAGGGCGCGCTCGGCGGCAGAAGCGGGTATGAATTCTGTTTCTTTTACTTTGCATTCAGCTTCAAATGCATTTCATGACTCGGGTTCATCTGCACATATCCCCATGATCCCCTGCTCTCTATCTCAACCTCTCACTTGCTCCGACCCTATTATCTCTACATCTCTTGGATCCTTTACCTCCCCGAGCCCATCCTCCCCTCCCCATCCGTATTTCCTTAGGTCTCGGAACACAACAAAGGATCAGGCTGTCGGACACTCGGGGCTAGGCATTATCATTCCTGAGGGGACATCATTGAATCCCAGAGGGCGAAAATCGCACCTTTCTAAAGCCATCAAACAAGCCGGGGCTGAGGTGGTCTCGGGTCGGCAAGCAACCATTGACGGGGTCCTTAGAGCAGGACACACCCCGAGAGGTGTTCCCCCATGAAGTGCCTTTCATATAACTGCAGAGGTATGGCTAGTTCCTCCAAAAAACTAGCCATGAAGAGGCTCATTGCCACTGAGCCGATTGACATTATCATGCTTCAAGAAACACTTTGCTCCGCAGATCAAATTATTGGTGTTATGCAATCTTTGGTCCCTGGATGGAACTTCTTTGCTAATGATGCTGTGGGTCGATCTGGAGGCATCGCCATCGGGATAAATCCTCGTTCCATCAAGCCCATCTCAACCTGGGGAGGTGCTGGTTTCATTGGCCTGGATTTCTTCTCGGCGGAACTTGGTAAGGATCTAAGAATTGTCAATATTTATGCCCCATGCTCCCAGAGAGAAACATTCTGGCAGAATACACTTCAGATGCCCCTACTAAATGAGGACCATGTTATTATAGGAGGAGATCTCAACTTTTCTCTGGGTTACAGGGAATCATGGGGTACTGAGGCTCAAATTGACGCTATCACTGATTATATGACAAATCTCCTGGAACAATCAGATTTCTCGGATATACCTGTGCAGCGACTGCTACCTACTTGGCGGAATCGAAGGGTAGGGGATGCTGCGCTTGCAAGAAGACTTGATAGATTTCTGTTAAAAGGTCCTCTTCTGCAACAACTGCACCTATACAGGCAATGGGTTGGCTCGGGGGGGATATCGGATCACAATCCGATATACCTGGAGATTCTGGGACCTTTTAAGAAACCCAAGGCACCCTTTAAATTCAATCCTTCTTGGCTGAAGGATCCAGCATACATTCAGATGATAAAAGATTTTTGGGCCTCTCATCCCATCAATGAATCTGTTCCCCTTGCCAAAGGTTTCTGTAGGAACCTATCAGAAATTAAGCATTGTTCTATTAAGTGGGCAAGGGAGAAATTTGTTCAGGAAACAGCTGTGCTATCCCAGATTGAAGCGGACTTAAGTTCATTAACAGATGACAGAGGACAGGGCTTCTTGACTGCTGCGGACAAAAGTAGGCTTATTGAACTAGAAAATCAAAAAGCCAAGATCCTCAATGAGAGAGAGGAATCCATTAGATTAAGGAGCCGAGCCTTATGGATTCAAGCTGGGGATGACAACTCAAAGTTTTTCCACAACTATGCCAAATGCAGGAAGGTATCTAATACTATCTGGAAATTACCCACCCCGGATGGAGACATCGCGGACAATTTTAATAAACTGGCACAGCTGGGCATATCACATTTCAGGAACCTCTACAGGCGTCCGCGTGAAGAAAGCTTACTTGATATTATTAATATAGCTAATCACTTCCCGAGATTTGTGGAAGATGAAGATGTGGAGACCCTTACTGACCTGGTCACTGCTGAGGAGCTAGAAGGAGTTCTGAAATGGTTCAAGAAAGACAAGAGTCCAGGGCCGGACGGATGGACTATCGAATTCTTCATTGCCTTCTTCGACATTCTGGGACAGGACTTGCTTCAGGTGGTTGAAGAAAGTAGGACATCTGGATCTATATACCATGCCATCAACTCTACATTTATCACTCTTATCCCCAAATCTGACTCCCCTGCATCTTTTGATGACTACAGACCCATTTCTTTATGTAACTGCCTCTATAAAATTATTTCGAAGACCATTGCAAATCGTCTTAGACCGATCCTCTCTCGTTCCATTGGCCCGCAGCAATTTGCTTTTCTAGAATCTAGACAGATCCATGAGGCCATTGGACTAGCACAAGAAGCCCTCCATTCCATCTGGTCAAAGAACTTAAAAGCCATCCTTCTCAAAATCGACCTATCCAAAGCATTTGACCGTGTCAGCTGGTTATATCTCAAAATGATTCTCATTCATCTGGGTTTCCCACATGCCTACATTACCTGGATCATGGCCTGCATTACCACACCATCTTTCAGCATTCTTATCAATGGTTCGGCCACTGACTTCTTTCACTCTGAAAGGGGTCTAAGACAGGGATGCCCTCTATCACCTCTCCTCTTCTTACTGGTCATGGAAGGCCTCAGCCGTCTCTTGGAATCTGCTATGCGTTCTGGAGACATTAGGGGACTCCGCATCTCGGATCACTGTTTTCTCTCTCATCTACTTTTTGTAGATGATGTTCTTATTATTCTAAATGGCAGTGTGCGTGACTCTCGATCTTTCTTAAAGATCCTGCAACTGTTTTCCTCTGCCACGGGAATGATACCTAATCAGCTGAAATCTACCATTACATGTGCTCGCACATCTGCTCAGGAGACCCAGATCGGCCTACATGCTTTCCCATACTCGATTCACCCCCTGGATCGAGGTCTCAAATATCTGGGATTCAACCTTAAACCGACTTGTCAAAGGATTGCTGACTGGGTCTGGTTGGTTGCCAAATTGGAGAAAAGACTTACTAGTTGGAGCTTCAGATATCTCTCCAGGGCTGGGAGACTTGTGCTCATAAAGTCTGTATTAGAAGCTACCCCTGTATTCTGGATGGCATTAGCCTGGATTCCTAGGAACATCCTGGGACGTCTACAACAGCTCTGCAATAGATACCTCTGGAATGGGAGACAGGATAAAAGAATTTTTGCTTGGGTTGGATGGAAGAAAATCTCTCTGCCAAAAAAATGGGGTGGCTGGGGTCTAAAGGAACTACCTGAATTTGCAAAAGCACTTGCCGCCAAGATGGGGTGGATTCTGCTTACAGGACAAAATCTCTGGTCACAGGTAGTTTATCATAAATACATCTGGCCCCTAAATTTATTGGATTGGGCCCGTCTACCAACTTGGTCAACTTCGGGATGCTCATCGGTTTGGAAGGCTCTGATTCAATCTCTGCCACTCATACGGAACAATCTTGCTTGGCGCATAAATGATGGCTTGACAGGTCGCATTGGCATAGACCCCTGGATTAACTGTGGGGGGCGACACATCCTTACTCCAGATCTTATCCTTCACCTTCAGACTCGGGATATCCGTCATTTTGCTCATATTGCAGACCAGCAGCGCACTGATATATTTTCACAGGCTTGGAAATCCGCCCAGCAATTGAACCTTCCATTACATTGGCATCAGGAGTGGGATCGTTACACTGAGGCATTAACTGATTCACATATCCGTATCAAGCAAGGCCCGGATGAGCTCATATGGTGCGCTGCTGAACATGGTGTATACGCTCCTAAACTTGGATATACTGTTCTTATATCGCACAGAATGCCAGACCAGTTGCAGTCATGGTGGCAAGCCATATGGAAACTAAAGGCCTCTCCCCGGTCTAAACTTTTCTTTTGGTGCGCTCTCAAAGGCACTGTTCCCACTGGGGAATATCTCACTCGCAGAGCCATATTTGGTCCCTCTTGGTGTGTATTCTGTAAAAATTCAACAGAGACACTGGATCATCTATTTCTCATTTGCCCTGTCATCATCAATCTATGGAATAACATCTGCAATCTGCTGGGTATCGCTGTCGACTGGATTGGGCATGACATTGTGAGTGCATGGGATATCTGGACACACCGTCATCCAGGCACAAAACTACAAAATCTCCCCCCTGTAGCTACCTGGCACATATGGCTCGCGAGGAATCGGGCTATATTCGATGACAGAGCGATAATTTGGGCTCGGGTTGAGGCCTCCATCATTGCAGCATATCACGAATTACCTGATCCCCCTCCCCCGAGACCGCGAACCATTCAACCTTTGCCAGATATTGACAGATCTGTCCCGTGGGCTTTTTTTGACGGAGCAGCAAACCAGGAAGGATGTGGCGAGGGTTTCATTCTGCACTTAACTGAACATCACCGTTACCTTGCCAAAATTGGTTTTGGAATCGGATCGAATAACTTTGCTAAGCTATCTGCTGTCCACAATCTATTGCATTTTGCATTATCGCATCATCATACAAGCATCAATATATATGGGGACTCATTGGTGGTTGTTAACTGGATTAACAACATTACTACATGTCATTCACAAACTCTCAGCAATTTATTACACGATACTCTCATCCTCAAAGTTGCTTTTAATATCTGCACATGTTTTCATATTTACAGAGAACATAACAGCGATGCTGACAAATTATCCAAAGAGGCCACGCTACTTCCCAGAGGCGAGGGGATTATAACAGAACAGAATGGAGCAGAGGAGTACCAATATTACCACAGGCCATTCATAGAACAAAGGGAACAAAGGGACAACAGTCCCAATTGATGATTGACAAGGGCATTTTTGTTTTTTATTATTGATAATAGAAACATCTAGAACACGGATACTATGTTATATAACAGAGTCCTCTAATGGACATTGGACAGTTTGTACAGCCTGACGAAGAACTCAAATCTTTTTTATTTTGCATACTCCTACAGAACTATACCTTGAAAAAGGGATTTTTGTATGAACAATACAGCAATGCCTCGGCATCTACTTATGTAATTTTCAAATATAAATGAAAGTTACTGATTTTTCCAGTGGAAAAAAAAAAATGAGAATGGTGGATTAAGTCAAATTAGGAGGTTGGATGAGCCCAAATATTTGTCCATTTTTGGGGCTCATCAGATACCAAGCCATATCAAGTTTATATTAACGCTTTGAAGATAAATAACTAGTTTCAAAAATTGGAATTTTATTTTAGTGTTCATCATATAGAGGAAGAATAAAACATTTCATTTTCTGAGCTAAAATTAGAGGGTCATGCCTTGACTTGGTGAGAAAGCCACATGGATAATTTGAGATTAAAGGGAGATCATCCAAAGACTAAGTGGGGGGATTTCAAAACCCTCATAAAATCACAATTTTACCCTATCCACTATGTAGAGAACCAGTGGATCTAGTGGTATTATTTCGAGCAAAAGTAGGGACAGAGTGTGCATGATTATACAATATAGTTTAAAAAGATGGCCATAATGTTGGGTATCTCCCTAAAGAACCTAGATGTAATCATCCAGTATTTGGGGGGTCTACACAACCATCTATGGAAGTAAGTGATGATGTTCGAACCTAGATCGGTTGATGGGGATTGTGTATAGGCACAGTACCTAGACAACATAGTCCAAATGAAAGGCTACTCAAGTGGATCGAAGAAAAATGAGAACCAAGACACTTATAAGGATGGGAAGAAGAAGTGGAAAGGGACAAAATATAAAAGATGGCATCTAAAACACACCAATGTAAAGATCCCAATAACCATTATAACATTAACAATCATACAGAGGATAAGTGTTGGAAGTTGCATCCAAAGTAACCCAAAGAACAAAAAAAAGAGGAAAATAAGAAGAATCTCATGGTCGTTTATTCAAGCATCAAGGTTGAAAGTAGATCAGAAATGAATGATAAACTTGTCTATACATCATAGTAGAAGGATGTGAATCTAAGTAGCCTTTGGTAACAGGACGAGAATGAAAATACCAGATTATTCCATATAAAGATACAAGTCAACAAGACAAATATTGATGCTTTTTCTAACTCTGGATCATACGAAAATCTCATTGCAACAGAGCTAGTCAACAAATTGGGATTAGAAGTTTGTGATGATCAAGCCCATATACATTGGTATGGGTAAATAAGGATGTAGAAATAAAGCTAACCAAATAGTGAAAAATTGGATTTGTTATCAGTGTTGATTTTATTGATGAAATAGAACTAGATGTAGTTCCCCTTGATGTATGTGGAGCGGTGTTTGAAAGTCCCTTCATGTGCATGTAGGATGAAACCGTCATGAGGAAATCCAACCAATACAACCTCATTAAGGATGCAAAATCATTCACCATCAACATGCATAAGAACAAGTAGAAAATTTCATTGGTATGTACCAATCAAGCTAAGAAATTGATCAGTTCTAACAAGAAGTGTGTTTTACTATTTTTAAGAGAAAGCAGTCTACAGAAGAGTCAATAAGAGAAAATTAATCCCTATAGGGGTATACTAAGAAATAGAAACAACAACTAGAAGATTTACTACATGAATACAAGGATGTGTTCTAAGAGTCTAAAGGGCTACCCCCCAAGAGGAAAGTAAAGCATGAGATCTAAGTATTGTTGGACTCCCCATCACCAAACATTGTTTTATATAGGTAGTTCTTTAAATAAATAAGTGAGGAGAAGAAGAAATTGCAGTAACTACTAGAACAGGGTGTCATTCGACCAAGTATATCATCATGTGGGTCGTCCATGGTCATTGTGCTACAAAATGATGGGATTTAGTGGATGTGTATTGATTACAAGGTGTTAAAAAAAAATCTCAAGAATAGGTACCCCCTACATAGGATAGATTATTTTTTGGATCAGTTGTAACAAGAGAAATAATTCATCAAGTTGGACTTAAAGTCTAGATATCACTAGATTCAAGTCAAAACTAGGAAAGGTTTGTGTGAGTGTTTAGTCATTTATTTTGGCCTATGTAATGCACAAACAATGTTTATGACGCTAATGAATGATATATTACACCATTTTATATACTCATTTATTGTTGTCTATTTGGATGGTATACTAGTATGTGGTGCTACCTAGTAGGATCACACCTCACATTTGATGCAGGTGTTAGAGACATTAAGCAAGCACCATTTGCTGGAAAATCTCAATAATTGTGAGTTTTCACAATAGTATTTGGTGTATTTTGGGTATGTGATAGGTGGAGGAGAGATAAATATATATCCTTCCAATATGGAGGTCATCATGAAGTGGTTGGTGCCTACTAATGTTTTTTGAGGTTGGGAGTTTCAGTGGGGTAGCACAACACCTAAGCAAATTTATAGCCTTATTTTCAATAGTAAAAGCACCACTCCACACCATAACAACAAGTGGAAATATTTTCTAGTGGGGAAAAGATCAGTAGACAACCTTTGAGGAGGTAAAGAAGAATATCAGTTAAGCACCCATTCTGGCACTACCAAACTTGTAGCAGCCCTTCAAAGTGGAGAAAAATGCAAGTGGTTATGTGATTAGAGTAGTCTTGATGCAGGGAGGAAGGATTGTATGCTACCATTTTGAAGTATTTCATGGGGAAGTTCTTAACAAATCTACCTATGATAAGGAGATTTATGCCATGGTGAAAGCTATGAAAAATTGGAAACACTATATCATGGGAAAGGAGATAGTAATCTGCATAAATCACCAATCATTATAGTACCTACAAACCCAAAGTAAGCTACAACAGACTAGGAATTACAAGTGGATGGGGTTTTTACAATAATTTCATTTAGTGATCAATTATAAGAAGGGAAACATAAACAAGTTGGTTGACATGCTTTCAAGACCACCCACATCAAAGACCACAACTTTGGGAACTCTGATGAACATGGATCCAGATTGATGTGCATGATGGTGACAGCACATTTGACTAGCATCTCTAGGATGGGTTACTCTAAAATATGGATAATTGATGCATTCTTAAAGGTGAGCAACTAAAAATGATTAGAGAGGCTCACACCTCCAAGGTTGTGAGGCACTTTGGTGTAGGGAAGACAATGTCCAACTTGAAAAGGTGTGTATATTGGCCCAAGATGCAAGAAAAGGTATATATGTTTATAAGAGTATGCATAATTTATCATACAAGCAAGCCTAGTAACAGGAAACAAGGTTTATATCATCCTTTGCATGTACCCACTTATATTTGGGAAAGCATTACCATGGAATTTGTGAGAGGTTTACCAACAAACAGGAAGGGACATGACTACCTATTTGTGGTAGTTGATAGGTTCAACAAGATGTGTGTATAATTCCCTATAAAAGTACCATCAACAAGAAATAAGTAATGAACTTGATCTTTAGACAGGTCTAGGTGCAATTTTGGATACCAAAGGGCATCATTTAAAATAGGGGCACAAGATTTCTTAATGTATTTTGGACTACATTGTGGGAGACAATGGACACAAAGTTAATGAGGTCTACATCATTCCATCCACAAAAACATGGGAAGACAGAAGTAGTTAACAAGACTTTGGTGTAGCTTTTGAGGGGTTATAATCAAAAGCATCTTAAGGTTTAGGATGAAAATATGGTATATATACAACACTCTTATAATATAGTAGTCCACACTTCTACTAGTAAGTCCCCATTTGAAACTTGTTTTGGATGTTTTCCACCTTCACTTTTGGACATTTTATATGGGTAATAAGGAGGAGTGAGGGAGGATCTTACAAGGGTTGCCTTTAGTGAAAAAAAATTGAGAAGATTAGGTAGATCCATATATAGGTACAAGAGACATTGTAAAAGTCAAAGGAAAAATACAAGGCCAAGCATGATCATCATCAAACATAGAAGTACTTCAAGGTGGGAGGAAAAGTATGGTTACAATGGAATAAGGAGAGTCTGCAAGGTCTCGGTAAGAAAAATGTTAAGTTATGGTATGTTCTATGCTTATAATAGTTTACTTCTTTTTCTTATTATATTCCACAGATTAGCAATCACATGTACATAAAGTAAAGTGCAGATAGAACATTAAACGATCGACAGAAAACAAGCCAAGACAAGAGACACAAGATGTGGCGGCTATCCAGGACAAACCCCACAATGTGTGGGGAAACCCTTTGATCAAATCTTCTTTTATCTTCAATAATTCAGCAGAGAGAAATAGTACAATAAATTTGATTCATATCAGCAGTAGCAAACCCTAGATCAGCAGCATTAGCATTAGCGGCTTCATTATCAAACTAGGGCAGACGATATCTCACAAACCGACCGTCGAATTGACTTCATTCCACCACCAAAAGTTGCAACTTCCAGAGGAGGTTCAGATGAACCTATAGTGCAGTTTAGATGAGGATATCTTCTAAGCCACACAATTCAATCTTTACTTCTGCAGTTGCAGCTTTAGTTTCAGCAGTTTCCGGCTTCAAACTAGGGTAGTCGATATCTTGCAAACCGTTCGTCAGATTGACTTCATTCCACCACCAAAAGTTGCGCCTTTTAGAGGAGGTTCATATGAACCTACAACACAGTTCAGATGAGGAGATCTTCTAGGCCACGCAGGTCAATCTTTACTTCTGCAGTTGCAGCTTCAGTTTCAGCAGTTTCCGGCTTCAAACTAGGGCAGTGGATATCTTGCAATCCATTCGTCGAATTGACTTCATTCTACCAGCAAAAGTTGTGGCTTTCAGAGGAGACCCAGATGGACCTACAGCACAATTCCAAAGAGGAGATCTTCTAGGCCACGCAAGTCAATCTTTGGATCTGCAATTGCAACTTCAGGTTCAACAGCTTCCGGCTTCACATGAGATAGAGAGACCCATTTCTGCGCAGTAGAGAAGAGACTCATTTCTGCGCAGTAGAGAGAGAGATATGTGATGAGAAGAGTGAGTGCAAATGAGGAAAATTCCTCTTATATTTATACAACGTTGGTGTTTGAATAGATGCGACTGTTGGGTTTCTGAGCCTACATGAGTTGTAGGTCAGCTTGATAATAATTCCATAATCAAAATAAATTCATATCTCCATGAATACTTATTGGAATCGGATGATCTTTATATTAATCCTACACCTCTCGATGAGAGGAATCTAATAAAAATATTATCAGCCATGAATAATATGACCCACATGAATTTTTTCCCTGGTTTCCAATTTTAACAAAAACAAATGCTCTTAAATATAGACACTTTAAGATACTGGAAAAGGTGGGAGATAATTCCTATGCATTCAGTCTATCCCCATACATGTGTATTTACTCAATGATGAATCTAGAGGATATAAAACTCTATAAACCTTACATGTTAAATCAGGAAGAAGAAGAAGTCCTATCTTCTTAAAGGATTTGGAACCAGATGCTCAATAATAGTTGATAGAAGATACAGTTTGAAAAATAGGTTAAGGACTACTAGATAGGGGTAACAAGACCTTTTGCAGATTGGGTTGAAAGGAAAGCTTCCAACTAAGGCTAAATGGTACACCCGAGAAAAAGTGGAGGAAAAAATTCCCCACCTCATTTAGTAGAAGTTTTTGGGGACCAAAAGCCTCCCAAAATGGGGAGGTATGATCCAGTTTATATCATTATATTGTTTTCATGCATCTTAATGCTTTAGAGTGGAAAAAGTGGAGAAATCAGTTGAAAGGACCATTTTTACTAGTGGGACACAGTTTGGAAAATTAGGTTCTAAAATATTTTAAGAGTAGTTTGAGGCATCAAAAGATTTTTTTTGGAGGTAAAAATTTTCCACTTAAGTGCATAACCTTTCTTTGTTATTCTACACATGGAGACGTTGCCAATGATGCATGAATCACCCCAATCAAATTTTGTATGCAAAATTTATGCCACTCAGAAGTTGACCTTCCTGTTTTGACCACACAATAATTTGATAAGATTCAATGTTAGACCATTATTCATGGAAAATGGGATAGCCACATGATAATGATGAAGAAGACTCTAGAATAGTCCATATTGTAACTCTAGTTAAGAGTTGAAGGAGTCAAACTTAACCACAAGTAGGCTATCGGGCTATGTTATAATGAGGTGATCTGAATCGGATCCACAAAAGACTGTCAAGAACCTTGACTGTATTGAGTTGAACAAATCTTTTAAAATTCCAAAACAGTGATCAAAAACGCCTTGAACCAGTGGCAATGGCAGCCAACGTAGAACGACGAGGACCTCGCGTCAAAGCACGCTGACCGAGGCCCATGGAGACTGCGCAAGAGGTCAAAGTAGCCCCTGGGAGCCCCGGATCAGGAAAAGGAGGCGATTTTAATGCGCGATTATGGAAGAACCTTAAGCACTCGATCGCGTTGGGAGCCGGAGAACCAAGGGTGGAGAAACAAAAAGCGCTAAATGATAAAAGCAGGACCCGCGCTCTGGAAAACCGGCAATATTGATTAGGGTGCCCTTGAACAGTAAGAGGTTTTGGAGGAGAGTGGAGCGATCCCACTCAACAACCGACGTGTGGCAGCGGAGGTGAGAGAAAAACTGTCGTTGATCGCATGCTATCGGTCGAGTAAGTCAACCATGCTCGACGTGCGTATGACGCTAGATCTAGAGGAGCCCAGATCGGACGGCTAAGATTGCGCCCGATGGAGGAAGCGGAATCGACAGGGGATCAAGCCAAGTTCTAAAGAGATTTGGAGTTCGTTTGACTGCCACGGTGGAGAAAGAACGCATACACAATGTAATAAAAGAAACGAATCGACAAAGCATGCTGGCACCAGTTAGATGGAGACACGTGCCCACTTCTTGAGCGATCGTGCTGACGCCGAACAGGGAATTCCAAGCGCAGCTGCAGAAGGTGAATCGATGCAGGCGGCAAAGGAACCGAACAGGCATAGGGATCAAATGACTAAAGCCATGAACAGAGGCGGTCAGAAAAGAGAGAAAGGGAGAGAGGAGAAGATTTAATTGGAAAGCCGAATTGAGAGGAGTCCAAGCAACTAAGAGAGACAGTGAACACAGAGAGTAGTAAAGCCAAGCAGAGGAGACAGAGGGCCGAGCTAACCACAGGCAGCATCGAGCACTAGAGAGATTGAAGATTCAAGCCTTCCCATAGAGGAATCTGTTCGGATGGAGGTACACATTTGGCTCTTTCCACTGTAGACCAAGGGTCATAGAGCTGGTAGGAAGAAAAAGAGTCTGTGAACTCTAAGTGGCTTGGGGAATCCAAGAACCACCCTGCCAAGCAAAATCTGCTTCGGGAGAACTCATATTGAGTCTCTGTATTGTAATTTCTCTACTGTAAGACACAATAAAACAAGGCCACCACTGAAGCTGGATCAGAGATGTAGCCCTAGAGAATAGGGTGAACTCCTTATTAAAAATCGTTTCTGTCTTTGTGTTGCTTACTGTATTTCTCTGTTGTCTTTCCACTTATTTTCTGTGTATTGGAAATCTGATCGATCCATTGTTTCAATAACACAGAACACACACACCAGCACATGGGTCTGTAATACCTTTTTGTTTAATAAATCTTCAACTAAGGACACTCGTAGGGTGATTATCAAATCAAGTGGTATCAGAGCTCTCGGCTGTAAGGTTAGACAAGCTTGTGTTGGTTTAGCTGTGAATGCTCACTAGATCAAAGCTCAAATTAGGAGAAGGAGAGTTGGTGGAAACTAATCCTGAAATTGGGAGAGTCTATTCTCAGAAGACAGTGTCAGATGAAGGTTCTATAGGTCCAGACCCTCAATTCATAGAAAGTTTCCTAGCTATAAAGTCTATGGTAGAAGAAATGTATAGGGACTTTAGAAAGCATAAGGATGAATATTCATCAGGCTCTAAGTAAGATAAAGAAGAAGATGAATCTCATTCCCATGACCACTCAAAACGAAAGGGAAAATAAGAAAGCTTCTCTACACCTCCTAATAGCCCTGTGCATAATAAGAAAGCATCTTTGATTAAGCTAGATGTTAAATTTGATTTTCCTATATATGATGGAGAGCTAAATGCTGAAAAGTTGGACAATTGGATTAGATAAATTGATGTGTATTGCAGAGTAAAAAATATAGACTCAGACAAGAGTAAGATTCAGCTGGCAAGCCTACGCCTAGGAGGCACTGCCTTAGTTTGGTGGGAAGGCAGAACCCAAGCTTATGTGAAGAAGCATGGTAAGACCATCTCTCTCTGGAGTGAATTTGTTGTTGCAATCAAAAAGCAGTTCTATCCATTGGCCTACATGCAACAAGCCATGATGAGTTGGCAAACTCTTTGGCAGTTGAAAGGGAAAAGTGTGCAAGGGTATACTCAAGAGTTCAGAAAGAGCATTGATGTTGGGTATCTCAGTAGACTCACCAGAAACTCTTTTGAAGTACATTGGTGGTCTACACAGCTACATGAGGCTTACCATCCTCATGTTTAATCCCACTAGTATAGATGAGGTATCTGTACAAGCTACTCATCTAGAAGCTAGAGGAAAGAATGGAAATCCAGAAGTTGGGGGACCATCCCAACCCACTGTAAGCAAGAGCAAGGAGAAAAGAAAGCAGAAGTGGAAAGCAAGAAAGGCTAACACCACACAAAAAGGCAAAGTTTCATGCACTCACTGTAAAAAGGAGGGGCATGATGATGAGCATTGTTGGATTCTGCATCCAAAGCTGAGACCTAAGAAGTCTGAGGGCAAGAAGAAGAAGACTGCTGCAGCTATTCAGAAAGATTTGGGGTCAGATTCCGGAGATGAAACAATCATTGCAGCCACAGGTATAAAAGGTAAGAATTCTGAAGCATCTACTAGTAATTCTGTTCAACCTGTTATTGATGAAGAACATGAGAGAAAAAGACATGAGCTTTTCCATATTCGAGTTGTTTCCAAAAATCAAAAGATTGATACTTTGTTTGATAGTGGCTCACAAGTAAATCTGATTTCTGAAGCAACTGTAAAGAAATTGGGATTATCAACTACACCTCATAAGAAGCCATACCCATTAGGATGGTTGAATGATAAAGCACAACTACAAGTGACTAGACAGCGCAAACTCAAGTTTTCTTTTGGGTCAACATTTGTAGATGAGGTTGAGTTAGATGTAATTCCTTTGGATATATGTGGAATTGTTTTAGGAAGTCCTTACTCGTATGATAGAAAGGCTATTTTCTATAGAGCTGAGAACAAGTATCTACTTGTTAAAGATGGAATCGAATACTTTGTAAGAGCTCATAAGCTCAAGAATAATTATACTCTCATAAACTCAGGACAGATGAAAAGAATGATAAATTCATGAAAATAGTTCTTACTAATGGTTGTAAAGGAAAAGACACCTGAAAAAACCAATGTATTTGAGGGCTGTAATGTTGATCAGCAAGCTGATATAGAAAAGATTGTTTCAGAGTATGATGTCTTATTTCAAGAACCTAAAGGTCTGCCACCCAAAAAGGGAATAGTACATGATATTATTTTGCAGCAAGATGTTCCTTTGCCTAACATTGGGATGTACAGGTTGTCTGCTTTAGAGAATGTTGAAATCAAGAAGCAGGTGTGGGAGTTGCTCGAGAAAGGGTTCATCAGGCCTAGCACATCACCATGTGGGTCACCAATTGTTTTGGTGAGAAAGAAAGATGGCTCGTGGAGAATGTGCATTGACTTCCGAGCACTGAATAAGATAACAATAAAAAATCGTTATCCTCTTCCTCGCATAGATGATCTTTTAGATCAATTGAAGGAGGTTGTTTATTTCACCAAGCTGGATTTGCACAGTGGATACCATCAGGTCAGAGTTGCAGAGCAAGACACATGGAAGACTGCTTTCAAAACAAAGCAAGGATTGTATGAATGGCTGGTTATGCCTTTTGGCCTAACTAATGCTCCTGCTACTTTCATGAGATTAATGAATGATGTACTCAGACCTTTTCTTGATGATTTTGTTATTTTGTACCTGGATGACATTCTGATTTTTAGTAAAACGTGGGAAGAACATTTAAAGCATGTTAAGTAGACGTTAGATGTTTTGAAAAGAGAAAAACTTTATGTTAAACTCTCCAAATGTGAATTTGGAAAAGCCTCTCTAAATTATTTAGGTCACATAGTAGGGGGAGGCGAACTGAAAATAGATCCCTCTAAAGTGGCAGTCATTATAAACTGGCCTAAACCCAAGTCTGCTATAGAAGTACGAAGCTTCTTAGGAGCAGCACAATATTGGAGGAAGTTCATTTCCAATTTTCCCTCAATTTCAGCTCCCTTACATGCTTTGACAGGATTGAACAAGGTGTTTCAGTGGGGAGGCAAACAGCAGAAAGCCTTCGACACTTTGAAAAAAAAAATTAGTACAGCACCTGTACTAGCACTGCCAGATCTACAAAGACCATTTGAGATCCAAACTAATGCCAATGACTATGCCATGGGAGCAGTGTTGACACAGCACGGTAAACCCATATGTTATCATTCTGAGAATTTTAATCCTGCAGTAGTTAACTATCCTACATATGATAAATAATTGTATGCATTAGTTCAGAGTGTGAAAAAGTGGAAACATTACTTAATGGGCAAAGAAACAATAATACATACTGATCATCAGCCACTTCAATATCTACACTCCCAAACTAAGTTGCAACAGTCAAGACATTACAGATGGATGGGTTTTCTACAACAGTTTCATTTAGTCACCAGATATAAAAAGGGCATATATAACAAGGTTGCAGATATGTTATCTAGACCCATTATAAATGCATCTACCATACTTAAGCATAATTCTGTGCTGCATGAAAGCTACATAGAACAGTATGCTAGGATATGGACTTTAAGGATGTATATGCAACTTTGACTCAAGGCAAAAGAGTAGAAGAATTGGACTGTCATGTGAAGGACCGACTCTTATATCATTGTGGGAAAATCCCATTCCACAAACTGAGAGAGTAAAGATAATTAGGGAAGCACACACTTCTCTGATATCAGGTCACTTTGGGGTAAGTAAAAAAGTTGCACAGCTGCAAAGGTTCTGCTACTGGCCGAAAATGAATGAATAATTTCTAGATATGTGAAGGGATGTGCTATGTGTGCTAAAAGCAAGCCCAACAATAGAAAACTAGGCCTGTACACTCCATTGCCAGTTCCTTCTCACCCTTGGGAAAGCATTTCCATGGATTTTGTTGGAGGACTGCCAAAATCTAGGAAAGGTCATGATTATCTGTATGTTGTTGTGGATAGGTTCAGCAAAATGTGTATTTTGATACCCTGTAGTAAACAGATTACAGCTGAACAAACTGCAAGGTTATTCTTCGAACATGTATGGGTTCATTTTGGATTACCCACTTCTATTGTATCTAATCGAGACACCTGATTTGTGGGGAAGTTTTGGTCAAGTCTGTGGGAACTAATGGACACCAAGTTAAAGAAAAGCACAGCTTTTCATCCACAAATAGATGGCCAGACAAAAGTAGTTAACAGGACGGTGATCCAGTTACTGAGAGGATATTGCAGCAAACACCCTAAGCTTTGGGATGAACACTTGTTTTATGTGCAGCATGCTTACAATAGAGCCAAACACTCTTCTACACAGAGATATCCTTTTGAGACCTGCTTTGGTTTCGTACCGAGGTCTCCTTTGGATTTTGTCTTTGGTAAAGATAACATGGTTGATAGACACAGTGATGTGGACAAGGCAACTAGGTTCATTAAATAGATCCGGGAGATCCACCGGGTAGTACAAGAATAGCTGGAAAAGAGCCAGGCCAAGTATAAGGCTAGGCATGATAAGCATCAGATGGAGCATAGTTTTCAAGTTGGAGACCAAGTCTGGCTGTATATCAGTAAGGATAGGATGCAAGGTGAAGGTAGAAAGCTAAAATCTATCAGGTATGGACCCTTCAGGATACTTGAGAAGGTTGGTGAAAATGCCTTCCACCTTGAGCCTTGAACCTTCAATGATTGAGGACCCCGAAGAGCAGAGTCAATTATCTCCTGTTGACAACCTGCTACCTGAATATCTTAATGAATTGCAAGAAGATACAGTTCTGGATAGGAAGGTAAGGACGACGCGTAGTGGACAAGTGGAATACCTTAGGATTGGGCTTAAAGGTTCGAAGCCGAGAAGTGTGAAGTGGATTTAGATTGGACAAGTGAGACAACAGTTTCCTCACTTAGTCGATGCTTGAAGAAAACCAACTTTTGGTGGTCCAAAAGCTTTTCCTCACTTAGAACGCATACACAACGTAACGAAAGAAACGAATTGACGAAGCATGCTGGCACCAGTTAGATGGAGACACATGGCCACTTCCTGAGCAATCGTTCTAACGCCAAACAGGGAATTCCAAGCGCAGCTGCAGAAGGTGAATCGACGCAGGCGGGAAAGGAACCAAACAAGCATAGGGATCGAATGACTAAAGCCATGAACAGAGATAGTCAGAAAAGAGAGAAAGGGAGAGAGGAGAAGAGTTAATTGGAAATCTGAATTGAGAGGAGTCCAAGCAACTAAGAGAGACATTGAACACAGGGAGCAGTAAAGCCAAGCAGAGGAGACAGAGGGCTGAGCTAACCACAGGCAGCATCGAGAACCAGAGAGCTTGAAGATTCAAGCCTTCCCATAGAGGAATCTATCCAGACGGAGCATCACATTTGGCTCTTTCCACTATAGACCAAGGATCACAGAGCTGGTAGGAAGAAAAAGAGTATGTGAACTCTGAGTGGCTTGGGGAATCCAAGAACCACCCTGCCAAGTAAAATCTGCTTCAGGAGAACTCATATTGAGTCCCTGTATTATAATTTCTCTGCTATAAGACACAATAAAACAAGGCCACCACTGAAGCTGGATCGGAGACATAGCCCTGGAGAATAGGGTGAACTCCTTATTAAAAATTGTTTGTGTCTTTATGTTGCTTACTGTATTTCTTTGTTGTCTTTCCACTTGTTTTCTGTGTATTGGCAATCTGATCGATCTGTTGTTCCAATAACACAGAACACACACACCAGCACATGGGTCTGTAATACCTTTTTGTTTAATAAATCTTCAACTGAGGTCACTCGTAGGGTTATTATCAGATCATGAGGCTGCTAGGAGGAAAAGGGTTTCCATTCTATTCGAGTGCATTTTTTTATGTAGATAATTAAAGTAGTCGTGAGTGGAGAGGGATAGAAAATAGAGAGGATTTTTGTATTGGAGAAATCCACGGGCACAGGCCTCATCTATTTATACTTGCATCCATTTTTCCATTTAGAAAAAGGGAGCATAGTAGCCTCACCTTCCAATTGGATTTTCTCCCAAAATGGTTTCCAAGGTTATATATTATTTTTATTTGTGGTTTATGAGTTTTATTTCATTTTTCTCTATTTTCTGCATTATTATCATTTGCATGCATACACAAGAAATAGTAATTTACATATCCATACATATAAGGAGAAATAAACGCTAACAATGTAGATTTCAAATTATAAGCATAATTTTATTAGATATATTGTGATGAACTATCTAATGGAATGTCCACATTAGTTTACGGATCATAATTCCTTATATTGGATCATACAATTTTATGTTTCTTTTAATGTGTGATTTCGTCTCAACATCATCATTTTGTTGTGGTATGTATAGAATAGTATGTTGCATATGAATGCATAGTATAATGCAATAATACATAAGTTTGTTGTTAACATGGGCACCACCATTCTCTATTCTTAATCTTAGAATTGGTTATCCATATTATTTTTGTACAATGTTCTTGCCAGCGAAAAAATGTCAAGAACTTCACTCTTTAAGTTTCAAGAAATTAATCCAAGTGCATTTGGAAAAGTCAGTAATGAAGGTTAAGAAGTACCTGCACCTAGAGAAAGAAGTAAAAGGAAGGAGACCACACAAATAATTGTGCACAAAGTCTAAGGGAAACAAGGCATGCTAAGAGGCATATTTGTTAAATTTGTCTTCATGATATTTTCCAAGAACACAACCGGAGAAAACATTATCTCTATAGAAAATGACAGGTGTTATGAAACCAACTCATAAAAAGATAGAAAAGAGAGATAAACACCTTAGAATTTAGCCTCTTCGAGGGGGCAACCTCCTTTACATTACACAAATGAACAATTCTTGGATGATACAAATGACAAGATCTCCTTTCTATATATAGGAGTTTAAGGGGTCATAATATAATCAGAGCCAACATAACAATAATAATGTAAGGGCACAATAATAACAACAGTGGGCTTCTATGGGGCACAATAATAACAATATGGGGACTACATGGGCACAACAATATAATAAGGGGGTTGCACTAATAACAATAAGGGGTTACACTAGTAGTATAGGGACGTAACATGCCCCTCTCCTTCAAAACGTGTTGTCCTCAATGCTTGAGTAGTTCTTGATGCTTCTGTATAAAATTCTTGTCCTCCCATGTGGAATATTCAGCGGGCAAGTTCTTCCACTTGATGAGATACTCTGAAATTGATCGATTTCGAAGTTGTCAAGTTCTTGTTTTTGTGACTGCTCCAGGTTCCAATATGATTTTTCCTTCTTCACCAAGTTCTGGCAATATTGTTTGAATTGGAATCTTCTCAGTATGTAAGGTCACCATTTCTTAAGTGCATGTAGTCTTGCCAACATTTCCTTCTCATAAATAGCTTTGTGTAAATACTTTCCTTTGATTGGACGACTTTCGAAAGCAATGGGTCTTTCTTCTTGTGTTAAAACATCACCAATTCCATTTCCTGATGCATAATATTCCACAATAAAGGTTACACTAGTAGTATAGGGACCTAACAATAGGAAGAAGGTAGCCATGTTGTTTACATAATTTTGTAATGAGTGATAGCTAAGGTGCCTAAATTTCTTATGTCAAAGTCTACTCATCTCATTGTTATGAGGAATAAAAAGTAGAAGAGAAGAGAATCCAAAGTTTTCAAACTTTTACAATTTGGTAATATCATCAATTCATGATGCTACAATATTCTTAGGATCCTTTAAGTACCTTATTACAACTTAGTGAGGAAAATACCACCAAAATGAGTAATTTAATATATATAAAGAATGTTTGTCATGCGGAAAGAGTCAATTTTGCGGACAAAACCGACCTCCCTAGAAAACAAGGCTTTTCTAGTGACAAACAAAACAATCAAGCACTATCTTTCCCTAAATATGAATTTAAAATAAAAGCAACCAGGTGTTTAAGGCTTACCTCTAGTCCAACGCTGTTTGTAGCAGCCAAGCCTCTCTGATCCAGATGAGCTCCTTCTCCTTGAAGCCTGCATTCACTAACAAGCAAACGATTACATAGCACCTGAATAACTCATATAATAAAACATATTCATCATAAAGACCAAGGAGTTTATGAAACAAATTATATATAACAACTTGTTGAGAAAAATGAACTTAATTGTATTAATTGGAAACAAAAGAAACCATTACAACCAGTGCCTTGGTGTTGTGCAGGTCCCTCCCAGGGTCCAGCAAGAGTTCTCCTCTACTTTGATCAACTCACCCACTTCCAAATGAAGCTAAGAAAGGAATGGAATCTATCCTCTCAAGCTCTATAAGGGAGTCCTAATTTCAACAGCATCTACCCTTAGGAATGTTCAACTTTCAACCTCTCCTCCCTCTGGCCCAATGCCTGTATTTATAATGCTTTGGAGGAAGTTAATCAGGTCCACCATCAATGGGATAAGCCCCTCTTTCAAAGGGATAGCTCCCCTCTTCATGGGATAAGTTCCTCTTTCATTGGGATGCATGAACCATCTGGAGGCGCTCAATCCACGTCAAACCATCTTCTAGAATGCTCTAGAATCGACCACAAGTAAGTTTTTTGAAGTAAAACTTGCGCCTTTTGACCTTTACAGGAGTACGCACCCACCCCTTTATAGACAGAGCGTACAAGTACGCAGATATTATGAACATGAGGTGCGTACACGCAGGTAAGGGTAAGAGAAACTGCGTAACCAGAGTTATATTGATTTTTAAAGACTTTCTCTCTTTTTGGAGTTTGACATGAGGAGCAGAGGTATAAGACTTGCCAAGAAGGATAGTATGACTATTGATGGAGCCATACTGACTGCAAATAGTCATGGTGACAAATTTTAGTGTAACAGATTGCCCCCTAAAGTGCGAGATCTGTAGTAGATTAGGGTTTTATATCATCTAGGAAGGGTGAAGCACTTTATCATTTCGAGGATTATCTTGTGGAGAGCCCAGTCGGAACCTGCAAATATTCAACACAAAATACATATATGAGATCATATCATCGCTGAGGTAGGCATTCCCATACTCAGATCAAAAACTTAACTAACAAACTAACTACTGCTCTGATACAGGAATGATTTCGCAGTACATCATAATCATAGACTCATGTAGACACAGTATGGACGCAGCCATCTGTTTATAATTAGTCTACTATATAATGAATACAAAACTCCTCGCAGCCTGGATGGCAGAAACTAGATCCAGGGTCTTCGTTTTTACTTCCCGAAATAGTACGATTCTATCCATGCGAATAAATGAGTTGATGTCGAACATGGTAGAAACCACTTGATTACCAGTCAATGATGTAAACTGTTAACAAGTGTGAGAGAGACCACCAGTGATGTCAATGGTTCTCAAAGTACCCAATACAATCCGTGAGATGTGAATGAATGTGTTGATGTCAAACATGTCACAGAATCCTTCGATCGAAAGTCAATGATGTAAACTGTCGTCAAAGGCGAGAAACCTGCCATTGAGGCATGCAGATTTCAAGGTACTGACGATTCCTAGATCATCTTTCTAGATAATGTGCTGATGTCGATAGAAAGCGATCCGTTGCAGGTAAGCCCACAACACGAAATCATAGATCAAGTTGAAGAAATGTAGCTGTAAGGACTGACTCAGGGATGGTCAAGATGGATGACAGGTATTTTGCAGATGAATGGTTTATTTGCAGTGACCTCTTGAACACATAACGACACAACAGATGGCTTGGTGACAATTGACCCAAAGTTAATACCCGAAAATCGGCTGAAGACTTTCAATGTGGTTTGATCAACTATTAGGCAAAGGATTTCCCAACCTAGGTGAATGAAATGTGTCGTGTTCAAGAGTGGTGATAGGGTTTCTTCGAGACAGAGGATAACAAATAGGCTCATTTTTCTCTCTTTTCCCCCACCATTTCTGGCAAGTACCTCTTTATTTTTTACAAGCTTGAGGAGGATAACATTTGCTTGATTATAAGCTCATCCTTCGGATGAGTCCAACTTAGTTTAGATTCGAACCCTAAGAAGGAGTGGTTCGTTCCTGTTTGTAATCGAACATGTCCTTTACTATGAAATTTTAACGAGTCCAGTATAGGAGAAACTCGGCGTTTTTCAATTTTAGAGAGTCTGAAAAACTTAAGAAGACTCCAAGGTTGACCTTTTTCGTAAATTTGTGTCTCCCAAGCCCGAAAAAGTATAAAATAATACTTGAGAGAACCGCTTGATCTTTACGACCAAGGAGTACTTTCATGATTAGTGTCTCTGATCTGAAAAGTAAAAAGCAATCAAGGACACGTCGTTTTATTTCCAATATCGAATTTGAAACGACAAAAATTCGGCAATCTTTTCATGTTTTTACGGTCAGAAAAGGGTTGTAAGAGGACCGTCTTTTAATTCCATTTTAACGAGTGTAAAAGAAACGCTCGGCAATCTTTTCATGTTTTAGGAGTCAGAAAAGGGCTTAAAGATGACTCTGATGTTTTTGTTTGTAAAAAATGACAATTTTCCCTGAAAATCCTTTATCCTGCACAAAAACCAACACATTACTCATACCTGTTGAAGATAGATAAAAATACTTTGAAAAATACCTTTTCATGGTGAAAAATAAACAAATTTACCATTTATTTACCCAAAAAACCTATAAAAAGGGCTTTTACCAATTCATTTTTACCATTTTACTGTTGAGGAGAGAAAAAGGGCTTTTGGCAAGAAACTTCCCGTGGACATTGCGGAGAATCCGACCGTCGAAATCGAACGCCGTCTCTTCCAGGTAATTTTCAACATCTTCCTCTTCAATTTCATCCGTTTAGAATTCTTGTTTAGGCCCTAGATTTCATTTTTTGGAGGTTTTGGGGTTTCAAAGACCGCCTCTCGGGGTACGCAGGCACCACACTAGGGACCCGCGTACCCCGACATTTTCTCAGTTGGAAAAATGTCGGGAGTACGCACCTTGCCTTCAGGGACCCTGCGTACCCACGCTCTGTTCCTAAAGGCGGGGTGCGTACCCCGCGCAACGAGTTTTTAAACCCCAAATTCTCCAAAAAGGACCAAATTTTTTGATTTCTTGGAATCTAATGGATGTTTTTTGGCATGTAGATTATTCACCATGCTTGATTGGCGCGAGAGAGAGCACGAAGATGTTGATTTGGCCACCATTAATCATCAACCATCAATTGATGCTTTGAAGGCATGCGGCCTTTATAAATACTGGGCCATACCTGGCATGAGGGCCCAAGTGAGCTTTCTAGAGTGGCTGGTAGAAAGATGGAACGTTCAGGACCAATGTTTTTATATTGGAGGGAACCAGATCGAGATGGAGCCCGCAGATATCTACTTTCTCACTGGTTTGCCCAAGAGAGGCGAACACTTGACTTTGTTCGGGACTAGGCCGGGTGGCCAGTCCATCGCTAGTCTCCGACTAGAGTGGTGTAACACTAACACTCAGGAGAAGGGGATAGAGATCAAAACTATATCCCGACCTGAACTTAAGGTGATTGCCTTTACAGTTACCAGACTTTGCGGGGCTGCCGCTTTACACATTGCTACTGGATCCCAGATTCGGATGGCGATTGATTGCTATCGAGGTACCATTTTCAACTGGTGTGATGCTGTGTTGGCCAATATAAAAGGCCAACTGACTAGAGCCAAAAACGGACAGCTAAAGACTTTTGGTTATGGGCCTTTAGTTGTGAGTTTTGGCTTAGAGAGGGTTCCGATGCTGATCCCACAGCAGCTCACTGTTGGTGTTGGGCTTCCTCGAGAGCCCGAATTGATGCGATGGGTTGCAGTTATGGCCCGTCATCCTGATGAGGGAACGGAGGTTGTCCGATTTATTACGGAGTACTTTCGCTGGTTAGAAGACCAAGTCTTTTCTATACAGGATTTTCCTTATGCCGGAGTTGATTTTCGTGGAGATCCGGACATGGTTCTTCCACTGGGAGAACAATGGGATGATACAGGTAACTTCATTTTCCACAAGTTTTTTAAACTATCTATTTTTTTTGTTTTTATATCGTCTCAAAACTAATAGTAATAATTTTCAAAATGCAGATGTTGGCCCACGACATCCAGCCAATCTCCAGCCTTACGAGAGGAGACTACCAGTTGCAGCGGCACCGGCCCAACAGGACGAGGCCACAGAGACTTTGGCTGAGTTGGAAAGGGACCTAGAGTGTCTTACAGCAGACATACCGAAGACTACCATAGATGATATTCCAATCAGGCTTCAGCGCTATGTAGTCGGGGTGACAGGACCTTTTAGGAGGTTCTTGTGTAGGGTGGCATGTGCAGTGGTGTCATATAGAGATCATCACCAGTGATTGGATGGTCGTTTTGTAGACACATGTGACATTTTGGTTTTTTGTACTTATCATTTTTGCCGATCATAAGGTGTTTTTCAACCTATGATCGAAGACGATGTATTTTTTGACACACTCCTATCTATATATATCATTATTACCGGCTTATCTTGTAAATCATGTTATGGAATGGTTTTAAATTTACATGTCTGATTATCGCAAATGTCTATTTAACATTCGAGAAGCAATTGCATCTGCTAATGTATTTAAAGACCTTGGAATATGCTGATATTCAATGTAATCAAACTCATGTTCCAAGAGACGCACTCTCAAAAATAACCTTAATAACACTGGATTTCTAATGGCATACACTCTATTAAGTTGTAATACAACGAGTTCAGAATCTAACCTCACTATCAAACTCTGAATCCCAAATGAAATAGATTCAGACAATAACTCAATCACTGCACTGTATTCGGCAATGTTGTTTGTTGTTTGACTGAGGCTCACCCCATGCATAGATACTAACTCGTCAGAGGGTGAATAGATAACCCAAGCTGCGGAAGAGATATTCCGTGTACTACGACAAGCACCATCAGCGAAACCAATGTAAGTTTGGAGAGGCATCGACATCTGCAATATCAAAGGTAAAACCAAGATAAGCCAAAATAATGACGAAAAACACACTCTCTAAGCTAAGCACACTGTCTAAACTAACAAACACACCAGCTAGAAAGAAAAACTAACCTAACTAAAAAATCTCCATACCCATCTTTTAAGCATAATACCTCTTTAGGTAAAGTCCATTTCTGGGTTTACCCAAAGAGTCCCCGTCAAAGTCTACCAACTCATAGGCCCCTTTTGCTAGCTTTCACTTGACAATATAGGGCCCATGCCACATAGGAACGAATTTTCCAGCACCTAATTTATCATTAGCTTGATCATATAATAACACTAGGTCTCCTTCCGAAAAATTTCAAGGGGTCACATTTCGATCATACTGAGCTTTCATACGTTTTGCGTGAGTCTCGATCGCCAATGCAGCATCACGTCGATTCTCATCTAATTGGGCTAAGTATAATAAACGTTTTTCCTCTTCGGAAGTAGCTGGAAGTAACTCGATGGCCATTTGCAGTGACGAGATTTCGCATTCAATGGGAAGCACAGCTTCCAAACCATAAACTAGTTGGAAAGGAGTGAACCCTGTTGATGTTTTCACTGAGGTTCGGTACGCCCAAAGTGCTGAAAATAACATGTTGTGCCAATTCGACCGATGAATACCAATGATTCGTCAGATCATGATAACTAAAACTTTGTTGATGGACTCAACCAGACCATTTGCTTGTGGATAATAAGGAGTTGAACTATCGTGACGCAAACCAAGCTGGCCTGTAAGTTCTGTCATCATAATGTTTCGAAAATGGCACCCATGGTTAGTGATTATCGCTTGTGGAACACCAAACCTAGCAATTATATGATTGAACACGAAAATTGCAGCGGTCTTGCCGTCTGCCTCGAATGTAGGCATCGCCTCGGCCCACTTAGTAAAATAATCTACCGCAAGGATGATATACGCATGCCCCCCTGCCGAGTGAGGGTTACATGTAATAAAATCGATACCCCATTTGGCAAAAGGACCAACGGCAATTATAGGGTGGAGAGGAGCAGGTGGAGCGCGCATATTTCGATCAAACACTTGACAATTGTGGCATTTTCGGACCGCAATAATACAATCTTTAAACAAGGACGGCCAGAAGTAGCCAGCGCGCAATATCTTTTGGGCTGTGGCATACCCAGACATATGACCGCCACATGCTCCAGAGTGACAGCCATTTAGAACCCTTTCAGCCTCTTTGTGAGTTAAGCAACGTCGAAAAATAGAGTCCGCCCCACGGCGATAAAGAGTATCGCCAATAATTTTGTATTGTTGGGACTAGAATCGAATTTTCCGACGTTCCGACTTTGAAGCTTCGGGCCGAAAGGATTGGGTCTAGAGATAGACGATGATATCCCCATACCACGGATCTAAAGTGTTGATTAGAAACAAAGATTCGTCCGCAATGGGCTCCTCTGCCACAGTTTCCGTGTCAGCACGCGGGAAATCACACATTAACTCTGCAAAAACTAAAGATTTCTTAGACTTAGATTTTTCAAACTCCAAGTCGAACTCCTGTAGGATAACAATCCATTTAGAGTACTTTCCCCCTAGCAATTTTTTAGTCAAAATGTAGATCATAGGGTTGCAATCCGAAATGACTGTAGCTTTACGGAGTAAAATGTAGTGACGAAAACGTTGGACAGCTTGAACGGCTGCCAATGCCAATTTCTCCACATGTGAATATTTTAGCTCAGTTGGATTTAATGTTCGACTAAGGTAATATATCACATGTTCCGTTCCGAATTCATCTTCCTGAACTAAGACCATTCCAATAGTGGAATGAGCGGCGGCGAGGTACAAAAAGTAATCCTGGTTGTAGTTGGGAGGATGCAACAACGGTGCATGGGTCAACGCGTGTTTGAGTGCATCAAAAGATTTCTGAGCTATCTCATCCCAAGAGAATTGAGCGTTCTGTTTCAACAACCGTGTAAAACCCTTTGTAACCTCGGCGTAGTTAGGAATGAATCGTCGTAAAAAGTTTGCTTTCCCTTGCAAACTTTGGAGTTGGCGAAGACTCGAAGGAGGAGGCAATTTGATGATAGCTTCTACCTTCGAGGGATCGACGCGAATGCTGGCTTTCGAAACTACAAATCCCAGCAATCGTCCTGCTTCTCTACAGAAGACACATTTGTGTGGATTCAACCGTATCCGATAGTGCCTACACCTCATAAAGATTGCTCGTAAATGGACAAGGTGATCAGCGCGATGTAACGAATGAGCAGGCAAATCATCGAGATATGGTTGCACAATGTGTTTGATGTCATGAAATGCATAAGACATCGCCCTTTGAAAAGTTGCTCTGGCATTCTTGAGCCCAAAAGGTAATTTGCAATAAGCAAATGTCCCCCATGGACAAATGAAAGCCGTTTTTGGTTGATCGGCAGGTAGAATATTGATTTGATTGTAACCGGAAAAACCGTCCATAAAGGAAAATATTTCGTTGCCGGCACAATCATCAATTATTTGATCGATATAGGGTGTTGGGTAGTTGTCCTTTGGACAAGCTCGATTAATGTCCCTATAATCGATGCATATTCTTATTGTTCCCTGTTTTTTGTTAACCGGAACAATATTCGATACCCAATCCGTTAACGGGATCGGATAAATGAAACCTGCTTTCAACAGTTTCTCAACTTCTGCTTTAATTGCAGCAACCTTTCGTGGGTGAATCTGACGCAAACGTTGCCGGATGGGTTTAGCATCCGGGTAAGTTTTGATCTCATGAACAACAATCGCGGGATCAATTCCTGGCATTTCCTCATAGGACCAGGCAAACACGTCGCAGAATTCTTGAAATAGGGCCTTGTATGTCTGAATTTCGTCATCGGTACACGAGGCTCCTATATGAATGTTTTCAATAATTCCAGGCTTAACCAAAATGTCAATGGGAATAGTTCGAGAAATATTTCCCAAATTCAGCTCTGAATCAGGACGTTTCATGGGATTCTGAGCTTCCTTGACATATTCAACTGTAAAAATTGATGAGAAATCATTTTCAAAACGATCATCCTCGGGTAAAAACGAAGATCTATGATGGAGATCGTCCCATGGTAAATCATCTATACACAGGACTTCATGAAGTTACTCGTCAAATGACACAACTTCGGGAAACGCTCTTAACTCCGAGGTTGATGTGAAAAGTGATTCCTCACGAACCACATTCATTAAGTCGATTTTGGTTGAACACGGGTCGGTAAAAGACTGCACGGCTTCATAGGCAATTTCATATGGACTCAAAGGCATAAAATTACCAAATGAGTTTATTTCAGATTCAGAAGGAACGATCCAAGGATCATCATAATAAATAGTGTTTGATGTAATCATATGAATGGTTGCAAATGAAGATGATGCGTTGAGTGGAGGAAAAGGAAAAATTCCCAGTAAACCGGCATCTTTAACTAATCCTACTCCAACATCCTTATATGGGATAGTCATTTTACCGACATGCTGAATACTCTCTAAAGAGGTTGGGTCGGATGAAAAGTAAGACAGCTGGTCTATTGTTACGATCTTTCCATTATGTGGGAACTTTATGACTCGAAAGACCGATGAAACGACCGCTGTCATAGCGTAAGACCAACTTCGACCCAAGAGAAGGTTGTAGTCTAGAGGGGCATCAACCACCTCCACATCTAGACTAACGGTTTTTCCTTCAACCCTTATAGGCAAATCCTGTAGAATGCCAAAAGGATGAAACCCACGGCCATCAAAGGCCTTAAGAATTGTCGGGGATTGATTTAGTGAAGGAGAACCAAGCGATCTCCAACACTGTATCGACATAATACACGTTGAAGCTCCCTCATCAATTACAGTCCGATGAATAGGCTTGTTTTTTACTATCACTGGGATCTGGAAAGCCATTTGATGACGTAAACGTGGTGTACTATTTTCTAGATCAAAGAGTATTAGGTTTGGGTCCTGAACATCAACAGCTCCTATAGCCGACAAAAGTAATTTGCGTTGTGCTAGGCATGATTGCAGCACTTCCAAAGCCGACATTGCTGAGGGTGAAACAGCTAGGTCCTCAACAATGTTATAATTCTGGGCCGCTCTCGCATGTGGATTGAAAGCAGACCTTCGAAGTACACCCTTGGCGGGCGGTTTGATTACTAAGTCTGGGTTAGGCTTCTCGATCTGTAGTGGATCGGAACCGGGAGCTGAGGTTGATGGATTAGAATGAGAAGATTCTGCTTCTTTGCCATCAACAGGACTTTTACTACCATAATCTTGCGATCGAGTCGCAATCCTTACATGGGACATCATCAAAATGGGTTCTTCATTGGCACTCGAGGAAGAACCTATCATTTTGCTATCTTTTGGAAATGGATCCTTCAAGACAGCAGGAATTTGGGAACCCTTGACGATCTTCGCAACCTCTGCTCGATGAGGGCAGTCTCTTGTAAAATGTTCCTCTTCACAAATGAGACATGGATAACGAGGTTTGCTCTTTTCGTCATTGGTTTCCGATTTTTCAGTTTTCTCTTTTGGAGTTTTGTTTGCTTTATTCTTCTTCTTTCCTTTCTTCTTTCCACCAGATTTTGATTTAGCGGTAGATGACTCTACAGCGTGAATATCAGCGGAAACTTCAGCAGAAGAATCTCCTGTCGGGGATTCTGGTAAGGTTATAATAGGAGAAGAATTCTTAGAAGACTTCTTCTTACTTTTAATGTTCACCGTACCAATCATGCCATCAGCAGCATGAGATCCCGAAGGAGCTGCAGCGATTTGATTTGACTTTGGAAGATCTGGGATCTTTTCGTGTAACGTACCTGACTGAGTATAAACTAAGTCAAGGTACTGCGCTTGGGCAATCACTTGCTCCTCAGTAACTACTCCGGCCTTAGCTACGTCTTTAGTAATCTTCGGTAACAATGATTTAACAAACCATTCAGCTAAGATCTGGTCTGGGATAAAAACTTTCACTAACCGCCTTCGACATCTCCATTCATGAATATGATCGGAAATATAAGTGGACGTCGATTTCTTTAACGAAGTTAGTAACTCCGTGCCATTATCATATCTGACCGGCAACTGAAAATGAGTTAAAAACGAGGTAGCTAACTGGCTAAAATTATAAAAAGAGGCCCGTGGTAACTCAATGTAGCACTTGGCCGCGAGACCAATGAGAGTACGTTGGAAAAGACGTAAGCGGATCGAATCATCCGAGATGGAATTAGAGGCAGACCAGAGGTGGTAAGTCATCACATGATTCGACGGGTCCTCTCTAGACTTACCTTCGAACTTGGGAATGTCACTGGGCAACTTATTTGGTATTGGCGGCCAAAACGGAAGATAATTAATTGGATCGTTCGTTAGGTGCGACAAGTCTGGTAAGTCCAAAGTTGCGATAAACGGTAGCTGCCGATTAGGATCCCTAAAATTCTGAGTCATTATACCAGTCCCAGGAGGAGGATATCCAGGATAACTAGGAATGGGAATCGCATTCGGGATATTGTATCCTCCTGGAAAACTAGGATTAACCGGACCGTACTGGGGTTGCTGTGGTTGTTGATAAGTATACCCAGGATACGGTTGATACTGGTAAACTGGCTGCTGGACAGCAAGACCGAATTGGTACTGTCCCTGGTACGGTTGATAAGTGAATTGTGGTTGACTTGTGACAACCGTACTTAAACTAGGTTGTCCTACAGGCATCTGAACCGTAGTTTGAATCGTGGATCCAGACGATGGTAAAGATGTCTGAGGAGTAGATACAGGGACAGTAGAAACCGGAGCTGTCGATACTCCAGAAGTAAGTGGGGTAGATTGAACAAATGTTGTGGCAGTTGCAGTAGTCGTTTGAGATGGAGTACGAGGTGAAATAGGCCCAGACTGAGAAACTACCGAAGGTACAGAAGTTTGAATATTAGACTGGACTGGTTGTTGGGGTGAACCAGAAACTAAGGGTTTTCCAGTTTGAGATGACAACTGTACATTTGGCTGCAACACCTGTTGAATTTTCGATGGATCCCACACTATGTTCATCCCGGGGTATTGACCCATAACAGGTTGAGGATATTGAGATCCATAACCGGTTGAGGGTAGGATTGATAATTGAAAGGTACATTTCCCGTGCCTTGAATATAAGATTGACCTTGGGGTGGTTGGAAACCTTGGTTCGAGTACTGACCTTGGGGCAGATACCATTGAGGCATGTACTAATACTAGGGTTGACCTTGAGGTATAAATTGATACTGGGGTTGACCTTGGGGTACATATTGAGTCTGGGGTTGACCTTGAGGAATGTAATGTACCGTAGGCACGTACTGTCCTTGAGGTTGCCCCCCAGATGCAAATTGTGTACCTTGAGGTTGCCCCCCAGGAGTTAATTGAGGCTGCTCCCCAGGCGGTAACTGGCCACCTTGAGGTTGAGAAACGGGAATAGAACCTGACATCATAAGAATGTCTTCTACGCTCAACGGCTTTGCACCATTGCTTCCAGTGAATATCCTTTGTTCAATGGGTTGAGGAGATGCTCCCGAAAAAGTACCAGCAAGCGACTGATACCCAGAGGGAACAGAAGGACCGTCGTACAAAAAAGATTCAGGCGATTGAGTAAACATGGACGACTAACCTGACATATTTATGGGAGTATAAAAACCTCTAGGTGGATAAGGAGCACGAGGTGGTGAAAAACTTAACCCTGAGTTGTCCAAATAATTAGTTAAAGAAAGATACCAAGTAGTACTTCTAGGTGGACTGTAAAAAATTGATTCACGCTCCCTTAGATCAATAGTAGGTTGATTTTTAGGGATAGGGATGCCTATTTCTTCTTCTGGAGCAAGTTCTTCAATAGCTATCAAACCAGAAGGAAGATTTTCGGTGATGACTCTTTCTACCCTAGGTGAATCAGGAGCACTAGAAATTGGAGAGACTAACCCCGATGTTGGAGTAATAGGTTCAGATATCTTAGGTTCTTCGCCTATATCACTAGTAGATGAAAAGCTACCAGCAAGTTCAGAAACCGAAATAGCTTCAGGATTATAACCTGTTTCTAGAGTTTGGTAATCAGGATGAACAACCAACGAAGACTCTCCTTCTTCAGGTGACCCTACTTTACTGCCACTAGGAGTTACGAGGACTTTCAAACCTTCGTAATGGCCTGGGACTTCTTCAGGAGGTTGGCCCCGAAGTCTACGGGACTTCCTCAACAAATCAGCCACGGTTACAACCTCAGGAGACTGGCCCCGAAGTCTACGGGACTGTCTCGGTAAATCAGCCATAGTTAAAACTTTTAACTACTTCACGCGCAAACAAAGTAAAATCTCAAAGCAAACTGCCTAAAGTCTCTAAAGAACCAAACAAATTTGAATCACACGCCTAAAGAATCTAGGGCGTCAAACCACACACAAACAGTAACCTTCCGAACCGAAAACACTAGTTGGTGATGAAATCCAACATTGCAGAATTCAGTACAGAAGTGGCGGGTGGAACAGTTACCCCGGCAACCTGTTTAATGAATAGACTGGACCAAGTTCCTCCACTTTAACCGTCTCGAGTGAAGTGAACCCCCCAGAAAATCCAAGTGAGTCTAGCTGACGTCTGCTCCAGGTACAGTGGGATCTTCCCTCCACCGTCACCTTAGGAAGAATCCTAAAGATAATAGTCACTAAGGTCACCAACAGTAACAAATATACATGGGGGAACAGTCTACGATCCGATACACACGCAAGGGCAGAGTAACAAGCTCAATCCCCTTGCCGGCTCCTTGACAATAATCCAATGTTTATCGACAAGTGACCCCAGGCTCCTCGACAATGGTTAATCCGAGGTTTACCGTTTGTAGTACGTATATCTGGTGTCGTTCCCAATGAAGGAGGATTGATTCCCTCACTGGTTTGGACACGATCTCGTGCTTCTCCTTTAAGAGGAGCTTTTCCAGAGCATAAATGTAACTATTGGATTTATCCTACCGCAAGATAAGCTACTTGTTTGGTTTTGCTGTCTTGGAGAGTTAATTACTCTCCTACTCCAAGACACTAGCCTGATCTATATTGGTGTATCAGTGCCCTAGTAAATAAAAAGTTACTGAGTTAATTTTACTTTAAGCGTTAATTTTTATGGCTTTTCTTTAGGACAAAAGGTAGCGGAGATGAAACTGATGGTGTGTAGACTCGACTCAAATCCACTAAAAAGATGCACCTAGGATGAAAAAACAATCTTTCCTTTTCAATGAATTCCCTAGCTAAGAGAGTTGGAGAATGCAAAATTTATAAAGACAACTTTCTTGGCAATGAAAATCAAAGAAACAATCTCGTTATCTTTTCCAAAGCACACAACACATGACCACTAATTATTTCATGAAAACTTCCTTTCTCTTTTCAAAGACTTCAAATGCTACTAAAACAAACTTTCCTCAAAAGAGATTTTGTATTTTTTCCTATTTTAACAAAGCATGTAAAACTACTTAACAAAAAATCAATTTTAAGATCTATGAAAATCTAAGGGAAATTTACCTAAAAGCAAATCTAAGAGAAATTCACCTAAAAGCAAATCTAATGAGGTAAAAGCCTACAAAATATAATTCCAGGTTGTTTTACTCAGTTATAATTCAACCAAGGACTAATTCATGCAGAATCATAAACCAGTCAAAAACAAAAATAAAAAGCTTTTGTTCTTTTTCTTAAGAATGAAATTCACAGCTTAACAAACAAGCCTTCTCGAAATTCCGCAAAGAGACAACACAACGGTAGGTTTCTCACAAAGGTGGATTTTACGAAAGGTCTAACTCCTAAGAAGACTAAAAAGACCAGGGATATCCAAGGTTTTTACAACTTCTAAAGCCAGAGTCACTACAAGACCAATACAAAAATCAAACCTAGGGCTAGAATTTCTATGAACTTCACTAAAACCCTTGATGCTAATGAAACAAGCTTAGATGAAAACTTCTGACAGGTAACCAGTGGATCTGGGCAGCAATAAACAAACTATAAACAAAATCTAATGGGTAAAAAGGAAAAAAATGGAAATTTTCTAAACTTTTGACAGGGTATGCAGGCAGCCTGTTTGCACAGGTGCGGCCACGCTCTGTATACAAAGCAAAAGTGTGTACAGGTACGCACTGTGCTTAACGCAGAGGGTGCGTACTGCTCTCAAAAGCAAGGAAAATAAAAAACTAACTTAATCCTAAGCTATTCCACCCAAATTCACAATCAATTAGTCAAAAACTAGAAAGAAATCAACTTTTCTCAAATCAAAGTATCAATCAAAAGAGAAATCAATCAAATCCATGGATTCCCCAGTGGAGTCGCCGTTTTGTCATGCGGAAAGAGTCAATTTTGCGGAAAAAACCGACCTCCCTAGAAAACAAGGCTTTTCTAGTGACAAACAAAACAATCAAGCACTATCTTTCCCTAAATATGCATTTAAAATAAAAGCAACCAGGTGTTTAAGGCTTACCTTTAGTCCAACGTTGTTTGTAGCAGCCAAGCCTCTCCGATCCAGATGAGCTCCTTCTCCTTGAAGCCTACATTCACTAACAAGCAAACGATTACATAGCACCTGAATAACTCATATAATAAAACATATTCATCATAAAGACCAAGGAGTTTATGAAACAAATTATATATAACAACTTGTTGAGAAAAATGAACTTAATTGTATTAATTGGAAACAAAAGAAACCATTACAACTAGTGCCTTGGTGTTGTGTAGGTCCCTCCCAGGGTCCAGCAAGAGTTCTCCTCTACTTTGATCAGCTCACCCACTTCCAAATGAAGCTAAGAAAGGAATGGAATCTATCCTCTCAAGCTCTATAAGGGAGTCCTAATTTCAGCAGCATCTACCCTTAGGAATGTTCAGCTTTCAACCTCTCCTCCCTCTGGCCCAATGCCTGTATTTATAATGCTTTGGAGGAAGTTAATCAGGTCCACCATCAATGGGATAAGCCCCTCTTTCAAAGGGATAGCTCCCCTCTTCATGGGATAAGTTCCTCTTTCATTGGGATGCATGAACCATCTGGAGGCACTCAATCCACGTCAAACCATCTTCTAGAATGCTCTAGAATCGACCACAAGTAAGTTTTTTGAAGTAAAACTTGCACCTTTTGACCTTTACAGGAGTACGCACCCACCCCTTTACAGACAGAGCGTACAAGTACGCATATATTATGAACATGAGGTGCGTACATGCAGGTAAGGGTAAGAGAAACTGCGTAACCAGAGTTATATTGATTTTTAAAGACTTTCTCTCTTTTTGGAGTTTGACATGAGGAGCAGAGGTATAAGACTTGCCAAGGAGGACAGTATGACTATTGATGGAGCCATACTGACTGCAAATAGTCATGGTGACAAATTTTAGTGTAACAATGTTGAAAGAGAGACTAGAGAAGTATAATATATCATTAAAGTGACCATCAATGACTTGAATTGTTCTTGATCATACAACACCTAGATATCTATCATCACCAACATATATGTGTTTAGTGTTACATTGATTAATAGAAAGAATCACTTTATCCTTAATGATATCATAGGAAGCTCTTGAATCCAAAATCAATTCATTTGAAGAAAAAAAAATTAATGAATTGAGAGAGAAAAAATTGAACCAAAAAGAGTATAATATTTTGAGAAATGAGAGGAAGACTTATCCACATAGAGGTTTATCTTCTTCATGGTTGCTTCAAGGACTGAATTACCTTCTTTCCCACAAAAATTGCAATTCTTGTTAGAATTATTTTCTTTGGCTTAGCTATTTTTTCATCATTAGGAGCAAAAGAAGGTTAAGCAGGTTTTGAACCCTTGTTTTGTTTGTTGTAACGATATTGTTTATTTGGATGCTTAGGGCCTTACTGTAGATTTTAACCCATACAGAAATTACCTGCATACGAATTCTAAAAATAGAAAATAAACAATGGCGAGAGCATAAAACATGAAACAGATATACACAGATATTTTCTGCTGGATCCCAGAACCGGGACTACCAGATTGATTTTTCATTATATTCCTTTCAATGTTACAATACATATATACATGTAGAAGCATCCATAAACCCCAATCCATTAACCCTGGATTAGAACATAACTGTAGTTCCCTTGACCGGAGCTACAAAATACCCTATACAGAAAACCATCATGCCCAAAACGATGTCCGAAAACCATGCCCAAAACCATAGGTAGGTTCGTCCACCTAATATAGGATCCAAAAAAAAATTCCCCAGGGCACTACCCCAAACCCCCTGACACTTACTTATATTGTGCCACTAAAGCTTTGTTAGATGGACCTATAATATTTATCAATCCAAGATAAATCACTATTATTTAAAGCAATAAATTTATTGTCATGTTGGTTTGATCAAATCTCGTTGTGTTTACCAAACAAAAATTCCATATTTTTCCAAGCTTCATTTAGAGTTTTAATTCCTTGCAGGTGAATTTATAAATCACTATATATTTACAAATTCCCTATGAATCAACATGTTAAATCATTTTTAATGTTCCATTTGGCTTTCTTCAATCAATCAATGGGGTTATTGTATGTTCCTGAGTTAATCTGGTAAAGTCGTTTACATTTAAGTAAATCCTCCATGAAATATTTCCATAAGTAGTTAGAATTTGTAAGTTTATAAGAAATATTTAAAATATACAAGTAATTCTAAAAAACAAAAAAAAAAAACAATTTATCATATAGAAAAGGCTTGAAAAAATAATCTTTCAAAAAAAATGGCACCAAAATGATCCCTAGATGTAGAATTTATGCCACTTGAAAATTTTTAAAATGAGGATGACATGGTATTTTTTATAAAAAATGCATTCTAAAAAGTTGAAACCTATAAAATTTGTAGAAATGGACCATACCAATGTGTACAACATGAAAAAATAATTGAAAACAATGCACCTCAAATGAACTCCAGATGACAAAATTATGGCCATTTCAAAATCACATGCACTTTCCAAATCACCATTGAAGTGTGTTTGTGTGTGTGTGTTGGCTTAGGGATCCCTGACCTAGGTTCAGAGTTAGTTGTGCCAACCAACATATCCCTACACTACTAGCCCTTTCAGTTGTTAGGTTCCTATACCAATAGGAGTCATAATTTTGAATGTCTGAGATTAAACCTGTAATATGTACATACTTTTGCTTTTTGCAAATTTTTTCCATATTCAAAAAATTAAAAAATGTAAAGAGGGTATGTCCTAAAAGAATAGTCAAAGGACAAAAAGAACAAAAATGTCAAAAAGGATGAAAAATATGAACCCCAAGAAAAGAAAAAGACCATGAAAGTGAGCAAGCCAAAATGCCACTACTATTTACTTTTTGTGTATAATAAATGATTGTGTGCAATTTGTAATCCTTGCCACAATGTATGATAGTCAAAATGCTTAAACTTAGCTATTTCATGTTTTCAATTTCATGTCTATAGATAGAGAATAAAGATCTGGCCAAATAGGGTAACCTTGGCAGATCACTAGATAGGTAGAGTAAATAAAAAGAGCTCAACTATTTAATCTGAGCTCTTGGATGTAATAAGGTTAGATTTATTTAGTTTACTATTGGAAAGAGAAAGAAAAATATTTGATAGGGGGTTGCTAGCTCAAATGCACCCTAATAAATAGAAGTAAAAATGGTAGGATGAGTAGATGGGTAAGTAGAAGAAAGGTTGTGGAAGTATGATGATTGATTAGACAAAAAGCATATTTATCATTCTCATCTTAAAGTTCCAGATACGAGTGAATAATCAAGCAGGTAAACGATTCACAAATTCAATTAATTAACCTCCCCCATTCATTTTACCCCTTTTACTTTACTAATTTCCCATAATAAAGTTCAAAGTACTTAAAACCTTTAAGTCAAAAAGGCTTAGAGCATTTCTCTAACTTTTGGAGGGACTAGACCCTTGGATCAAAGATTTATGGATATAAAGTACTAAATTCCCATCATAAAAATTTGTTTCCCCTCATTTCCCTAAACAAAACCCCTTTTCCTAAGGTTAAAACACTATTTGCCTAGGGAAAGTAATCACCCCCATGGAAAACCCCTTTTTCCCAAAAAACCCATAAAAATACATTACCCTAAGTATTAATGTTAAAATGTGAAAAACATCAAATTCACAAAAAAACCATGTACTTAGCAATTCTCCCTTTTCCACCCATTCATATTAATTACTAATTTATTATATTAAATCCTGATGAAAACCCATTTTCCCGTATATAATATAGCTCCTATATATAAAATAACCCCACCCATCAGTTTGAATATAAACTATATTGCTACCACTTATCCCTCAAAAATATTAAAATCTCACCCTCAATCGTTAACCCTTATTAAACCCTTCGTTAATCACCCCAATGGCATAATATCGCCTTAATCCGTCATTAACCCCTATACTGCCGCACTTAGGTGCCCGTCAGGCCCCCCACTACCTTTTGTACAGTTTCCCTGCCCGATCGTCGTGCGATCACTTCCCTCCACATCTAACAGCCCTTATCCATATTGGGCCAACCCATCCACCAAACTATACCCACCAGAAAAAGTGGTTTTGCCACCAGCCCCCGATGCTATGTGTCCGCTGATGAGTGGCATCGGGCATCCTCTTCCCAATACCATCGAGCGCCCGTAAGCGATGCGTTGGAAACCATTTACCGCCCGCCTGCTATGCGACAAAACCATCACTGTTCACCCCGTACCCGCCAAAACTAATTTTTCCGTGCATAAAAGCCAAAAGCCCCAAATCATTTGTTTTTCTAAAATTTCAATGGTAAAACCTCTGCGCGCATGCACGTCGTCTGCAAACATTTGAAGCCGTCAACCCACACCCAGTTTCACTCCAAAGACGCTCAGACAACCTTGCAGCCTACACAGAGCCCTTTTCGACCATTTGTAGTTGCCAGCCACCCTATTCAGAGCTAGTTTACCTCAATTCCAGGTATTTAAGCCACAATTCACTAAGAAACCCTGTTAATTTCAAAATCAGTTAATGAGTTTTCTTAGTTAAAAGATAAAAATTAATCAAAGAAGCTCAAAGACTTAAACCCACTCTATGTTAAACACCATTGCCCTAAAAACACTGCAAATTACCTCCCCCATTCTCAAATCCACAAGAATAGAGAATGGCTACCCCAATTGCCATGGATGTGAGACCCATTTTTGCACCCCATTTAGACTTGGACCACCTCCCCCTCGCTGATAGGGATTTCCAGATAAGGACACCTATGTCCATGAATCCCCGCTCAAAGTGCACTACCAAAGTAGGGATAGATAATTGAACCAGACTGATGAAATTGGTCTGTGGGAGTCCAATTTTCCTAAATACCAATTCCCCAGAGTCCACATATTCCTAGAAACTGTACATTATTGCCATGCCAACTATGTCCCCAGTCAAAGAGCAATCATGTCCCCAAACCAGGCCATACTTTTCACTATCACTGTTGAATCTATAAATGAGATGCTACAACTCTAGCCTGGCCAAAACTTGACTCCCCTCACCATTGGAGACCTATTGGACTTATTTCCCAAGCTCAACCCTGCAATATTGGCCCAAGTAATCTAAACCTTCATCCTAGAAGAGAAGTATACCCCCAAAGACCCCCCTCCATACGTAGCAGCTTTACTTTCTCCTTGGGGCAAAATTATTGTAGATATGATATATAGTGTCTTGGGTTATACCGCCAATGAATATATTGATGAGATTATTTTAGCCTTCATGTCCATATACACTCCAGGGCAGCCTCCTGCTATCATATATGACTATGCTCAATTCATAGCTGACAGGATGCATGAACAGTTCCTCAGAATGAGTAATGAGAGAGTCTTCAAGTAATCCTCAGTCTTGTATCACCTTTTCCTATATTACCAGTCAAAAAAATTCCCACTTACCTTACAAAAATTGGACACCAAGGGCCAACCAAGATCAGTTATCTTCTAGACCCCATTTATTCATCAAATTCCCTCCCCTATTCATATAATTAATTCATAGATTCCTTTGTCCACCCTGTGATGACCATGCTCAGTTGAACTCCTCCACCAAGAATCAGTCTTGAGATTAGGAGGGTCCTCCATCTAAACATCAATCATCAAGTGGGAGATTGGTACTTGTACCAAAACCACACTGAAATCAGGATTTATGGCTATGAGCTGGCCCCATACAAACTACCTAAATACCTCCCAATGAGGTTATTTTCCCTGGAGTACTACAGGAAAATAATAAATTCAAATGAGGTAAACTTTGTTAAAGCCAAAAAGAAAGCCCAGCTCAAGATCAAAGACCAATTGGGTCCCTTTATTTGTAATAGCAGAGAAGCTGGAAAGGAGGCAGACCTAATCCTTTAGAGATTAAAACTAAAACAGAGCTTCATATGGAGATATGATCCCTTGGATTTCATCTGCAAAAGAAGGCAAAAGAACAAGATGGCTCCCTATATCCACCACCACATCCCTGAGATAGAAAAGTATGCTAACCAATTGCAATGGGTGGAAAACACTTTAGAGGACAAGCATAATACTGAAGTTGTTGTGGAAAACACATTAATTGATCTAGAAAAACAACTTGATGAGGATTATTTCCTGCAGGTGCTAAAACAGCCAAATAGGCCAGGTCAGTCAACTAGGACAGAACCATCAGAGGTACCAGGGAAACCAAAGGTGCTAGACCAATCAGACATACCAGAGAAACCAGACAGACCAGAGACAACCATGAGCATCCCCCCAGTTTTACAGACTCCTCTAAATGAGGATAAAAACCTAAAGAGAAATAAGGAAGGGGCCACCACTTCAACAAGAGAAAATTCACAAGCTTATGCAAAAACAAGCCAAGCTAAGAGACAAAGAGTGAATCCTGTCTCTGAACAGGAATACACTGAAGAAACAGCAAAGGTCACTAGTGCAAAAGGAAATAGGAGCAGCCCTGCCACTCCATGTGGAGGCATGTTAGAGCCTTCCACATCACAAACACAGATGTTGGAAAGGCAACAAAGTATTGAAGTGTCTTCCTTCAAGATGCCTGCAGATAAAGATCAAGATATTAAGGAGAGATACAAAGAGATCAAGGCTAGGAATGAGAGGCTTAAGGCCCAAACATATGCACAGTATCTGAAGATGACCCCTACCAATCAAACAAGGATAATGTCAGCCTTTGATGTCAAAGACTGGAAAATGCAAATGACTTTCATCAAGCCAACCATTCAGTAGCCAAGGACAGCATCAAATTTTAAGAAAGTGGACTTTGAAGTACTGGCAAGGGATATTCATCCCATTGACCAGATTGAACTACACAAGCAAACAGGGGAGATGATATACTCCATATTAACAGGGAAATCCATTTCTGCCCACCAATTACAGAACTCCCTAAATAATATATCATCCCAATTTTAGTTGGAGAAGGCCTCCTCATAGGCTAAAGATAATAGAATCAAGTCCTTAGAGGACTTAGTGATTGAATTAGGACACGATACCAAAGATGTAAAAGTTGCAGAGCAGCTGATTAAGAAGAAAAATGACGACATTGCTGCACTCAAGAAGCAGCTAAAGATACCCCAGTTGCATCACCCATAGACACACGAAATCGTAGATGCACAGCAAGGACATGAAGAGGTCATGGACTTGGTCCTGAAGCTAAACGATCAACTCAAGGAGACAAAGAAGGAGTTGGACACTTTGATTTAGTCGAAGCAAAGTGACTTGGCCACAACTTCTAGAACTATCATCCCCACAGTATCTACAGCAATTCCATCCACATTGGCAGCATCATTGGCACCCACAACTCCACCTACCACAAAATTACCAGTAACAGCAGAACCTACAACGGCAACAAGTACACAGGGAGAGAAAGTAGAAAAGTTAGTAAAAGCCATGGAAGAGATGTTTATCCAAGCTACAGAGATGAAGAGACTAAAAGAAAATATAGCAAGTCTATAAATTGACTGTAAACTTTCCCAACTCCAGCAAAAGGAAGAAACACAAAAATCACTGAGAATGGGTGAAAGAATAAAAATCCTGGAGAAGGATTTAACACTACAAACACCACTGGGGCAAACCAAAGAAATGCTCTGGGCCAATATCATTGAATCTGTCAATGATATTTGGCCATCAATTGAGCAAACATAATTAGTGAAGGTAGCTACTAAAGCTATCCAAAAAGTAAGGGAAGAACTGGGGAATAAACCAGAGGATGCCAATCGACTCATCCACTTCTTAAATAGCAAGAACAAATATGAGCTCCATGAGCTAAACATAGAAGATAAGACTGAGGCCATTCTGGAGATTAGGAAGGTTCTTTCCAAAAGAAACCTTATGCTTAACCTAGAAGAGAAATGCCATAACATGTAGGTAGCCATTGATAGATTCATGGCTAAGTTTTAGATTTTGAGGGGGAAGGGTCTTCCCAGTCCTATGGTCATCAATGACAAGCTCATGCCTCAGCTTGACTATAGTGATAGACTCCGGAAGTTGGCCAAGGAACAAGCCAGCTCTTCAGCTATTAAAGCTTTTCCAATAAGCAAAGTCTTATATGATACATTTGAAAATTTGCTTTTCCTGGAGCACGAGGTGAAACACTTGTTCCTCAATGAGCCAAATTTTTCAAAGTATACAGAGGCTGATGAAATCTACAAAAGGATGATGAATGTAAAACTACCTAATGTGGAATGGTGGAAAAATATGACAGATTTACTATAATAAATTTACATTAGAAAGTTACTGTACAGTAAATGAAGGCAGCCACGTGAAAAAAGGTAAAAGCAGAGCAGTAGGGTCAAAGAGTATCAGTTGAAAGATAAAAGTAAAGAAGATTCCAGCGTAGAAATGCTACAAATATCAGCCAGCTTAAAGGGCTCCAACTTAACTGAAACAACCAGCAACACCACAATAAAAGGGACAGCATGAAGTAGTTTAACATTTGTCTCTATCTTCATGCAAGAAGATATTTTTATTCCCTAGATTAAGTCTCAAGTTGTTTTGAGATATTTTGTAAATATTTTTGTATAAATACTTCACATTTCGAGGTATGAAGGGTGGATTCCAAGACATTTCTATAGACTTTTTCTCTCAAATCAAAGTTATATTGTATCAATGACTGGATTAGCTTGCTGGATCAAGGAATAATGATCAGATATTTTACAGGATTCTTGTGTAAAGCGAAATACAAATAATTATTCTCTCATGTTCACTATTGTTTTTCCTTATGTTTTGTTCCATAATCTTATTTGTTTCTCTAAAATCTAAATGTATAACAAGGAATGACATTTCAGAAATTGCTTAAATGCACTCTGTCTTAATTGTTTTACATTTGAATGTTTTCTCCTAAATTATCTTAGCTAGGGAATTCTTAACTGCTTCTTAGCTTCCGTAGTTTCTCCTTTGATCTATAGCAAAGGATTCTTAATTTCCCTTTGTTCATGATCATCCTCTGTTCCTCATTCTAATATCAGTCCAAGGATTCTTATGTGCCCTTTCACCCTGGTTAGAATTACTTCACCCATTAGGCATAAATATTTGCATGTTGCTTTGCTAGCCTGCCCTGTGAACATTCCCTTTAATGATATGGTTCAATTATGCTATCCAATCGTTGACTCTATAGCCCAATGGCTTGAAGACCTAGCTCTATCCATCTACTCCAAGAATTCCACCACCCAACCTTCAATTCAAAACCAAAACCCCATGAACACTAAGAACTAGCCTAAAATCTCATAAAAACAAAGCTAAATTACAAAGAGAGAGCCCTCTCTGGACTTAGGTTGGCTATAGCCTAAGCCTAAAAGATTGGTTTGTGGTTACCTCGATTTCTTCCTTCTTCTGATAACTTCTAAGGAAAATTCTGAGTGTTAACATAGTGGCGACCATACTAGGGAACTCAAATCCTCGGTCTAAATAAACCTTTGAGAAAATTTCATATCTTTATTTCAAGCCTCTTGAAGGGTTTATTAGAAGTTGTTTACAAAATTTCACAAAAAGAAAATAATTAGAAAAACTTGAAATTTTGGCTTCAAGGAGAACTCACTATACTAGGGCTAATCTAGATCCAAATCCTGCCCCTCTAGTGGATACTCCCAACCTGATTTCGAGAAGACCCAAAAGACAAGAAATTTCAATCAGTGCAACAACTTCAATCAAAGCATATTCATGCCCTGATGAGTGGTTGTTTTTAGAAGACCTCCCCTTTGATCTGTCATTTGACCTTTCCCTTTTTAGAACCAGGTATGAAAGTGCACTTAATGACATAGTTCTAGATCTAGATTTTATTGCAGACCTCGAAGTCCAAAAGGCAAACCATTCAATTGATGAGTATATTCTAAATTCCCCTCAATCATCCCTTACTACTGCTAAGATCCCTGAGATGTCAGAACTAGTGTCTGATGCCCTTAGTTCACCATTATTCCCTTCAACCTTTGAATTTCATTCCTCACCTCCATTTATACCTTCACTTCCCTACCAACCTACCATTACCCATCAATCACTAATTAATCCTAGTTCTCCATCAACTATTGTATCATCTCCTAGTACCCTAACCCCACTTCTTAGCCCTGCCCAACTTAGAGCCATGGCAAATAGATATGCTCCTCTTGTGTTACCTGCCCCACTGGGTGCCATGCCACAAGACTACCAAAACAAAATTGTTCAATTTTATGGCACAGGACCTTATACAGCACAGCATCATGTAAACAAAATGATAGATTACTTTGAATTACATGAAATTGATATTGGAGTGGTTCAAATGAGACTTTTTTCTCAGACTCTAGCTGGTGATGTTAGGAAATGGTTTAGAGCGTTACCTACTAATAGCATAGATAGTCTAGATATATTTTATCAACAATTTTTAAATAGATGGCAAAAGAAAAAGAACCCTCTGCAAATCCTTTCAAAATACGAAAACATTAAAAGAGGACCAAATGAAACAGTCCAAGATTACTGTACCATATTTAACAATATATATAATGCAATACAAGTCAATATTAGGACCTCACCTGACTTAGCACTGATAAAATTTCCTGATGGGTTTGATACTGATATGGCATTCCAACTCAAAGAGAGAAATCCCCCAACTTTAGAAGACATGGAGAGTGTAGCAGTTAGTGTAGAAGCCAACTTGATAGCAAAAAGAGCTAGGCTTAGGAATGAAAGGAGAGGATCTGCCAAAGATGAAGCCTCACCCTCTGACCTCAAAGTAGACGTTCTAGCCAAAAGTATGGAAAAAATCATGGATAGGATATAAAATATGGAGAGGAAGCCCCAATGGGATAATCAACAGGCACCTCCAGTCAGAAACCCAAACTTTAGAAAAAATCAGAACCAAAATAATGGAAAGAATGGACCTGATCAAAATATTAGGCCTGCCTTTCAAGAAAACCATACTGAAACATCCCATTTAGATGACCCTAAACAAGACACACACATTAACTTAATGGGATTAGATGATGTGGAAACTGTCTTCTTGACCCAAGATGAGCAGGAACTGCACAAGCTGCAGCAATTGCAGACCCAATATGGAGAATCATTTTATTATAAACAAGGATATGATTCTTCCATCTTGGAAGTACACAAACAATACAACTTAAGAAGTAAAAAGAATTATGATACTCCTGACCAGACAAAACAGTGCCAAATCAACCCAAGAAAATCAAAACAGCTCCAGTTACTAAAACTCTCCAAATCCTCCCTAGACCAAATAAGAACCCTCCTAGCCCTACCATTGTAGATATAACCCATGACCAACCCCCTAATGATCAACCATTCACTTCAATCCCCTCCAAGGAGACAGTGGAAAAATCTCCCAACACCATATTAGAAAATCCACATAAAAAGACCTCAAATACAGAAAGAGCAGAGTAACCTACCCAAATTCCTGCTATGAAAATTCCAAGCACTCAAATGCAAAAAGCCCCTTTTCCTTTCAATTTGGGAGTAGAGGTAGCTAAACTAAAAATTCCAGTTCCTTTAACAGAGCTGATTAAAAGTGAAACCTATCAGTCTCAAATAAACCAAACCTTAAACATTTTTGGGAATGAAGATTCTGTCAAATTGTTTGATGATCAGCCTGAGCTTATATTTGGTCCTAATGTTAATGGAAAACCACTAGAAGGAGGGATACCACCCTTTTATATTAGCCTTAGCATTCATGATAAAATCTTACACAATGCAATGTTAGATTCTGGGGCCTCACACAATTTAATGCCCAAATCAATTATGTAAAAAATAAACTTAGACATAACAAGACCTTACAAGGACTTATTTTCATTTGAATCAAGTCAAGTAAAGTGTCTAGGGTTAATCAAAGACCTGTGTGTTACCTTAGTACAATATCCTACTAAAAGCATTCTCATGGATATAGTAGTTGTTGACATCCCACCTAAATATGGCATGTTATTGTCTAGATCATGGGGAGCTAAACTCCAAGGATCTCTACAACTTGACATGTCATATGCTACAATCTCTATTTTTGGACAACCTAAAAAGTTGTACAAAGAGACCCTAATGAAATATGTGGTGAGTATCCAGGATAGACCTCAAAACTTTCCTATCTACTCCATGCATTCGGACATTGATTCTTTTATTTTGTATAATGTTGAACAAACACAACAACTACTTCAAACAATATTATTTCAGAACCAAAATAAATTGCAGTTACAACTAAAAATGAAATTGTCCAAACTCAAGAGCTTTCTAGTAAACAAGATAGTAAAAATGCAATAGACAATGAAAATTTTGTTCCCCTTGACAGTGAAAATTATGAACATGAGATATTATGGCACCTTGAATTTGATGGATCAGTGAATAAGTTAGGAGTAGGAGCAGGAGTGTGGATATACAATCTAGAGAATGATCACTCAGAAGGCCATGCTTACAGACTGAACTTTAAATGCACTAACAACATGGCTGAGTATGAAGCCCTCATTTTAGGTCTCAAATTAGTTAGGAATTTAGGAGCCAAAAGAGTTTCGGTTATGGGAGACTCTGAGTTAGTTATAAAACAAATCAATGTTGTATATATGACCAAATATCCTAGATTAAGTTCTAATAGAGGGACAATTGTAGAAATAATGAATACTTTCCTAGAAACAAAGCTTGCAGTCATCTCAAGGAAACATAATATGCAGGCTCATAGTTTAGCCATGTTTTCCAGCACTTGTAAGTTACCATTTCAACCTAACCATCAGTACATTGTTGAGGTCAGGCACAGACCTACTATACCAGATAACTTGGAAAACTGGCAAGTATTTGCTAATGAAAAATAGATAAACAATTTTTTAACCTTAGAAGAAGGATTTGTAAATAGTAATATAGATACTGACACAACGTTAGATCTTGATTTTAAAGATGAAATAGAAATTAATAAAATAGAATATGAAAAGATAGATAGATTTCATCCCACTAAATTTGCAAAATTAGATGTAGAAAACCTAAAGCAAGTTGAGATTGATGAAACAATTGACGAGGACTCTGAAGTCATTAATCTCAAAGACAACTTTTTACCCAAAGGATTGACCCCTTTGGAAGACTTGTTTGACTCAAAAGATGTCCCGAGAAAACCAAAGATGGAACCCTTAAAATCTGATATAGAGGAGTGTAATATAGGCACTAAGGAAAATCAAAAATTAATCAAACTTTCGAAGTCATTACCTCCTACCGAAAAAGTGAAATACCTTGAATTACTAAAGGAATTCCAAGATGCATTTTGATCTGAATTTGAAACTACTTGAAATTTGTTTGCAAGGTATTCAACTCAGAATTAAACATGTTTAAAAGATTTCCATGTCTTGCAGAAAGAAAACACATGAAATTTTCAGCTGTTCATGACCCATTTAAGCATAGCAGAGTTATTTCCTTTTACTGTTTAACACATTAAAATGAATTTGATCTGCAAAATAAATCAACCCAAATGCAAAAGAAGTTGATAAAGCAGTTCACCCCCTCCAGGGCTACGTCTGTTGGGTCCAAAGCTCCCAACCGGGCTTGTCCTTGTTTTTATTAAATGCTCAAATTGAAAATACAGCTGAATATAAGCATCTACAGGAGAAATAGATGGTAAAAATGGATTCATAACACTTGAATCCTTCAGGATTGACTATTGGATCACCTCCAATGGATACCTGCAACCCTATACAGTCTTCACAAAACTAGGCCCGGTGGCTCCTAGAACTTTCACGGCTCCAAAACCTCTGAAAATGACCTCAGATGGCTGTAAGACCTACACCAATGGCTTTAGAAGGTTGAAAATACCCAAAATCAAAAAAAAAAAATCATCCAAAACTGAATTTCCTAGCCAAATGTATGGCCATTTAAAGTTTCTCCAGTGTTTCCCTAGAAAAACTCCAGCTAACTTTAGTTAACACCAGATAGCTCCGTCAATTATGGCGGGTCCGCCAAATTTGGCGCTCCTGCCAAAATTCCGCCAACTTAACTGCAGTTACATTTAATGTTTGGTGTTTGCCTCGGATTTCGTGCCCAGCGGAATATTCCTTTTTTAATTTTTTTTGAAAAATTAAAATTTC